>CAMQGK010000076.1:1535000-1801618 GCA_947000775.1 Pterois miles | reverse complement strand
CCTCTCCTCTTCCTCTACCCTTCCTGTACTCCTCTCCCTCTTCCTCTCCCTTCCTCTCTTCCTCTTCCCTTCCTCTCCTCCTCTCCTTTCCTCTACCTCTTCCTCTACTTCTTCCCTCTTCCCTTCCTCTCCTCTTCCTCTACCCTTCCTCTACTCCTCTCCTCTTCCTCTGCCCTTCCTCTCCTTTTCTTTTAACCTTCCTCTACTCCTCTCCTCTTCCTCTACCCTTCCTCTCCTCTTCCTCTATCCTCTCCTCTCTCCTTTTCTTATCTACCCTTCCTCTACTCCTCTTCCTCTTCCTCTACCCTTCCTCTAGTCCCTCTCCTCTTCCTATACTCTTCCTCTCTCCCTTCCCTCTACCTTTCTTTTTACCCTTCCTACCCTCTCCTCTTCCTCTATCCTTCCTTACTCCTCCCTCTTCCTCCCTTCCTCTTCCTCTTCCTCTCCTCTTCCTCTCTCCCCCTCCTCTCCCCTTCCTCTTCCCTCTCTCCTCCTCTACCCCTCTCCTCTACTCCTCTACCCTTCCCTCTACCCTTACTCTCCTCTTCCTCTTACCTTTCTCTACTCCTCTCCCTCCTCCTCTCTTTTCTCTCTCACTCTCCCTCTCCTACTCTTCCTCTACCCTTTCTCTACTCCTCTCCTCTTCCCTCTACCCTTCCCTCTCCCTCTTCCACCCTCTCCTCTTCCTCTACCCCTTCCTCTCCTCTTCCTCTGCCCCTCTCCTCTCCTCTACCCTTCCTCTCCCTCCCTCTCCCCTCTTCCTCTCCCTTCCTCTCCCTCCTCCCTCTCCCTTCCTCTCCTCCTCTTCCCCCACTTCTCTTCATCTTCCTCTACCCCTCTCCTCTTCCTCTACCCTTCCTCTCCATTTCCTCTACCCCTTCCTCTCCTTTTCCTTTACCCTTCCTCTCCTCCCCTCTCCCTTCCTCTCCCTTACTCTACCTCTTCCTCTACCCTTCCTCTCCTCCTCTTTCTCTACCCTTCCCCTCCCTCTTCCTCTACCCTTCCTTCCTCTCTTCCTCCTCCCCTCCTCTACCTCTTCCTCTCCTCTTCCTCTCCCCCTCTTCCTCTCCCTTCCTCTCCCCTCCCCTTCCTCTACTCTTCCCCTCCTCTTCCTCTACCCTTCCCTCTCCTCTTCCTCTAACCTTCCTCTCTCCCTCTCCTCTTCCCCTTCCCTTCCTCTCCTCTTCCTCTACCCTTCCCTCTACTCCCTCTCCCTCTTCCTCTACCCTTCCTCTCCTCTCTTCCTCTACCTCTTCCTCTACTCCTCTCTTCCCTCTTCCTCTTCCTTTCCTCTCCTCTCCTCTTCCCTTCCTCTACTCCTTACTCCATCTCCTCTTCCTCTACCTTCCTCTACTCGTCTTCTCCTCTTCCTTTCCTCTACCATTCCTCTATAATATTCATCTCCTTCCTGTATTCTCTCATCCTCTCATTTCCCCAATATGCCATCTACTCATCTGTCGATATTTTCCCTCTATCATCATATATTCATCTCCCATTTCATCTATCAATCCATTTATATAATAATTTTATCTATGTTCATCTGCCCATCCATGTCATCGATCTATATGTAACCATCCCATCTCCCATTTCTATCATCTTCATTACATCTAATGTTGTTCTGCTTGTTCATCTGCCATTTATATGCTGAAAATCATCATGTTCATCTGCCCTTTTAAATATTAATGTTGCATCTGCTTCATCACCATACCATCATCATCCTTTACATCTGCCATTCATCATGTTATCTGAAATCTCATCGTTGCCATGTTAAATATGCATGTTTAATCTAGTTACATTCATCTCTATCATTATCGCCATCATAATGTTTCATCTTCCATTTCATCATCATGTGTATCATCATACACTGTCATCATCTGCCCATTTCAAATACCATGCATTACATGTAAAACATAAAAAAAAAAGTCATCATTTTCATCTGCTCATCTACCATTTCATTCATAAATGTTTTCATCTTCTTTGTTACATGTCATATCATCTGCCATTTATTTGTCATCACTACAGGCATCTTATGCTATCCATTTAAATATCATATTTCATCTATCTCCATTTGTGAATATCATGTTCATCTGCCATTCATAAATACTCATGTTTCAATGTTCATCTGCCATATATATGTCATCATATTTCATACATACCATGTTCATCTGTCCATCTTCCGTCATCATTTTCATCATCGTGCTCATCTTAAAGTCATATATGTATTGTTCAACTTTGCCTGTATCATCTATGTTTGATCAAAATATCATGTTTAATTCCCATCTGCATATTATGTCTTTCATCTTGCCTTCATGTGTCATCTCCATTAAATTTCATCTAGCATTTTAACGACATGTCATGTTCATCTGTTCCTTCTTCTCATTTCTTATACATCATGTTCATCTGTCCTCTACCATGTCGATCATGTGCCTCTACTCTTGCTCTATCCTTAATTTTCATCTGTCTACCCTCCCTCACCTTACCTCACCCCCCTCTACCTTCCTCTACTCCTCTTCCCTCTACCAACATCCTTCTCCTCTTCCTCTACCTTTCCTCTCCTCTTCCTCTACCTTTCCTCTCCTCTTCCTCTACCCTTCCTCTCCTCCTCTTCCTCTACCCTTCCACTTCCTCTTCGTCTTCCTCTCCCCTTCCTCTACCCTTCCTCACCTCTTCCTCTACCCTTCCTCTCCTTTTCTTTTATCCTTCCTCTACTCCTCTCCTCTTCCTCTACCCTTCCTCTCCTCTTCCTCTATCCTTCCTCTCCTTTTCTTTTACCCCTTCCTCTGCCCTTCCTCTCTCTCTCCTCTTTCCTCTACCCTTCCTCTACTCCTGTCCTCTTCCTCTACTTTTCCTCTCCCCTTCCTCTACCCTTCCTCTACTCTTCCTCTACCCTTTCCTCTCCTCTTCCTCTACCCTTCCTCTCCTCTCCTCTTCCTCTACCCTTCCTCTTCCCTTCCTCTCCCTCTTCCTCTTCCTCTCCTCTTCCTCTACCCTTCCCTGTACTCCTCTCCTCGTCCTCTACCTTTCCTCTACTCCTCTCCTCTTCTTCTACCTCTCCTCTCCTTCTCTACTCTTCCCTCTCCTCTTCCTCTACCCTTCCTCTCCTCTTTCTCTCCCCTCTACCCTTCCTCTCCCTCTTCCTCTACCCTTCCTCTACTCCTCTCCTCTTCCTCTACCCTTCCTCTCTCCTCTTCCTCTTCCTCCTTCCTCTACCCCCCCTCCTTCCCTCTACTCCTCTCCTCTTCCTCTCCCCTCTTCTCTTCCTCTACCCTTCCTCTACTCCTCTCCACCCTTCCTCTACCCTTCCTCTCCTCCTCTTCCTCTACCCTTCCTCTCCTCCCTCTTCCTCTACCCTTCCTCTACCCTTCCTCTCCTCTTCCTCTACCCTTCCTCTTCTCTTCCTCTACCCTTCCTCTACTCCTCTTTCTCTGTCCTTCCTCTACCCTTCCTCTACTCCTCCTCCTCTACCCTTCCTCTACTCCTCTCTTTGTCCTCTACCCTTCCTCTACTCCTCTCCTCTTCCCTTCCTCTACTCTTCTCCTCTTCCTCTCCTCTCTCCTCTCCTCTTCCTCTCCTCTTCCTCTCCTCTTCCTCTACCCTTCCTCTCCTTCTCTTCCTCTACCTTCCCTCTCCTCCTCTTCCTCTACCCTTCCTCTCCTCCTCTTCCTCTACCCTTCCTCTCCTTTTCTTTTAACCTTCCTCTACTCCTCTCCTCTTCCTCTACCCTTCCTCTCCTCTTCCTCTATCCTTCCTCTCCTTTTCTTCTACCCTTCCTCTACTCCTCTTCTCTTCCTCTACCCTTCCTCTAGTCCTCTTCCTCTACTCTTCCTCTCCCCTTCCTCTACCCTTCCTCTAATCCTCTTCCTCTGCCCCTCTCCTCTTCCTCTATCCTTCCCCTACCCTTCCTCTACTCCTCTCCTCTTCCTCTACCCTTCCTCTCCTCTTCCTCTACCCTTCCTCTCCTCTTCTCCTCTTCCTCTTCCCTTCCTCTCCTCTTCCTCTACCCTTCCTCTACTCCGCTCCTCTTCCTCTACCCTTCCTCTCCTCTTCCTCTACCCTTCCTCTACTCTTCTCCTCTTCCTCTTCCCTTCCTCTCCTCTTCCTCTGCCCTTTCTCTACTTCTCTACTCCTCTCCTCTTCCTCTACCCTTCCTCTACTCGTCTTCCTCTGTCCTTCCTCTACCCTTCCTCTCCTCCTTTCCTCTACCCTTCCTGTATTTCTCTACTCCTCTCCTCTTCCTCTACCCTTCCTCTACTCGTCTTCCTCTGTCCTTCCTCTACCCTTCCTCTCCTCTTCCTCTACCCTTCCTCTCCTCTTCCCTCTTCCCTTCCTCTACTCCTCTTCCTCTACTCTTCCTCTACCCTTCCTCTCCTCCTCTTCCTCTACCCTTCCTCTCCTCTTCCTCTACCCTTCCTCTTCCCTTCCTCTGCTCCTCTCCTCTTCCTCTACCCTTCCTCTACTCCTCTCCTCTTCCTCTACCCTTCCTCTCCTCTTCCTCTACCCTTCCTCTCTCTTCCTCTACCCTTCCTCTCCTCTTCCTCTACCCTTCCTGTATTTCTCTACTCCTCTCCTCTTCCTCTACCCTTCCTCTACTCGTCTTCCTCTGTCCTTCCTCTACCCTTCCTCTCCTCTTCCTCTACCCTTCCTCTCCTCTTCCTCTTCCCTTCCTCTACTCCTCTTCCTCTACTCTTCCTCTACCCTTCCTCTCCTCCTCTTCCTCTACCCTTCCTCTCCTCTTCCTCTACCCTTCCTCTTCCCTTCCTCTGCTCTTCTCCTCTTCCTCTACCTTTCCTCTACTCCTCTCCTCTTCCTCTACCCTTCCTCTCCCTCTCCTCTTCCTTCCACTACTCCTCTCCTCTTTCTCTACCCTCTCCTCTCCCTCTTCCCTCTACCCTTCCTCTCCTCTTTCTCTCCCTTCCTCTACCCTTCCTCTCTCCTCTTCCCTCTACCCTTCCTCTACTCCTCTCCTCTTCCTCTACCTTTCCTCTACTCCTCTCCTCTTCCTCTACCCTTCCTCTCCTCTTCCTCTACCCTTCCTCTACTTTTCCTCTACCCTTCCTCTCCTCTTCCTCTACTCCTCTCCTTTTCCTCTATCCTTCCTCTACCCTTCCTCTCCTCCCTTCCTCTACCCTTCCTCTCCCTCTTCCTCTACCCTTCCCTCTACTCTTCTCCTCTTCCTCTACCCTTCCTCTCCTCTTCCCTCTAACCTTCCTCTACTCTCTCCTCTTCCTCTTCCCTTCCTCTACCTCTTCCTCTCCTTCCTCTACCCTTCCTCTCCTCTTCCTCTACCCATCCTCTACCCTCTCCCCCTCTTCCTCTCTCCCTCTCTCCTCTTCCTCTACCCTTCCTCTTCCCTCTCCTCTCCTCTTCCTCTACCCTTCCTCTCCTCTTCCTCTACCCTTCCTCTCCTCCTCTCTCCCCTCCCCCCCCCACTCTTCCTCTTCCCTTCCTCTCCTCTTCCTCTACTCTTCCTCTACCCTTCTCTACCCCACTCCTCTCCTCTTCCTCTACCCTTCCTCTACTCCTCTTCCTCTACCCTTCCTCTCCCCCCCCCCCCCACCCCCCCCCCACCCACCCCCCCCCCCCCCCCCCCCCTCTACCCTTCCTCTCCTCTTCCTCTACCCTTCCCTGTACTCTTCCTCTCCTCCTCTTCCTCTACCCTTCCTCTCCTCTCTTCCTCCTTCCTCTACCTCTTCCTCTCCTCTTCCTCTTCCCTTCCTCTCCTCTTCCTCTTCCCTTCCCTCTCCTCTTCCTCTACCCTTCCTCTACCCTTTCCTCTTCCTCTCCTTTTCCTCTACCTTTCCTCTCCTCCTCTTCCTCTACCTTTCCTCTCCTCTTCCTCTCTCCTCTACCCTCTCCTCCTCTCCTTTCCTCTACTCTTCCTCTCTCCTCTTCCCTCTACCTTTCCTCTCCTCTTCCTTTACCTCTTCCTTCTCCTTCCTCTTCCTCTACCTTTCCTCTCCTCTTCTTCTACCTTTCCTCTCCTCTTTTTCCTCTACTCTACCTTTCCTCTCCTCTTCTTCTACCCCTTCTCTCCTCTTTCTCCTCTACCCTTCCTCTCCTCTTTCTTCTACCCTTCCTCTCCTTTTCTTTTACCCTTCCTTACTCCTCTCCTCTTCCTCTACCCTTCCTCTCCTCTTCCTCTACCCTTCCTCTCCTCTTCTTCTCTACCCTCCCTGTCCCCCCCTCCCCCCTACTCCTCCCTCCTCTTCCTCTACCCTCCCTCTACTCCTTCCCTTCCTTCCCTCTACCCCTCCCTCCCTCTTCCCTACCCTTCCTCTCCTCCTCTCCTCCACCCCCTCTCTTCCTCCCTCTCTCCTCTTCCTCTACCCTCCCCTCTCCTCTTCCTCTACCCTTCCTCTCCCTCTTCCTCTACCCTTCCTCTTCTCCCCCCCCCCCCCCCCCCCCCCCCCCCCCCCCCCCCCCCCCCCCTCTTCCTCTACCCTTCCTCTCCTCTTCCTCTACCCTTCCTCTCCCTCCTTCCTCTACCCTTCCTCTCCTCCTCTTCCTCTACCCTTCCTCTCCTCTTCCTCTACCCTCCCTCCTCTTCCTTGACTCTCTCATCTTCCTCTACCCTTCCTCTCCTCTTCCTCTACCCTTCCTCTCCTCTTCCTCTACCCTTCCTCTCCTTCCTCTACTCCTCTTCCTCTTCCTCTACCTTTCCTCTCCTCCTCTTCCTCTACCTTTCCTCTCTCCTCTTCCTCTACCCTTCCTCCCTCTTCCCCCCTTCCTCCTCCCTCTTCCTCTACCCTTCCTCTCTCCCCCTCTTCCTCTACCCTTCCCCTCCTCCCTCACCTCTTCCCTCCTTCTCTTCTTCCTCTTCCTTCCCTCTCCTCTTCCTCTCCCTTCTCTACTCTCTCTCCTCTCCTCTCCTCTACCCTCTCTCCTCTCCTCTTCCTCCTCTCCCTCCTCTCCTCCTCTCCCTCCTTTTTCTCCCTCCTCTTCCTCTACCCTTCCTCTCCCCTCTCCAACTCGTCTCCCCCTTCCTCTACCCTTCCTCTCCTCTTCCTCTACCCTTCCTCTCCCTCTTCCTCTTCCCTCCTCTCCCCTTCCTCTCCTCCTCCTCCTCTCCCTCTTCTCCTCTCCCTCCACTTCCTCTCCTCTTCCTCTACCCTTCCTCTCCTCTCCCTCTTCCTCTACCCCTTCCTCTCCCTCCCTCCCTCCTCTACTCTTCCTCTCCCTTCCTCTACCCTCCTCTCCTCTCCTCTCCTCTTCCTCTACCCTTCCTCTCCTCTTCCTCTACCCTTCCTCTCCTCTTCCTTTACCCTTCCTCTCCTCCCTCTCCCTTCCTCTACCCTTCCTCTACTCCTCTTCCTCTACCCTTCCTCCTCTCACCCTTCCTCTCCCTCTTCCTCTACCCTTCCTCTCCCTCTTCCTCTACCCTCCTCTACTCCCCCTCCTCTCCCTTCCTCTACCCTTCCTCTCCCCCCCCTTCCTCTACCTTCTCCTTCTTCCTCTACCCTTCCTCTCCTCTTCCTCTACCTTTCCTCTCCCTCTTCCTCTACCTTTCCTCTCTCTCTTCCTCTACCCTTCCTCTCCTTGTCTTTTACCCTTCCTGTACTCCTCTCCTCTTCCTCTACCCTTCCTCTCCTCTTCCTCTACCCTCCTCCATTTTATCATCCATTCCATCTCTCTTACCATTCATTTTAATATATTATCATCTCCCATTACCTACATTTATCTCTCACCTATCTCATCAATCACTATATTTTATTTATATATCATCCATTTAATCATCTCATTTCATCTTACCACACCAATCACACATCACACTCAATATTATCATAAATTTTAATCATAATATCACATTATCATTAAAACATAGTAATATCCTCATTAATATACATATCATTTAATTAACCCAATACTCATTCATTTTCTCACAACACACACATCAACACCAAATAATAATAATCTTTTTATATCAATCATTATATTATCCACCCATTAAATAACAATATAATACACAACCCACATACATTAAAAAATTAAACATATTCTAACTCAATCCAAACCACCACATACACCCACACATAAAATAAAATCCCCAAAATTCCATTATTTTCTTTAAAATTCATAATATCTCATTATCTCTCCACTTCTCTTCCCTTCATCTCCATTACCTTCCTATCTCATATCTCCCTCTCCTCTCCTCTACTTCATCTATCATCTCTATCCACTCATCTTCCTCTATCCTTCCTCTCCTCTTCCTCTACCCTTCCTCTACTCTTCCTCTTCCCTTCCTCTACCCTTCTACTTCTCCTCTACTCTTCCTCTACCCTTCCTCTACTGTACTACTCTTTCTCTTCCCTTCCTCTACCTCCTTCCTCTCCCCCTTCCTCTGCTTTCCTCTCCTCTTCCTCTACCCTTCCTCTCCTCTTCCTCTACCCTTCCTCTCTCTTCCTCTGCCCTTCCTCTACCCTTCCTCTACCCTTCCTCCACTCTTCCTCTACCCTTCCTGTACTTCTCTACTCCCTCTCCTCTTCCTCTACCCTTCCTCTACTCCTCTTCCTCTATCCTTCCTCTACCCTTCCTCTCTTCTTCCTCTACCCTTCCTCTCTCCTCTTCCTCTTCCCTTCCTCTACTCCTCTCCTCTTCCTTCCTCTACTCTTCCTCTCCCTCTTCCTCTACCCTTCCTCTCCCTCTTCCTCTACCCTCTCCTCCTTTCCTCTCCTCTTCCTCTACCCTTCCTCTTCCCTTCCTCTCCTCCTCTCCCTCCTCTCTCTCTCCTTTCTCTCTCTCCTACCTCTTCCCTCTACCTTCCACTCTCCCTCCTCTCCTCTACCCCTCTCCTCTCCCCTCTTCCTCTACCCTTCCTCTCCTCCTTTCCCTTCCTCTCACCTTCCTCTTTCCCTTCCTCTCCTCTTCCTCTACCCTTCCTCTCCTCTTCCTCTACCACCTCCTCTCCTCTTCCTCTACCCTTCCTCTACCCTCTCTCTTCCTCTACCCTCCCCTCCTCTCCTCTCTCCTCTACCCTTCCTCTCCCCTTCCTCTACCCTCTCCCCCCCTCTTCCTCTACCCTTCCTCTCCCTCTCCCTCTACCCTTCCTCCTTCCTCTACTTGCTCTCCTCTTCCTCTACCCTTCCTCTCCTCTTCCTCTACCCTTCCTCTCCTCCTCTTCCTCTACCCTTTCTCTACTCCTCTCCTTTCTCCCTCTCCTTTCCTCTCCCTCCTCCTCCCTTCTCTCTCTTCCTCTCCTCCTCTTCCTCTACCCTCCTCTCCTCTTCCTCTTCCCTTCCCTCTCCTCTTCCTCTCCCCCTCTCCTCCCTCCACCCCTCTTCCTCTACCTTTCCTCTACCCCCTCTCCTCTTCCTCTACCCTTCCTCTCCTCCTCCTCCACCTCTTCCTCTACCCCCTTCCTCTCCTCCCTTCCTCTCCCTTCCTCTCCTCCTCTTCCCCTCCACTTCTCTCATCTCCTCTCTCCTCTCCTCTTCCTCTACCTTTCCTCTCCTCTTCCTCTACCCTTCCTCTCCTCTCTCCCTCCTCTTCCTTTTCCCTTCCTCTTCTCCTTTCCCTCTTCCTCTACCCTTCCTCTACTCCTACTTCCTCTCCCCTTCCTCTCTTCTTCCTCTACCCTTCCTCTACTCCTCTCCTCTCCTCTCCCCCTCCTCTACCCTTCCTCTACCTCCTCTTCCTCTATCTCTTCCTCTACCCTTCCATCTTCCTCCTCTTCCTCTACCCTTCCTCTCCTCTTCCTCTACCCTTCCTCTACTCTTTTTTCCCCTTCCCTCTCCTCTTCCTCTACCTTTCCTCTCCTCTTCCTCTACCCTTCCTCTTATTCTCCTCTTCCTCTCCTCCTCTCCTCTTCCTCTTCCCTTCCTCTCCCTCCCTCCTCTACCCTTCCTCTTCCCTTCCTCTCCTCTTCCTCTACCCTTCCTCTCACTCTTCTCCACTTCCTCTTCCCTTCCTCTCCCTCTACCCTTCCTCTGCTCTTCCTCTACTTCTCCCTCTCTCCTCTCTCTTCCTCTACCCTCCTCTCCTCTTCCTCCACCCTTCCTCTGCCTCCTCTCTCCTCTTCCTCTCCTTCCTCTCCCTCTACCCTTTCTTCCAGTACCTTTCTCTGCTCCTCTCCTCTTCCTCTACCCTTCCTCTACCCTTCCTCTCCTTCCTCTCTCCCTCTACCCTTCCTCTACTCCTCTCCTCTTCCTCTACCCTTCCTCTCCTCTTCCTCTTCCCTTCCTCCTCCCCTCTTCCTCTACCCTTCCTCTCCTTTCCTCTCCTCTTCCTCTACCCCTCTCCTCTTCCTCTACCCTTCCTCTTCCCTTCCTCTCCTCTCCTCTTCCTCTACCCTTCCTCTCTCCTCTTCCTCTACCCTTCCTCTCCCTTCCTCTTCCTCTTCCTCTCCCTCTTCCTCTACCCTTCCTCTCCCCCTTTCTCTACTCCTCTCCTCTTCCTCTCCCTTCCTCTCTCCTCTCCTCCCTCTTCCTTTACCCTCTCCTCTCCTCTTCCTCTCCTCCCCTTCCTCTCCTCTTCCCTTCCTCTACTCCTCTTCCTCCCCCTCTCCTCTTCCTCTTCCCTTCCTCTCCCTTCCTCTATCCTCTCCTCTTCCTCTACCTTTCCTCTCCTCTTCCTCTACCCTTCCTCTCCCTTCCTCCCTCTTCCTCTCCTCTTCCTTTCCCTCTTCCTGTTCTCCTCTCCTCTTCCTCTACCCTTCCTCTACTCCTCCTCCCCCTTCCTCTCTCTTCCTCTCCTCTTTCCTCTACCCTTCCTCTCCTCTTCCTCTACCCTTCCTCTCCTCCTTCTCCTCCTCTCCTTCCTCTCCTCTTCCTCTACCTTCCCTTTTCCTCTTCCTCTACCTCCTTTCCTCTCTCCTCTTCCTCTACCCTTCCTCTTCCATCTCTCTTCCTCTACCCTTCCTCTCTCTCTTCCTCTACCCCTTTCCTCTTCCTCTACCATTCCTCTACTCCTCTTCCTCTCCTTTTCTTCCTTCCTCTCCTCTACTCCTCTCCTCTTCCTCTACCCATCCTCTCCCTCTTCCTCTATCCTTCCTCTCCTTTTCATCTACCCTACCTCTACTCCTCATCACTTCCTCTACCCTTCCTCTAATCCCTCTTCTTCAAATGGGTCATCCTTAACCATCACATTTTATATATCATCCCATCTGCCCTATACCTCTCCACCTCTTCATCTGCAGCTTCATCTCCATCATCATCTGCCTTCCTCTTCCCATTTCCTGTTTAATATATAATGTCTATCTATTCCATCTTGTAAATCAATAATTATTATATCATGGTCATCTTAGCGATCTATAATGTAATATCATACATGTTGTTCTACCCTGTTACCTGCCATATATCATGTTTTCATCTGCCATTTACATATCATCTTCCTGTGTACCTATGTACAACTCTCATCTATGTTCATTTACAAATATCATCTTTCATCTGCCCATTTTAATATATCATGTTCCATCTCCCCAACCATTTCCTCCATCATGTTTCATCTATCATTTTATCTGTCATGTCCATCTTCCATCTCCCTGCCATCTATGTTCCATCTTCCATTATCATAAATATCATCTATATTTTTTCTTCTGCCATTTATCTGTCATCATGTTTCATCTGCCCATTACATCCATCTACATGTTCCATCTACTCATTTCATCTCATTTTCTTCATGCCTATTCATCTCCTGTTTAAGTTTATATTTAATATATCTATGTTTCATCTGCCTTCATCTGTGATTCATCTGTCATTTAAATATATTCATCATGTTCCTCTCATCCCATTTCATATAATTTTTCATCTTATGTTTAAAATATGGTATGCCCATTTAAATATCATAATGCTTAATCATGTATCACAAATGATCATGTATGTTTCCATCTGCCCATTTATCATCCCTTTATGTAATTATATATCATCCTACTGGCTTATATCTTATCATAGTTTTCATCTCAACAATACATGTAATAAATATCATGTTTACCTTTCATATCATCTTCCTCACTTAAATAATCATGTTTATCATCCCATTTCATAATTATGTCACTACTTCCTTCTCCTCTTCATCTCCCTTCATTTATCTCATCTTCATCATCATTTACATATTCCTCTGCTCACTCTCCTGTTCTTCTATCCTTCCTCTCCTCCCTCTCCTCTTCCTCTGCCCCTCTTCTCTTCCTCTACCTCTTCCTCTACCCTTCCTCTCACCCCTTCCTCTCCCCTCCTCTCCTCTACCCTTCCTCTACCCTTTCTCTACTCCTCTTCCTCTACTCTTCCTCTACCCTTCCTCTCCTCCTTCCTCTACCCTTCCTCTCTCTCTTCCTCTACCCTTCCTCTACTCCTCTCTCCTCTTCCTCTACCCTTCCTCTACTCCTTTCCTCTATCCTTCCTCTACTCCTCCTCTCTCTTCCTCTACCCTTCCTCTCCCTCCTTCCTCTTCCTCTTCCTCTCCTCTTCCTCTCCCTCTTCCTCTCCTCTTCCCTCTCCCCTTCCCTCTCCTCTTCTTCCTCCTTCCTCTACCTCTTCCTCTCTCTTCCTCTACTCTTCCCTCTCCTCCTTCCTCTACCCTTCCTCTCCTCCCTCTCCTCTTCCTCTACCCTTCCTCTCCTCTTCCTCTATCCTTCCTCTACTTCCTCTCTTCCTCTTCCTCTACCCTTCCTCTCCTCTTCCTCTGTCCCCTTTCTCTACCCTCTTCCTCTACCCTTCCTCTCCCTTCCTCTACTCCTCTCCTCTTCCTCTCCTCTTCCCCTTCCTCTACTCTTCCCTCTACCCTTCCTCTACTCCTCTCTCCTCTTCCTCTCCCTTCCTCTCCCTCTTCCTCTTCCCTTCCTCTCCTCTTCTTCTTCCTCTACCCTTCCTCTCCCTCCTTCCTCTACCCTTCCTCTCCTCTTCCCTCTACCCTTCCTCTCCTCTTCCTCTACTCTTCCTCTCCTCTTCCCTCTATCCTTCCCTCTACTCCTCTCCTCTTCCTCTACCCTTCCTCTCTCTCTTCCTCTACCCTTCCTCTACTCCTTCCTCTCCTCTTCCTCTACCCTTCCTCTACTCCTCCTCTACTTCCTCTACTCTCTCCTCTTCCTCTACCCTCCTCTCCTCTTCCTCTACCCTTCCTCTCCTCTTCCTCTACCCTTCCTCTACTCTCTCCTCTTCCTCTACCCTTCCTCTACTCTTCCTCTACCCTTCCTCTGTCCTTCCTCTACCCTTCCTCTATTCTCTCTCCTCTCCTCTTCCTCTACCCTTCCTCTCCTCTTCCTCTACTCCTCCCTCTTCCTCTACCTTCCCTCTTCCTCTACTCCTTCCTCTCCCTCTCCTCTTCCTCTACCCTTCCTCTCTCCACCCTTCCCCTCTTCCTCTTCCCATTTATTCCTCTATTCTTGTCCTCTTCATCTATCTTTCATCTGCCCCTCTTATCATGTTTACATCTCATTTGTTCATCACTAATATGTACCCCTATCATTTTCATCTGCCATTTCAACTATCATCTTTCATCATCTTTTTTACTACATGTTTCATGCCATTCATCTTCATCATTTATATATCATCATGTTTACATTGCCATTAACACATCATGTTTCATCTATGTTTCATCATGTCATCTTCATCATCATGGTTCATCTGCCCATTTCATCTGCTCATTTCATCTGTCATTTTCATCTTTCATCTGCCATCTCAACATCATAATGTTCATCTGCCATTAAATATCATGTTCATCTGCCATTTAATCTCATGTTTCACCATCATGTTTCATCTGCCATTTCATCTATGTCATCATCATGTTCATCTGCTTCATTTCATAATATCATTTACATCTCATGTTTCATCATGTCATTTCATCTGTCATATTTTCATCATATCATGTTTCATCTGCCCATTTAATATATCATCTTTCATCTGCTCACTCAACTATCATCTTTATCTTCATCTGTCATTCATCATCTTCATCTTTCATCTATAATTTCATCTCATCTGTCATCTGCCCATTTCAATCTGTCATTTAAATATCACATGTTTCATCTGTATCATTTAACATGTCATCATCATGTTCATCTGCATGTAATATCATCATGTTTCATACGTATCATCTTTAATATTTCATGTTTCATCATCATGTTCCATCTGCCCATTTATATCATCATGTTTCATCATGTCATCTTTCATCTGAGCCCATTTAAATGTACATCTTCATCTGTCATGTTCATCATGCATTTACATATATATCATCATGTTTCATCTGTCATTTACATATATTATTTCATGTTCATCTGTCATATCTGTCATGGTTTATCTGTCATCTTCATCTTCCCATTTATCTTATCATGTTTCCATCTGCATGTTTAAATGTTATCATGTTTTTATCTTGACATTTATCTTCATCATGTTTCATCTGCCCTCTTCATGTCATCATGTTTCATCTGCCATTTAAATATCATGTTTTTTTAATTTATCTATGTTAAATTGATCTTATCAATATTTCATCTATTTTCATATACTCATAATTTTCATCTTATATTTCATCTAGCACATGTCATCTTACTAAATGCCCTTCCTCTCATCTTTTTCTAACCTACCTATACTCTTCATCTTCTTCCTCTACCCTTCCTCTCCCCTTCCTCTACCCTTCCTCTACTCCTCTTCCTCTTCCCCTCCTCCCCTTCCTCTACCCTTCCCTCTCCTCTTCCTCTACCCTTCCTCTCCTTTTCCTCTACCCTTCCTCTACTCCTCTCCTCTTCCTCTACCCTTCCTCTCCTCTTCCTCCTCTTCCTCTCCTTCCCCTTCTCTCCCTTCCTCTACCCTCCTCTCCTCTTCCTCTACCCTTCCTCTCCTCTTCCTCTACCCTTCCTCTACTCTCCTCTTTCCCCACTTCCTCTACCTTCCTCTCCTCTTCCTCTATCCTTCCTCTACTCCTCCTCCCCCTCTCCTCTTCCTCTACCCTTCCTCTACCTCCTCCTCTACCCTTCCTCTACCCTTCCTCTCCTCCTTCCTCTACCCTTCCTCTCCTCTTCCTCTACCCTTCCTCTCCCCTCTTCCTTTACCCTTCCTCTCCTCTTTCTCTACCCTTCCTCTCCTCTTCCTCTACCCTTCCTCTTCCTCTTCCTCTACTCCCCTCCTCTTCCTCTACCCTTCCTCTACTCTCTCTTCTTCTCTGCCTCTTCCTCTCCTCTTCCTCTACCCTTCCTCTCCCCTTCCTCTCCCCCCTTCCCTCTTCCCTTCCCCCTCTTCCTCCCCTCCCTCTTCCCTTCCTCTCTCCTCTTCCTCTACCCTCCTCTACCATTCCTCTCCCTCTTCCTCTACCCTTCCTCTCTCCTCCTCTTCCTCTACCCTTCCTCTCCCTCCCTCTTCCCTCTCTACCCTTCCTCTCCTCTTCCTCTCTCCCTTCCTCTTCCTCTCCTCCTTCCTCTACCCTTCCTCTCCTCTCTCTTCCCTCTACCCTTCCTCTCCTCTCCTCTTCCTCTACCCTTCCTCTCCTCTTCCTCTACCCTTCCTCTCCTCTTCCTCTTCCCTTCCTCTACCCTTCCTCTCCTCTTTTCCCTTCCTCTCCTCTTCCTCTTCCTCTACTCCTTCCTCTCCTCTTCTCTTTACTCTTTCCTCTACTCCTCTCCTCTTCCTCTACTCTTCCCTCTACCCTCTCCTCTCCTCTTCCTTTACCCCTTCCCTCTCCTCTTCCTTTACCCCTCCTCTCTCCTCTACTCTTCTTCCCCTCTCCTCTCCCTCTTCCTCTACCCTTCCTCTCCTCTTCCTCTACCCTTCCTCTCCTCTTCCTCTACCCTTCCTCTACTCCTCTACTCTTCCTCTACCCTTCCCCTCCCCCTCTTCCTCTACTCCTCTCCCCTTCCTCTACCCTTCCTCCTCTACTCCTCTCCTCTTCCTCTACCCTTCCTCTCCTTTCCTCTTCCTCTTCCTCTACTTCCTCTACCTCTTCCTCTCCTTCCTCTCCCTCTACCTTTCCTCTCCTCTCTTCCCTCTACCTTTCCTCTACTCCTCTTCCTCTACCTTTCCTCTACTCTTCCTCTACCCTTCCTCTACTCCTCCTCCTCTTCCTCTACTCTTCCTCTCCTCTTCCTCTTCCCTCTTCCTCTACTTCCTCTTCCTCTACCCTTCCTCTACTTCCTCTCCTCTTCCTCTACCCTTCCTCTACTCCTCTCCTCTTCCTCTTCCCTTCCTCTCCTCTTCCTCTATCCTTCCTCTACTCCTCTCCTCTTCCTCTCTTCTCTACTCCTCTCCTCTTCCTCTACCCTTCCTCTACTCCTCTCTTTTCCTCTTCCCTTCCTCTCCTCTTCCTCTTCCTCTACTCCTCTCCTCTTCCTCTACTCTTCCTCTACCCTTCCTCTCCTCCTCTCCCCTTCCTCTACCCTTTCCTCTACTCTTTCCTCTACTCCTCTTCCTCTACCTCTTCCTCTTTCTCTCCCTTCCTTCCTCTCTCCTCTTCCTCTACCCTTCCTCTTCCCTCCTCTACCCTTACCTCTCCTCTACCCCTCTCCTCTTCCTCTACCCTTCCTCTCCTCTTCCTCTACCTTCCTCTCCTCTTCCTCTACCCTTCCTCTCCTCTTCCTCTTCCCTTCCTCTCCTCTTCCTCTACCCTTCCTCTTCTCCTACCCCCCTTCCTCTACTCTTCCTCCTCT
Organism: Pterois miles; assembly: GCA_947000775.1. Lineage (NCBI taxonomy): Eukaryota > Metazoa > Chordata > Actinopteri > Perciformes > Scorpaenidae > Pterois > Pterois miles. Next base: position 1,785,060 of record CAMQGK010000076.1, on the reverse strand, counting down.
TCCTCTACCTCTTCCTCTACCCTTCCTCTCTCCTCCTTCCTCTACCTTTCCTCTCCTCTTCCTCTACCCTTCCTCTCCTCTTCCTCTACCCTCTCCCTTCCTCTACCCTTCCTCTACTCCTCTCCCTCTTCCTCTACCCCTTCCTCTCCTCCCTCTCCCCTCTTCCTCTCCTCTTCCTCTACCCTCTTCCTTCCTCTTCCTCTACCCTTCCTCTACTCCTCTCCCCTCTTCCTCTACCCTTCCTCTCCTCTTCCCTCTTCCCTTCCTTCCTCTCCCTTCCTCTACTCCTCTCCTCTTCCTCTCTCCTCTTCCTCTTCCCTTCCTCTCCTCTCTCTCCTCTTCCTCTACCCTTCCTCTCCTCCCTTCCTCTACCCCTTCCTCTCCTCCTCTTCCTCTATCCTTCCTCTACTCCTCCTCCTCTTCCTCTACTCCTCTTCCCCCTTCCTCTTCCCTTCCTCTCCTCTTCCTCTACCCTTCCTCTCCTTCTTCCTCTTCCTCTTCCTCTCCCTCCTCTCCTCTTCCTCTATCCTTCCTCTACTCTTCCCTCTCCCTTCTCCTCTTCCCTTCCTCTACCCTTCCTCTCCTCTTCCTCTACCCTTCCTCCTCTCCCTCTTCCTCTTCCTTCCTCCTCTCCTCTTCCCTCTACCCTTCCTCTTCCCTCTTCCTCTTCCCTTCCCTCTCTCTTCCTCTACCTTTCCTCTTCTCCTCCCTCTTCCCTTCCTCTACCCTTCCTCCTCCTCTTCCTCTACCCCTCTCCTCTTCCCTCTACCCTTCCTCTACTTCTCTTCCTCTACCACCCTTCCTCTCCCTCTTCCTCTACCCTTCCTCTACCTCCTCTTCCTCTTCCTCTTCCCTTCCCTCTCCTCTTCCCTCTACCCTTCCTCTCTTCCCTACTCCTCTCTCCCTTCCTCTACCCTTCCTCTACTCCTCTCCTCTTCCTCTTCCCTTCCTCTCTCCCTTCCCTCTGCTCCCTCCTTCCCTCCCTACCCCCTCCTCTCCCCTTCCCTCTACCCTTCCCCCTCTCCTCTTCCTCTACCCTTCCTCTTCTCCTTCCTCTCCCTTTCTCTACCCCTCTCCTCTTCCTCTTCCCTCCTACTCTTCCTCTACCCTTCCTCTCCCTCCTCCTCTTCCTCTACCTTTCCTCTCCTCTTCCTCTACCCTTCCTCTTCCCTTCCTCTGCTCTTCTCCTCTTCCTCTACTCCTCTCTCCTCTTCCTCTTACCCTTCCTCTCCTCTTCCTTTACCCTTACCATTTTTCTCTTCTCGCCAATCCCCCCCCCCCCCCCCCCCCCCCCCCCCCCACCTCCCCCCAAACACCCTCCCCACATTATATTACACTACCCTTCCATCTACACATATAAATCTCCTTCATCTACCTTCCTATACTCCTCTTCCTCTACTATTCCCTCTCCTCCTCTTCCTCTACATTTCCTCTCCTCTTCCTTTACCTTTCCTCTCCCTCTTCCTCTACCCTTCCTCTCATCTTCCTCTACCCCCTCTCTCTTCCCTCTACCCTTCCTCTCCCTCCTCTTCCTCTGTCCTCCTCTCCCTCTTCCTCTACCCTTCCTCTCCTCTACTCTTTCCCTCTACCCTTCTTCCTCTCCTCTTCCTCTACCCTTCCTCTACTCTTCCTCTACCCTTCCTCTCCTCTTCCTCTACCCTTCCTTTTCCTCTTCTTCCTCTACCCTTCCTCTCCTCCTCTCCTCTCCTCTTCTCTCCTCTTCCTCTGCCCTTCCTCTACTCCTCTCCCCTCTTCCTCTCCTCTTCCTCTACCCCCTCCCTCTTCCCTTCCTCTACCCTCTCTCCTTCCTCTACCCTTCCCTCTCCTCCTTCTCTCTACCCCTCCTCCCCTCCTCTTCCTCTACTCCTCTCCTCTTCCCCTCCCTTCCCTCTACCTTCCTCTCCTCCCTCTCCTCTTCCCTCTACCCTTCCTCTACTCGTTTTCCCTCTATCCTTCCTCTACTCTTCCCTCTCCTCTTCCTCTACCCTTCCTCTCCTCCTCTCCTCTTCCCTCTTCCCTTCCTCTCCCTCTACCCTTCCTCTACTCCCTCTCCTCTTCCTCTACCTCTTCCTCTACTCCTTCCTCTACTCTTCTCCTCTTCCTCTTCCCTTCCCCTCTCCTCTTCCCTCTACCCTTCCCTCTACCCTCTCTCTTCCTCTACCCTCCCTCTACTCTCCTCCACTTCCTCTTCCCTTCATCTCCCTCTACCCTTCCTCTACTCTCTACTCCTCTCCTCTTCCTCTACCCTTCCTCTTCCTTCCTCTCCTTTTCCTCTACTCCTTTCCTTCTCATTTCTTTTCTCCTCTTCCTCTACCCTTCCTCTCCCTCTTCCCTCCCTACCCTTCCTCTCCCTTTCCTCTACTCCCTTTCCTCTCTCTTCTCTACCCTTCCTCTACTCCTCTTCCTCTCCTCTTCCCTCTCTCCTTCCCTCTACCCTTCCTCTACTCGTCTCCTCTTCCTCTACTCTTCCTATCCTCTTCCTCTACCTTTCCTCTCCTCCTTCCTCTACCCTTCCTCTGTCTCTTCCTCTACCCTTCCTCTACTTGTCTCCTCTTCCTCTTTCCTCTACCCTTCCTCTACCTCTTCCTCTACCCTTCCTCTCTCCTCTTCCTCCCTCTTCCCCTCTATCCTTCCTCTACCCTTCCTCTACTCCCTTCCTCTCCTCTTCCTCTTCCTTCTTCCTCTCTCTCTCTCCTCTTCCTCTACCCTTCCTCTACTCGTCTTCCTCTGTCCTTCCCTCTACCCTTCCTCTCCTCTTCCTCTACCCTTCCTCCCTCTTCCTCCTCTCCCTCCTCTTTTCTTTATTCCTCTCTCCTCTTCCTCTCCTCTTCCTTTACCCTTCCTCTACTCTTCTCCTCTTCCTCTTCCCTTCCCTCTCCTCTTCCTCTACCCTTCCTCTACTCCTCTCCCTCTTCCTCTACCCTTCCTCTACTCTTCTCCACCCTCCTCTTCCCTTCCTCTCCCTCTACCCTTCCTCTATTTCTCTTCTCCCTCTTCTCTTCCTCTACCCTTCCTCTACTCCTCTCTTCTTCCCTCTACCCTTCCTCTCCTTTTCTTTTACCCTTCCTTGCTCCTCTCCTCTTCCTCTACCCTTCCTCTATCCTTCCTCTCCTTTTCTTCTACCCTTCCTCTACTCCTCTCCTCTTCCTCTTCCCTTCCTCTACTCCTCTTCCTCTCCTCTTCCTCTACCTTTCCTCTCCTCTTCCTCTACCTTTCCTCTTCCCTTCCTCTTCCTCTACCCTTCCTCTTCCCTTCTTCTACTCCTCTCACTCTTCCTCTACCTCATTCCTCTACCCATCTCCTCTTCCTCTGCCCTTCCTCTCTCTTCCCTCTACCCTTCCTCTCCTCTTCCTCTACCCTTCCTCTACTCCTCTTCCCTCTACCCCTTCCTCTTCCCTCTCTTGTTCCTCTACCCTTCCTCTCCTTTTCTTTTACCCTTCCTCTACTCCTCTCCTTTCCTCTACCCTTCCTCTATCCTTCCCTCTCCTTTTCTTCTACCCTTCCTCTACTCCTCTCCTCTTCCTGTTCCCTTCCTCTACTCCTCTTCCTCTTCTCTTCCTCTACCTTTCCTCTCCTCTTCCTCTGCCTTTCCTCTTCCTCTACCCTTCCTCTTCCCTCTTCTATTTCTCTCTCCTCTTCCTCTACCTTTCCCTCTTCCCTCTTCCTCTTCCTCTGCCTTTCCTCTACTCCTCCTCCCCTCTTCCTCCTACCTCTTCCTCTCCTCTTCCTCTACCTTTCTCCTCTTCCCTTCCCTCTTCCTCTACCCTTCCTCTCCCCTTCCTCTACCCCTCCTCTCCTCTTCCTCTTCCCTTCCTCTACTCCTCTCCTCTTCCTCTACCTTTCCTCTACTCCTCTCCTCTTCCTCTACCTTTCCTCTACTCCTCTCCTCTTCCTCTACCCTTCCTCTCCTCTTCCTCTACCCTTCCTCTCCTCTTCCTCTCCCCTTCCTCTACCCTTCCTCTTCCTCTCCTCCTCTTCCTCTACCCTTCCCTCTCCCTCTTCCTCTACCCTTCCTCTCCTCTTCCTCTATTCCCTTCCTCTCCTCTTCCTCTATTCCTCTTCCTCTACCCTTCCTCTACTCCTCTCCTCTTCCTCTACCCTTCTTCTCCTTTTCCTCTACTCCTTCTCTTCTTCCTCTACCCTTCCTCTACTCCTCTCTCCTCTCCTCTTCCTCTGTCCTTCCTCTATCCTTCCTCTACTCGTCTCTCTTCCTCTACCCTTCCTCTACCCTTCCTCTACCTTTCCTCTACTCCTCTCCTCTTCCTCTACCTTTCCTCTACTCCTCTCCTCTTCCTCTACTCTTCCTCTCCTCTTCCTCTACCTTTCCTCTCCTCTTCCTCTACCCTTCCTCTCCTCTTCCTCTGCCCCTCTCTTCTTCCTCTACCCTTCCTCTACTCCTCTCCTCCTTTCCTCTACCATTCCTCTACCCTTCCTCTCCTCTTCCTCTACCCTTCCTCTCCTCTTCCTCTACCCTTCCTCTACTCCTCTTCCTCTCCTCTTCCTCTGTCCTTCCTCTACCCTTCCTCTATTCCTCTTCCTCTACCCTTCCTCTCCCTTTCTCCTCTTCCTCTACCCTTCCTCTCCTCTTCCTCTACCCTTTCTCTACCTTTCCTCTACTCCTTTCTTCTTCCTCTACCCTTCCTCTACTCCTCTTCCTCTGTTCTTCCTCTACCTTTCCTCTACTCCTCTCCTCTTCCTCTACCTTTCCTCTACTCCTCCCCTCTTCCTCTACCCTTCCTCTCCTCTTTCTCTACCCTTCCTCTCCTCTTCCTCTACCCTTCCTCTCCTCTTCCTCTACCCTTCCTCTCCTCTTCCTCTACCCTTCCTCTACCCTTCCTCTACTCCTCTCTTCTTCCTCTACCCTTCCTCTACTCCTCTTCCTCTGTCCTTCCTCTACCCTTCCTCTACTCCTCTTCCTCTCCTCTTCCTCTGTCCTTCCTCTACCCTTCCTCTACTCCTCTTCCTCTACCCTTCCTCTACTCGTCTCCTCTTCCTCTACCCTTCCTCTCCTCTTCCTCTACCCTTCCTCTCCTCTCCTCTTCCTCTACCCTTCCTCTCCTCTTCCTCTACCCTTCCTCTCCTCTTTCTCTACCCTTCCTCTCCTGTTCCTCTACCCCTTCCTCTCCTCTTCCTCTACCCTTCCTCTACTCCTCTCTTCTTCCTCTACCCTTCCTCTACTCCTCTTCCTCTGTCCTTCCTCTCCTTCCTCTACCCTTCCTCTCCCCTTCCTCTCCTCTTCTTTTACCCTTCCTCTACTCCTCTCCTCTTCCTCTACCCTTCCTCTCCTCTTCCTCTATTCTTCCTATCCCTCTTCCTCTACCCTTCCTCTACTCTTCCTCTACCCTTCCTCTAATCCTCTTCCTCTGCCCCTCTCCTCTTCCTCTACCCTTCCTCTTCCTCTACCCCTCTTCCCTTTCTCTCTCCTCCTCTTCCTCTACCTTTCCTCTCTCCTCTTCCTCTACCTTTCCTCTCCTCTTTCTCTACCCTTCCTCTCTCTTTCTTTACCCTTACTCTCCTCTTCCTCTACCCTTCCTCTCCTCTTCCTCTGCCCCTCTCCTCTTCCTCTACCCTTCCTCTCCTCTTCCTTTTACCCTTCCTCTTCCTCTACCCTTCCTCTCCTCCTCTTCCTCTACCCTTCCTCTCCTCCTCCTCTTCCCCTCCTTTACTCCTCTCCTCTTCCTCTACCTTTCCTCTCCTCCTCTTCCTCTACCTTTCCTCTCCCCTTCCTCTTCCTCTACCCTTCCTCTACCTTTCCTCTACCCTTCCTCTCCTCTTCCTCTTCCCTTCCTCTCCTCTTCCTCTTCCCTTCCTCTCCTTTTCCTCTACCCTTCCTCTACTCTCCTCTCCTCTTCCTCTACCCTTCCTCTCTCTTCCTTTTCCCTTCCCCCTCTCCTCTTCCTCTACCCTTCCTCTACTCCTCTCTTCTTCTTCTACCTTCCTCTACTCTTCTTCCTCTCCTCTTCCTCTGTCCTTCCTCTACCCTTCCCTCTACTCTTCCTCTACTCCTCTCCCCTTCCTCTACCTTCCTCTCCTCTTCCCTCTACCCTTCCTCTCCTCTTCCTCTCCCTTCCTCTCCTCTTCCTCTTCCTCTACTCCTCTCCTCTTCCTCTACCCTTCCTCTACTCTCTTCCTCTACTCTTTCTCTACCCTTCCTCTCTCCTCTTCCTCTCCCCCTCTACCTCTTCCTCTACCCCTTCCTCTCCTCTCTCCTCTTCCCTTCCTCTACTCCCTCTTCCTCTACCTTTCCTCTCCTCCTCTCCCTCCTCCTCTACCTTTCCTCTCCTCTTCCTCTCCCCTTCCTCTCCTCTTCCTCTACCCTTCCTCTCCTCTTCCTCTACCCTTCCTCTCCTCTTCCTCTACCCCTCTCCTCTTGCCTATACCCTTCCTCTCCTCCTCTTCCTCTACCCTTCCTCTCCTCTTTCTCTACCTTTCCTCTACTCCTCTCTTCTCTACTCTTCCTCTATCCTTCCTCTACTCTCTTACCTTCCTCTCCTCTTCCTCTATCCTTCCCTCTCCTCTTCCTCTTCTTCCTCTTCCTCTACCCTTTTTTCCTCTTCTTCCTCTTCCTCTTTCCTCTACCCTTCCTCTACTCTCTCTCTCACTTCCTCTACCCTTCTTCCTTTCCTCTTCCTCTACCCTTCCTCTACTCCTCTCCTCTCTCCTCTACCCTTCCCTTTTTCCTTTTCCTCTCCTCTTCTTATACCCTTCCTCTTCTCTCTTCCTCTACCTTTCCTCTCCTCTTCCTCTACCCTTCCTCTCCCTCTTCCTCTACCCTTCCTCTTCCTTTTCTCTCTCTCCTCTTCCTCTACCCTTCCTCCCTCTTCTTTTACCTCTTCCTCTCCTCTTCCTCTTCCCCTTCCTCTTCCCTTCCTCTACTCTCTCTTCCTCTACTCCTTCCTCTACTCTTCCTCTTACCCTTCCTCTCCTCTTCCTCTACCCTTCCTCTCCCTCCTTCCTCTGCCCTTCCCTTTACCCTTCCTCTCCTCTTCCTTTCCCTTCCTCTACCCTTTCTCTACTCTTCTCCTCTTCCTCTACCCTTCCTCTCCTCTCTCCCTCCTACCTTCCTCTCCTCTTCCTCTCCCCCTTCCTCTCCTCTTCCTCCTCCACCCATCCTCTCCCTTCCTCCACTCCTCTCCTCTTCCTCTACCCTTCCTCTACTCGTCTTCCTCTGTCTTCCTCTACCCTTCCCTCTCCCTCTTCCTCTATCCTTCCCTCTCTCTTCTCCTCTTCCTCCTTCCTCTCTCTTCCTCTTCCTCCCTCTACCTCTTCCTCTCCTCTTCCTCTACCCTTCCTCTCTCCCTCTTCCCTCTTCCTCTCTCCTCCTCTCCCTTCCTCTACTCCTCTCCTCTTCCTCTACCCCTTCCTCTCTCCTCTCCTCTTCCTCTACCCTTCTTTTTCTTTTATCTCCCTCCTCTCCTCTTCCTCTACCCTTCCTCACCAATCTCCTATTTTCATCTACCCTTCCTCTTACTCTTCTCCTCTTCCTCTGCCCTTCCTCTCCTCTTCCTCTGCCCTTCCTTCCTCTGCTCTCTCTTCTCCTATTCCTCTACCCTTCATCTCCTCTTCCCTACATTCTCATCTCTGCCCTTCCTCTAATCTTCACTTCCTCTCCTTTCCTCTACCCTTCGTCTAAAACCACTATCATCTCCTCATCTCCTCATCTCCATCACTCTCCCTACCCCTTCCCATCATCTCATCACAACATAAAACACAATAAAAAAAAAAAAAAAAAAAAAAAAAAAATCCTCTTCCACCTCCTCTACTCATCTCCTCATTCCCCTACCATTCATCTACCCATCTTCATCTCCTCACACTTCATCTACCTTCTCATCTATCCTCTACCATTCCTTCTCTTCCTCTCCCATCATCTCATCATCTATCTCTACCCTTTCTTTCTCCTCTCATCTTCCTCTACCCTTCGCCAAAAAAAAAATCTCTCTCTCTGCCTCTGTAGCCTTCCTCTTCCAAAAAAATCCTCTCCTCATTTACTCCTTACCCTTCCTCTCTCATTCCTCTTCCCTTCCTCTACTCTTCCTCTTCCTCTCCTCTTCATCTGCCCTTCCTCTCTCCTCTTCCTCTACTTTTCCTCTCCTCTTCCTCTACCTTCTCCTCTTCCTCTTCCTCTCTTCCTCTCCCTCTTCCTCTACCCTTCCTCTTCCTCATTCTTCCAACAAGAAATAAAATTCATCTTCCTCTACCATTTACATCCTCTTCCTCTTCCTTCTACTCTCTCCTCTCCTCTTCCTCTCCCTTCCTCTCCTCTTCCTCTACCCTTCCTCTATCAATATCTTCCTCTTCTCTCTCCTCTTCCAAAAAAACATTACATATATTATAAAAATAAATATCCATCATAATTCATCACATTTCTCATATCACATTCATCCTCATCAATCTAATAAAATATATTTCTAAAATATATCATCATTCATCTCAAATTTCTATAATATATATTTCATCTAATAATTTAATATATCTTCTATTAATTTCATCATATTTATTATTATCATCTCTATTTTTAATTCCCCCTCACTTATCTCTATTATCCCAATTTTTTCTTCCCACTTTATTCCTCTACTCTTCCTCTTCCCTCTACCCTCCTCTCATCTTCCCTCCGTCCTTCCCTCTCCATTCCTCTCCTCTTCCTCTACCTTTCCTCTACCCTTCCTCTCCTCTTCCTCTTCCCCAAACCAAATAAAAAAAAATCCCTTCATCTCCTCTTCCTCTACTCTTCCTCTCCTCTTCCTCTACCATTCATCTCCCTTCATCTCTATCTTCATCCTCTTCATCTGCCCATTTAACTATTTTTCCTCTTCCTCTACCCTTTCATCTCCTCTTCATCATCCTTCCTCTTCTCATCTCTATTTCATCTGCCATTCATCTCCTCTTCCTCTGTTCATCTTATCTCTATTCCTCTGCTTCTCCCCATTCTTCCTGTTCCCTTCCTCTTCCTCTTCCATCCTCTTCCTCTACCATCCTCTCTCCATCTTCCTCTTCAATCTTCATCTCATCTTCCTCTACCCTTCATCTCGTCATATATCATTTCATCTTTCATCTGCCATTTCATCTCATCATCTTTCATCTGCCTTTCATGTCATCTTCATCTGCCATTTCATCATCATCTTCATCTTATTTCATATGTCATTCATCATGTTTCATCTTCATCTGCCCATGTCTCATCATATCATGTTTCATCTGCCATTTAAATGTCATGTTTTCATCTCTCATTTAAATATCATGTTTCCTCTATCATTCCATCTTATCATCTCATCTGTCATCTATCATCTTTACATCTACCATTTCAATCATCATGTGTCATCTGCATCATTTAAATGTTATTTTTAATCTGCCATTTCATCATTCATGTTTCATCATGTCATTCATCTGTTATATATCATGTCATCTTCATCTGCCCATTTAATATATCATGTTTCATCTGCCATTCATCTGTTTCATCATGTAATATCATCTATCATTTCATCTGTCATATCTGTACATAATGTTTCATCTGATATTTTAATCTGTCAGTTCATCTGCCATTTCATGTATAATATCATATGTTTCATCTGTCATCTTTAAATCTGTCATCATTCATCTACCTTTCATATTAATATTCATCATCTTTCATCTTCCATTATCTCCTCATGTTCATCTGTACATGATTTAAATATATCATGTTTACATCTGCCATTTCATCTGTCATGTTTCATCATCTTTATATATCTATATTCATCATGTCATGTTTCATCATCATGTTCATCTGCCATTCATCATCTTTTATGTTCATCTGCATTTCATATCATGTTTTCATCTGCATTCATCTATATGTTTTCATCATATTTCATCTGCCATTTATTTATATGTCATGTTCATCTGCTCATTCATCATTCTCAAATTATTTTTCATCTTCATCATTTCATCATAATGTTTCATCTTCCCATTTAAATATCATCATTTCATCTATCATCTTCATCTGTCCATTTAAGTAAATATTTCATCATGTTCATCTGTCCATCTACATATGTTTCATCATGTCATGTTCATCTACCATTTAATCTACTGTTCATATCCTCATTCATCTTCCGCATATATCTGTCCTCTCCATCTTCCTCTACATCTTAACATTTACTATCTTTTTCATCTACTCATTTATCCTGCCATGTTTTCATATACTTTTCCTCTCGTTTCATCTTCTTCACTAACCTACCTCATCTCCCTCTTCATCTGCCCCTTCTCTCTTCATCTACCCTTCCTCTACCTTTATCTCTACACATCTCTTCTGTCTTTCTTTTACCTCCATCTCTCTCCTCCTTCTTCTGCCTTCCTCTCCTCCTCTTCCATCTTCCCATCCTATACTCTTCCTCTACCCTTCCTCTACTCTTCTCCTCTTCCTCTACCTTCCCCTCTCCTTTCCTCTACCCTTCCCCTTCTCTTCCTCTACCCTTCCTCTTCCCTTCCCTCTCTCCTCTTCCTCTACCCTTACCTCTCCTCTTCATCTACCCTTCCTCTCCTACTTCTTCTACATATCTTCCTCTCCCATTAAATTCTCCTCTTCCTCTCCCTTCCTCTTCTGTTCCTCTTTATCCTTTCTCTCCTCTTCCTCTCCTCTTCCTTTACCTTTCCTCTACCTTTCCTCTTCCCTTCCTCTACTTTTCCTCTTCCTCCTTTACCTCTTCCTTTCCTCTTCTTTTTACCCTTCCTGTACTCTACTCCTCTCCTCTTCCTCTACCCTTCCTCTACTCCTCTTCCTCTATCCCTTCCTCTCCCTTCCTCTTCTCCTTCCTCTCCTCTTCCTCTCCTCTTCCTCTACCCTTCCTCTGCTCTTCTCTCCTCTTCCTCTACCCTTCCTCTCCTCTTCTTCCTCTACCCTTCCTCTCCCTTCCTCTACTCCTTTCTCTCCCTTCCTCTCCTCCTTCCTCTACCTCTTCCCTCTCCTCTTCCTCTACCCTTCCTCTCCTCTTCCTCTACCCTTCCTCTACCCCTCTCCTCTCTCTCCTCTACCCTTCCTCTACCTTTCCTCTCCCTCTCTTCCCTCTACCCTTCCCTCTACCCTTCCTCTCCTCTTCCTCTACCCTTCCTCTACTCCTCTTCCTCTACCCTTCCTCTACCCTTCCTTTACCTTCCTCTACTCTCTCTTCCTCTACCCTTCCTCTACCCTTCCTCTCCTCCTTCTTCCTCTACCCTTTCCTCTACTTCCTCTTCCTCTACCCTTCCTCTCCTCTTCCTCTACCCTTCCTCTACCTCTTCCCTCTACCCTTCCTCTCCTCTTCCTCTACCCTTCCTCTCTCCTCTCTCCCTTTCTTTACCCTTCCTCTACTCTTCCTCTTCTCCTTCCCTCTACCCTTCCTCTCCTCTTCCTCTACCCTTCCTCTACTCCTCTCCTCTTCCTCTACCCTTCCTCTCCTCTTCCTCTATCCTTTCCTACTCCTCTTCCTCTACCCTTCCTCTCCTCATCCTCTACCATTCCTCTACTCTTTCCTCTCCTCTTCCTCTACCCTTCCTCTACTCCTCCTCTCTTCCTCTACCATATTCTTCCTCTACTCCTTTCCTCTACCCTTCCTCTCCTTTTCATTTACCCTTCCTCTACTCATCTCATCCTTCCTCTACTCCTTCCTCTACTCCTCTCCTCTTCCTCTACCTTCCTATCCTCTTCTTCTACCCTTCCTCTTCTCCTCTTCTTCCCTTCCTCTACCCTTCCTCTACTCCTCTTCCTCTACCCTTCCTCTACCCCTTCCTCTACCTCTTCCTCTCTCCTCTTCCTCTACCCTTCCCTCTCCTCTTCATCTACCCTTCCTCTCTCCTCTTCCTCTACCCTTCCTCTCCTCCTCTTCCTCTACCTTTCCTCTACCCTTCCTCTACCTTTCCTCTCCTCTTCCTCTACTCTTCCTCTACCCTTCCTCTTCTCTCTCCTCTTCCTCTACCCTTCCTCTACTCCCTCTTCCTCTCTTCTTCCTCTTACCTTTCCTCTACTCCTCTCTTCCCTCTACCCTTTCCTCCTTTCTATTCTTCCTTTCTTCCCTCTACTCTTCCTCTCCTCTTCCTCTACCTTTCCTCTCTCCTCTTCCTCTATCCTTCCTCTCCTTTTTCTTCCCTCCTCTCTTCCTCTACTCCTTTTTTCCTCTACCCTTCTCCTCTCACTCTCTTCCTCTACCCTTCCTCTACCCTTCTCCTCTATCCTCTTCCTCTCCTCTTCTCCCTCTTCCTCTTCCTCTTCCTCTCCTCTTCCTCTACCCTTCCTCTACTCTTCTTCTCTACCCTTCCCTCTACTCCTCTTCCTCTACCTCTTCCTCTCCCCTTCCTCTACTTTCCTCTCCTCTTCCTCTACCCTTCCTCTCCTCTTCCTCTACCCTTCCCTCTTCCTCTTCCTCTCCCTTCCTCTTCTCTACCCTTCCTCTACTCCTCTCCTCTTCCCTCTACCTTTCCTCTACTCCTCTCTTCTCCTCTCTTCTCTACTTCTCTTCCTTTTCCTTCCTCTACCCTTCCTCTACTCTTCCTCTACCTTTCCTCTCTCCCTTCTCTTCCTCTATCCTTCCTCTACTCTCCTCTACCGTTCCTCATAATAAATATCTCATCTTCCATTCCTCTACTTATCTACTACTTCTCCTCTTCCTCTATCCTTCCTCTGCTACCATTTATCCCTTCCTTCTAATCCATCTTCACTTCATCTTCATTTATCTATTTCATCTTCCATCTACCGTTCCCTTTCATCTTTCTCTATCCTTCCACTCTACCTTTCCTCTTAATAAATTCCTTTCTTCTTCCTCTACATTTCATCTGCTCCTTTACCCTCTCCTCTTCCCTTTGTCCCCTTTATCACTTCATTCATCATCTTCATCTCCTTTTCATCACTCATCCTAAATAAATTATAATCATATTATCCCATCATTTTCTCCTCTATCATTTATCATCTCATCTTCCATCTGCCCTTAACTCTCATCTTTCCTCTACCCTTCCTCAACTCATTATATTTTTTTCTATCATCATCTATCTTATATAAATATTTCACATCTTACATTTATCTATCTATCTTTTATATTTATTACCCATTCATCTCCTCTTCCTCTAGCATTTCATCCTCCTGTTTCATCTACCATTCTCTTCTTGTCATCCTCTTCATCTGCCCCTTTATCATCTGCCCTCCTCATCTTTCATCTGCCCATTTACCTATCATCTCTCATCTTCATCTGTCTCATCATCTCATGTTCATCATACCCATCATTTCATCTGCCCATTTCATCTATCATGTTTCATCTGCCCTTCATCTACATCATCTCATATCTTCATCTCCCCCTATCATCTGCTCCTCTATCATCTTTAATTCATTCATCTTCATCATCTTCCATCTATATCATATCCCGTTTACATCTGTCATTTCATCTGTTTCATCTGCCCCATTCATCTGTTCATATTTCATTCCTCTCCCTTCCTCTATTACTTCCTTTACCTTCCTCTCTCTTCATCTAGCCTTCCTCTACTTTTCTCATCCTCTACCCTTCCTGTACCCTTCCTCTACCCTTCCTCTACTCTCTTCCTCTACTCTTCCTCTGCCCTTCCTCTACTTCTTCTCCTCTTCCTCTACACTTCCTCTACCCTTCCTCTACTCCATCTCCTTTTCCTCTACCCTTCTACTACTTCCTCTCCTCTTCCTCTACCTCTTCCTCTCTATTCCTCTACTCTTCCCTCTATCCTTCCTCTCCTCTTCTCTCTTCCTCTACCCTTCCTCTACCCTTCCTCTACTCATCTCCTCTTCCTCTACCCTTCCTCTACTCTTCCTCTATTCTTCCTCTATTCTCTCTCCTCTACCCTTCCTCTACTCTTCCTCTACCCTCTCCTCCTCTCCTTCTATCCTTCCTCTACCCTTCCTCTACCTTCCTCTCCTCTTCCTTCTACCCTTCCTCTCATCTTCCTCTACCCTTCCTCTACCCTTCCTCTTCCTCTTCCTCTACCCTTCCTCTCCTCTTTCCTCTACCCTTCCTCTACCCTCTCTTCCTCTTCCCTTCCTCTCCCCTTCCTCTACCCTTCCTCTACCCTTCCTCTCCCCTTCCTCTCCTCCTCTACCCTCTCCTCTTCCTCTCTCTCTTCCTCTACCCTTCCTCTACTCTTCTCCCTCTTCCTCTACCCTTCCTCTCCCCTCTTCCTCTACCCTTCCTCTTCTCTTCCTCTTCTCCTCTCCTCTTCCTCTACCCTTCCTCTCCTCCTCTCCTCTTCCCTTCCTCTACCCTTCCTCTCTCCTCTTCCTCTACCCTTCCTCTACTCCTTCCTCTCTCCTCTTCCTCTACCCTTCCTCTCCTCTTCCTCTACCCTTCCTCTCCTCTTCCTCTACCCTTCCTCTTCTTCTTACCCTTCCTCTCCCCTTTCTCTACTCCTCTCCTCTTCCTCTACCCTTCCTCTACCCTCCTCTTCCTCTACCCTTCCTCTCCTCTTCCTCTACTCTTCCTCTACCCTTCCTCTACCCTTCCTCTACTCCTCTCCTCTACTCTCTCCTCTTCCTCTCCCCTTCCTCTACCCTTCCTCTACCCTTTCCTCTACCCTTCCTCTACTCCTTCCTCTACCCTTCCTCTACCCTTCCTCTTCCTCTTCCTCTACCCTTCCTCTACCTCTTCCTCTCTCTTCCTCTACCCTTCCTCTACTCTTCCTCTACCCCTTCCTCTACCCTTCCTCTACTTCCTCTACTACTTCCTCTCCTCTTCCTCTACCCTTCCTCTACTCTTCCTCTACCTCTTCCTCTACCCTTCCTCTCCTCTTCCTCTACCCTTCCTCTCTTCTTCCTCTACCCTTCCTCTACCCTTCCTCTACTCTTCCTCTACCTCTTCCTCTACCCTTCCCTCTCCTCTTCCTCTACCCTTCCTCTACTCTTCCTCTCCTCTTCCTCTACCCTTCCTCTACTCCTCTCCTCTTCCTCTACCCTTCCTCTACTCTTCTCTCCTCTTCCTCTACCCTTCCTCTCCTCTTCCTCTACCCTTCCTCTCTCTCTTCCTCTACCCTTCCCTCTCCTCTTCCTCTACCCTTCCTCTCTCTCCCTCTTCCTCTACTCTTCCTCTCCTCTTCCTCTACCCTCTTCCTCTACCTTCTTCCTCTCCTCTTCCTCTACCCTTCCTCTCCTCTTCCTCTACCCTTCTTCCTCCTCTACCCTTCCTCTACCCTTCCTCTACCCTTCCTCTCCCCTTCCTCTTCCTCTTCCTCTCTCCTCCTCTCTCTTCCTCTACTCTCTTCCTCTGCTCTTCTCCTCTTCCTCTTCCCTTCCTCTACCCTTCCTCTACTCTTCCCTCTACCCTTTCCTCTGCCCTTCCTCTACCCTTCCTCTTCCTCCTCTCTCTCCATCTGCCCCTTCATCCTCTACCCTTCCTCTTTCACTCTCCTCTTCCTCTACTCATCTCCTCTCTTCCTCTACCTCTTCCTCTGCCTTCATCCTCCTCTCCTTCCCTCTACCCTTCCTCTACCCTTCCTTCCTCTACCCTTCCTCTACTCGTCTCCTCTTCCTCTTCCCTTCCTCTCTTCTTCCTCTGCCATTTCTCATCTGCCATTTATCTGTCATCATCTCATTTCATCTTGACCATAAAATCATCTCAATTTTCTTATTTATCCAAATCCAACATCTCATATCTTTCTTGTATATCCAATTACATTTTTAAATATTTTTAGCATTTATATCATTGAATTATTTTTATTTAAATATAATGTTCATTCAAAACCATAAATTCATTCATCTCATATGTTCATCTGCCCATATATATATGTTTCATCTATATTTAATTTCATATTTATCTACATTTTCTTATGTTCATCTGTATTTATGTTTCATCTGCCCATTTACATCTAATATATCATGTTCATCTGCCATTTCATCTCTTACATATCTGCATTTATCTGCCTCATAATATCTCATGTTTCTTTGCATCTCATGTTTCATCTGATCATATCATCTTTCATCTTCATTTAATATCACTTTCATCTGCCCATTCATCTTATAATGTTTACATATCATCTTCATCTGCCATTTATTTGTCATCTTTCATCTGCCTTTCTCATCTTGAAAATATCATCATTTTCATCTGTTCATTTCTCATGTTCATTGCTCATTTATCTCATTTACATCATCATTTATATTGTTTAGCCTTATATTTATGCATCTTATATCAATATATTATCATCTTATTTATTGTTAATCATGTTTATCTGCCATTTCATCATGTCATGTTTCATCTTCATTGTATCTGCCATTTTAAATATGTTTAATAACCCATAATTTTCATCTGTCATTTAAATATATCATCTCTCATCATGTTTATATCATATGTCATCTTCATCTGTATATTCATCTGATTTATTTGTCATGTTTAACATTCTTTATATATCTTTCATCTGTCAACACTAATATATTTCATTTTTTAATTCAATATTCATCATCATCTTTTCTATCATCTTATCTAATTTATTCTGAACATCATATTAGTATATCTGTCATTCATCTTTCCTTATTATCATGTTACTGCCCATATATCAAAAAAATATGTTTCATCTGCATTTCATGTAATAATTATCATTTCATCTATATGTTTCTTCCATTTATCTATATTTTATCATGTTCATCTGCTCTCTTTAATGTTCATCTGCCCATTTAACCTAATTTTTCATCCTCATCTTAATATCATTGATTTTATGTCATGTTTCATTGCCATTAAATATATGTTCATTGTCATTATTGAACATCTACATTTTCATATGTCATTTCATCTCCCATTTTCATCATCTCATTTTCATCTGTCATTTAATATCATGTTTCATCATTTTCATCTGTATTCATGATTTATATCATATTTATCTGTCATTCTCTGTCATCATTCATGCATAAGTTTTATCTGCCTTTATATTATCATCTAAAGTTCAATATCTTTATCTGCCATTTACATCTGTCATTTTCATCTAAATATCATATTTATCTGCCCATTAATTCATTGTCATTTCATCTGTACATATATCTTTCATCTGTATCATTTCATCATCTTTATATCATATCTTCATCTGTCATCACATTTCATCTTCATTTCATCTCATCTTCATCTTCATCTGTCATCATTATCTCATCTCTCATCTTCATCTGCCCATTTATCATGTGTATCATCTATATTCATCTGCATATGATCATCATGCTTCATCTGCCATTCATCTATCATTTATCTTAAATCTCATCATCATCTTTCATCTGCCATTCTCTCATCTATCATTATATCATCTATTTTTCATCTGTCTCATTTATCTGTCATTTCATCTCTCCATTTCATGTATCTTATCTTGTTCATCTATCTATTTCATCTATCCTTTCATCCTTTATCTATCTTTTCATCTGCTTCATCTATCTTCATCATCTATCTATCATATCTATAATATCATGTTTCATCTGTCATTTCATCATGCTTATCTTTATCTTTCATCTTCATCTACCATCATCTATATTTTCATCTCTTTCCTCTCTTTTCATATCATCTTTACATATCATTTACATGTACATGCTTCATCTGCCATTATTCATCCTCATGTTCATCATGTATCATCTATCTTCATCTATCATTCCTCTGCTCATTTAAATACTGTTCATCTTCATCATCTATACATCATCTCTCTATATTTATTTTATCAAATAATATCATTTCATTGCATGTTAATAATTTCATGTTTAATTTTTATATGTTAAAAATATATACAATCATCCAGATATATATTATGTTTACATAATAAAAATGTTTATCTGCATTATGTTCATATGTTTATTTATCTCATTTTGCCATAATTTATTTCATTATATCATATAAATTAATAACAATTAAATGTATCTATTATAAGATTAACACCAAAAAATATATTTAAAGCATATTATCATTAATCACATATGCATCGCCCTTTTTCATGTTCATTCATCATGTTTCATCTGCCTATTTACATGTATAATATTTTTAATGTATTCATTTAAATATCATTTCATCTTATGCATTTATCATCATGTTTATATATACATTCATCTCATTCATCCAATGTTTTCATGTCTATTTGTCATTGCCCATTCATCATCTTATATGTTCATGTTTTCATCTGCATTTCATCTTTCATCTGTCATATCTTTTATATTTTGTTTAACAGTTAATTTTTCCTGTCTCCTCATCTGACATTCATCATTATCTGCATCTTCATCATGTTTTCATCTATCATTTATCATCTCTGTCATCCTTCCTCTCACCTTTATTCCTCTTCCCTTCCTCTACTCCTCCTCCTCCTCCTCTTCCCTTCCTCTACTCTTCCCCTACCCTTCCTCTACCCTTCCTCTACCTCCTCTTCCTCTACCCTTCCTCTACTCCTTCTCTCTCTTCCTCTACCCTTCCTCTCCTCCTCCTTTACCCTTCCTCTACTCCTCTCCTCTTCCTCTACCCTTCCTCTACCCTTCCTCTCCTCTTCCTCTACCCTTCCTCTACTCCTCTTCCTTCTCCTCTTCCTCTACCTTTCCTCTCCTCTTCCTCTCCCTTTCCTCTACCCTTCCTCTCCTCCTCTCCTCTTCCTCTACCCCCCCCCCTCTTTCCTCTACTCCTCTCCCCCCTCCTCTCCCTTCCTTCTTTCTCTTACCCTTCTCCTCTTCCTCTACCCTTCCTCTCCTCTTCCTCTACCCTTCCTCTTCCCTTCCTCTTCCCTCCCCTCACCCTTCCTCTACCCTTCCTCTCCTCTTCCTCTACCCTTCCCTCCCTTCCTCTCCCCTTCCTCTTCCCTTCCTCTACCCTTCCTCTCCACTTCCTCTACTCCTTCCTCTCCCCTTCCTCTACTCCTTTCTTCCTCTCCTCTACCCTTCCTCTCCTCCTCTCCCCCTCTTCCTCTACCCTTCCTCTACTCCTCTCCTCTCCTCTACCCTCCTCTCCCTTCCTCTACCCTTCCTCTACTCCTCTCTTCTTCTCTACCCTTCCTCTACTCCTCTCCTCTTCCTCTATTCCTCTCCTCTTCCTCTACCTTTCCTCTACTCATCTCCTCTTCCTCTCCTCCTCTCCTCTTCCTCTCCCTCCTCTACTCTCTTCCTCTGCCTTTCCTCTACTCTTCCTCCTCTTCCCTCTCTCCTTCATCTCTACTCCTCTCCTCTTCCTCTACCCTTCCTCTCCTCTTCCTCTACCCTTCCTCTACTCCTCTCCTCTTCCTCTCCTTTCCCTACCCTTCCTCTACTCCTCTCCTCCCCCTTCCTCTACCCTTCCTCTCCTCTTCCTCTACCCTTCCTCTCCTCTTCCTCTACCCTTCCTCTCTCTTCCTCTACCCTTCCTCTCCTCTTCCTCTGCCCCTCTCCTCTCCTCTTCCTCTACCCTTCCCCTACCCTTCCTCTACTCCTCCCTCTCCTCTTCCTCTACCCTTCCTCTCCTCTTCCTCTACCCTTCCTCTCCTCTTCCTCTACCCTCTCCTCCCTTTCTCTGCCCCTCTCCTCTTCCTCTACCCTTCCTCTCCTCCTCTTCCTCTACCCTTCCTCTCCTCTTCCTACCCTTCCTCTCCTCTCCTCTTCCTCTACCCTTCCTCTCCTCCTCTTCCTCTACTCCTCCTCTACTCTTCTTCTCCTCCCTTCCTCTCCCTCTCTCCTCTTCCCTTCCTCTACTCCTCTCCTCTTCCTCTCCTCTCCCTCTACCCTTCCTCTACTCCTCTCCTCTTCCTCTTCCCTTCCTCTCCTCTTCCTCTACCCTTCCTCTACTCCTCTCCTCTTCCTCTACCCTTCCTCTCCTCTTCCTCTACCCTTCCTCTACTCTTCTCCTCTTCCTCTTCCTCTACTCTTCTTCCTCTCTCCTTCCTCTACCCTTCCTCTACTCCTCTTCCCTCCCTCCTCTACTCCTCTCTCCTTCCTCTACCCTTCCTCTCCTCTTCCTCTACCCTTCCTTACTCCTCTCCCTCTACCCTTCCTCTTCCCTTCCTCTACTCCTCTTCCTCTCCTCTTCCTCTACCTTTCCTCTCCTCTTCCTCTACCTTTCCTCTACCCTTCCTCTACTCCTCTCCTCTTCCTCTACCCTTCCTCTCCTCTTTCTTCTACCCTTCCTCTCCTCTTCCTCTGCCCCTCTCCTCTTCCTCTACTCCTCTCCACCTCTTCCTCTACCCTTCCTCTCCTCTTCCTCTACCCTTCCTCTCCACCTCTTCCTCTACCCTTCCTCTCCTCTTCCTCTATCCTTCCTCTACACTTCCTCTCCTCTCTCCTCTTCCTCTTCCCTTCCTCTCCTCTTCCTCTACCCTTCCTCTACTCCTCTCCTCTTCCTCTACCCTTCCTCTACTCTTCTCCTCTTCCTCTTCCCTTCCTCTCCTCTTCCTCTACCCTTCCTCTACTCGTCTCCTCTTCCTCTACCCTTCCTCTCCTCCTTTCCTCTACCCTTCTTTCCTATTCCTCTACCCTTCCTCTACTCTTCTCCTCTTCCTCTTCCCTTCCTCTCCTCTTCCTCTACTTCTCTACTCCTCTGCTCTTCCTCTACCCTTCCTCTACTCCTCTTCCTCTGTCCTTCCTCTACCCTTCCTCTCCTCTTCCTCTACCCTTCCTCCCCTCCTCTTCCTCTTCCCTTCCTCTCCTCTTCCTCTACCCTTCCTCTACTCCTCTCCTCTTCCTCTCCTCCTTCCCTCTACCCTTCCTCTACTCTTCTCCTCTTCCTCTTCCCTTCCTCTCCTCTTCCTCTAACCTTCCTCTACTCCTCTCCTCTTCCTCTACCCTTCCTCTACTCTTCTCCTCTTCCTCTTCCCTTCCTCTCCTCTTCCTCTACCCTTCCTCTACTCTCTACTCCTCTCCTCTTCCTCTACCCTTCCTCTACTCCTCTTCCTCTGTCCTTCCTCTACCCTTCCTCTCCTCTTCCTCTTCCCTTCCTCTCCTCTTCCTCTACTTCTCTACTCCTCTGTTCTTCCTCTACCCTTCCTCTACTCGTCTTCCTCTGTCCTTCCTCTACCCTTCCTCTCCTCTTCCTCTACCCTTCCTCTCCCTCCTCTTCCTCTTCCCTTCCTCTCCTCTTCCTCTGCCCTTCCTCTCCTCTTCCTCTGCCCCCTCTCCTCTTCCTCTACTCCTCTCCACCTCTTCCTCTACCCTTCCTCTCCTCCTCTTCCTCTACCCTTCCTCTCCTCCTTTTCCTCTACCCTTCCTCTCCTCTTCCTCTCCTCTTCCTCTTCCCTTCCTTGACTCCTCTCATCTTCCTCTACTCCTCTCCTCTTCCTCTACCCTTCCTCTCTTCTTCCTCTACCCTTCCTCTACTTTTCCTCTACCCTTCCTCTCCTCTTCCTCTACTCCTCTCCTCTTCCTCTATCCTTCCCCTACCCTTCCTCTACTTTTCCTCTACCCTTCCTCTCCTATTCCTCTACTCCTCTCCTCTTCCTCTGTCCTTCCTCTGCCCTTCCTCTACTCCTCTTCCTCTACCCTTCCTCTACTCCTCTCTTCGTCCTCTACCCTTCCTCTACCCTTCCTCTCCTCTTCCCTTCCTCTCCTTTTCCTCTACCCTCTACCTCTGTACCCTCTACCTCTGTACCCTCTCTCTACCTCTACCCTCTCTCTACTCCCTCTCTCTACCCTCTCTCTACTCCCGCTCTCTACCTCTACCCTCTCTCTGTACCCTCTCTCTCCCTCTACCCTCTCTCTGTACCCTCTCTCCCCTACCTCTACCCTCTCTCTCTCCCTCTCTCTACCCTCTCTCTACCTCTACCCTCTCTCTACTCCCTCTCTCTACCTCTACCCTCTCTCTGTACCCTCTCTCTACCTCTACCCTCTCTCTGTACCCTCTCTCTACCTCCACCCTCTCTCTGTACCCTCTCTCTACCTCTACCCTCTCTCTACTCCCTCTCTCTACCTCTACCCTCTCTCTACTCCCTCTCTCTACCTCTACCCTCTCTCTACTCCCTCTCTCTACACCTCCTCTACACATCAACACTTCTACACCTAATAAACACCATTTTCTAGAATCTATGAGTAAGAGGACTCACCGGTATCCGGTCTATGCTGGGATGTTGGGACGATGACCTGTAGTGAGCATGGTGCATTCACTGAACTTGTCCTGGATGGTTTTCTGGATCGTCTGTCCTGTAGAGACACAGTACATATGTTTACAGAAATGGATTTCATCCATAAGAACCATGTACTTTAAATGGCAGATCACAGCTACGTCTCAACACATCAGTATTAGGGATGTGGGTAATTAACCTTTGGACCATTAACTGAAACTAGCTGATGATGAATTTAACCTGGTTGTGCGGCTATCGGTTACAAAAACAATTCAAACATTCAAAATTAGCATCCCTACTTGCTTTCAATGCACATGTACTAGAACAG
This sequence comes from Pterois miles, assembly GCA_947000775.1. Lineage (NCBI taxonomy): Eukaryota > Metazoa > Chordata > Actinopteri > Perciformes > Scorpaenidae > Pterois > Pterois miles. Next base: position 1,762,766 of record CAMQGK010000076.1, on the reverse strand, counting down.
CAGGAAGCTTTGAAGGCAAATTGCAGTTTTGCAGTGCGGTATATGGGATGGGCCTTTCATACCTTTCACACAAAACTCATGCTCAGCAAAGATGGGAAATACTAATATATAATAATGGGAAGTTTGAATCTCTCAAATGACATATTGTGAATCATTCATTTGATCTAGCCTGCTGGTTTGATGACACAGACTATTAGCATAATAACCAGCCTATTAATGAATAAAGTGCTTCTCAGTCAACTTCAATATAAACTTATACTGAGGATTAATTGCCTCTACTACGCTGTGATTCATCAGCTGATCTTTACCTGAGGGATGATGAACATCTTCTGGCGCCGGTCGTGGAGGCCGATCTCAGGCAGCTCTTCCCTGCTGCTGTTCTGCCCTCAACACCACCTGATACACAGGAAAGAAGAATCTGGTTTAATACATCAGTTTAACTTCAACCTGGTGTATTCATTCTGAGGAATAAAGATGGCTGACCTTCACTTCAGGAGGTCAAACCACAGATCAATTTAATGTTCAGGCTGTTGCTCAGCAGTGAGCGGCTTTCACTTCTGTATGGATCCACTTCTTTCCTTTATTATTTGCACTTTATTGCTTTATTTATTTATTGCTGAACAACTTCTTATTGGAATGACCAATGTGGAGTTTTATTTTCAGGGAGTATCACGCACTGTATATTACTCACTGTATATTTTTCAGCTTTGTCTTGTATATAAAACAAATAAAATAATAAAGTGAACCACACAACAGCATTCACTGTGATTAATGATATAACAATTATCTGTTTTGACACTTTATCAGTGCAAACCACAGCCATGAAATGCGGAAAGGATGGGATTCACCCCCACGATACGATGCCATCTTATGGCAATTTTAAACTAGTACTGCCATAAGATATACTGTAAATTAAAGCAGCAAATTCTGCAAAATACCCTATTGTCAATATCCATTTTATCTAATAACATACAGTTTTCACTCAGAGATCAAGAGACCCCTTTGAAAATGGCCTCTTGTACATTTAACCTCAGTTTGGAGCATTATTTAGCATTCAGCCCAAAATCTAACATGACATGGATACTGACTGATTCCTTAGGCTTTCTAGTTCCTTACAATACCTGGATCTTCCCTCTAGCTTTAACACGGAGCCGCAACAACCTCTGAAAAACAGAATAGCCTTCTGATTGTTCAGAGGTTAACTGACGTCGGTGTATCAATATAAAATTGCCAAATTGCAAAATATGGCCAAATGCTGTATCAATCACCCCAACTAAATAAGTGCATGCATACATTGCTACAGATACAATTTGTAAATACAGTCAAAGACAACAGGAATATCCTACCAGGTTCTCCACCTCCGCATTCTGCCCGACCTCCACTGGAACCAACAGAGCCGCCGTCCATCTCTGACAGAACAAGGAAAAACACATTTCAGCTTCTCTTACAGTAAAAGACTCTTCTCATTTATCTGAAGAAGTAATGTTTAGTATTTAAACATTTCTGACTGGTGATATTACAAAAGTTACTGTGGTGGACAGCAGAACAAAACCAGCATTTAAAGGGATAGTTTGGGGTGAGGTACAGTCAGTGTATGATCTACAGTAGATGGTGGTCGACGCCCACAACTTGGAGAAGCAGACAGGAAGCAAAGCGACGGGGGCAGCGGCAAAACCAATTTTAGGTTCACCGCAGTCGGGTAGTTTGTTTGTGTTACTGTATGACTTTGGTTAGTTGAGATTCACACAATAACACAAACAAACCGATTGAGGCAGCGGTAGACCAGCAACTCCTAAATTCAGTCAGGAAAAAAATAGTTTTTTTTTCAATGGAATCTGGTGGCTTCGGCGAGAGTGCCAAATGATGAACACAGATGGATAGAACAGCTTCAGTTCCCTGTCACAAAGGGCTGTCTGACGGTCAGGTTAAGTGGTGAAAATATTCTAAATATAGTGTCCATTAGCTTTTTTAGGTGGTTAAAATACGTTTTGCTGCCTCCGTCCATGGCAGTACGTCGCTTTGCTCCCGTGCTGGTGCTCCAAACCATCATCTACTGTTGATAATACACCGACTGTGAAGTCTAAGAGCAGCAGGCAGCCAAACGTGGTGACGGTGACAAAAATGGAGCAGATACCATCTAAACAGACAGCAAACCAGCAAGAGGTAGTCAGGATCCAGGTTATCAACACAAGGGGGGGCTGGTGAGTACCCAGAGAACCCATTTTCATTCACATATCTGGAGGTCAGAGGTCAAGGGACCCCTTTGAAAACAGCCAGTTTTATTTGGAGCAGAATTTAGCCTCCTTCACAACACGCTGGTATGTAGTACAGTAGTAGTAGTTTAAGAGCGTTTAAGAATTTAGTGTTGTTTCAACGAATTTGTAATAATGCATTATTATCACGTTAACTTTGACAGCCCTAATAAATACATAAACATGTTTAATGATTCTTTTTTCATATAGTTACTCGTTAGTTACCTCAATATTAAAAGACTCATCATTTCCAGTGATACACATCTGGTTGGACTGTCCTCTTACCTGGTCAGGTTGATTGGAGTCCCCGATGAGGGTCAGGTTTCCATCTGGGAGCAGCTCCACGTCCTGCACCGTCAGAGCAGCAGAGTTAACGTGGAACTCGCAAACACCACAACAGGAGTGATCTCACTTAACTTGTATTATATATTCAAAAAGGTATGCAACATGTGGGCAGTGGCAGAGAATCCATATTATTCAGTTTGCCTCTCAAATGTAATTTTGGAGGGATGCTATACGTGAAAGTAGCATGTACAGTAGAGTATGCATTCATATTTATCTCATGCTTCTCTGCTCACAATCATTGTTGAGACATTCACATAAACAAGTCAGTAGATGTTACAACTTTATTGTCATTGCACAATAAAGTACAAGTACTGAGACAATGAAATACTGGTTAGCATCTAACCAGAGTACAGAATACTATACAGAATGAGCTGTAATATACAGCCTCAATGTGGAATAAACAGTAAGACTGATATGAATATTATATACTGTATATGAACAGTTTAACATGCAGCAATTACAGTAGGCAGTGCATGTAAAAGTATAAGTAAAAATATACCTACAGTAGTCAGAACTTATACTCATTAGATAATGCTAAGAGTGGGGTGTATCTGACTACACTATAGAGCTGTACAGTCCCGTAGTATGAACATTTTATATTTCATACTACATTATATATATATATATATATATATATATATATATATATATATATATATATATATATATATATATATATATATATATAATATATATATATATATATAATATATATATATATATAATATATATATAATATATATATATATATATATATATATATATATATATATATATATAAACCCCCACACACACACACACACACACACTCAGTTTAAGCCCAGAAACTAGTTTGGTCAATAATGCAAAATACAGGCATTCAAAACATTTTATTATATTATTTATGCCAAATTTAAGAGGGTTAAAATTTGAAAGTAAACATACAAATTACTTGGACTGATTTTTTTTTTTTTATAATTAGTTTGGCATAATCCCACATCAGAACTATTTAACAATAAATAAAAGTACTGAAACGCCATACTTTTATATATTCTAATTAAAGAGGGGAATCATGTCAGTGAAGTCAGCTTCCTCTAGTGTTATGGTGGCGTAACAACCATTCAAGGAGCCCTTTTTTTAATAATTGTAATTTATTATGATTGTTATTTATTATTACAGAGAAGGACCCCTGATGACCATAACTGTTATATACCAAAGCTAGTACCACTTTAAAATATGACATAATATTTCGGGTACGGTCAGATATGCTAGTTCAAATGTCAGGTGGGATAATATGGACATTCACTTCCAATGTAATACATGCCTTCACTGGGTTAACAGTGACACCTACTGTTGAATATGAACAGCAGCTTTAAAAGACCTACAATGTCAGTAAATAAATATGAAAGTAATATTAAATTTCTGCTATTTCAGAAGTATCACAGTGGAACCTCTCTTCCCCCAACAGATGAAGTTTCAGGCAAGAAAAAAGTAACAACAGCTGGGTGGGAAGAAAGTCTGTAGCTGACGTGCTGAACATCATCTCTGAGCCACCATCTTTAAACTCCACTGAAAACTGATGACGGAGGACTGAAACACCCTCCCGTTCATGCATGCACTTTCTGAAGACTTGGCGCCCAAATTCACTGTTCAGATACCGTTTCTTAACTGAAATCACAATAAAGACGAGAGTTCACCCTGCTGAGTCTTGTCTAATGATGATGATGATGATTCCTTCGTTAAAATAAAAACATCCAGTTCAGTTTCAACTGTCAATTTTTTCAACAAACAATGGCCTTTGACTGTCCATCAGGCTCTCCACCTCTCTGTCAGCCTCTTCATCAGCCTCTCCACTTTTCTGTTAGCCTCTCCATCTCTCTGTTAGGCTCTTCATCAGCCTCTCCATCTCTCTGTTAGCCTCTCCACCTCCCTGTTAGCCTCTTCATCTCTCTGTCAGCCTCTCCACCTTTCTGTTAGCCTCTCCACCTCCCTGTTAGCCTCTTCATCGCTCCGTCAGCCTCTCCACCTCTCTGTCAGCCTCTTCATCAGCCTCTCCACCTCCCTGTTAGCCTCTTCATCTCTCCGTCAGCCTCTCCACCTCTCTGTTAGCCTCTCCGCCTCTCTGTCAGCCTCTCCGTCAGCCTCTCTGTCGCTCCTACACAAATGGTAAATTGCTTTATCACATATCAAATTCCATCAGTGTCCAAATATATAACTGTAACTTCTAACTACATATTAAAACATCTTCAACTATGGGTGGCGTTTGCATTATGTTCAGTTTTGGATACTACCAAACGACATGCTGCTTTCAGGATCAGTTCGATATCTGGCTTTGAACATCTTAGTCAGTCTCCCATGCTTTCACATCAGCTCTTCAACAGAAAATATATGAAGTAATTAGCTTCCTGCTGTTCGGTTTCCTTTCTACTGTGATCATCCACATTCACACCTAACTTCCTGACAATCAATGTATGTTAGGACTGAATTAACCGGGGAACAACCTTGCTAGATACAAGCTAGCCGTGTTATGTAGTTGAGGTAGCTACCATTCATTGTAATCAAATGTAATTAAACAGCCGCAACTTGTTAATTTTAGTGCTATAGAATAACCAAAGATAAAAGTTTCAAATGTTAGCAATTATCTAATGATAAATTATCTAAAGCTGCTCATAAAAGATTCAAGAGAGATCAGATAATGTGTTAAAATGTTAAATAATGCAGTCATTTATCATCTTATCAGCAAGCCTGCATGGAAAAAACTGGAAATGAATGGGCTTCAATGCTGGAACTAACAAGTGTTTGAAACTATTGGTTGCTCCACGAAACGCATTACTTCTGCCTTTGCTGATGACATGTGGGAGTGTCATAGCTCTCTCTCAATGGCACTGACAACAGTGGGTCAGCCGACCAATCAGAGCAGACTGAGCTTTTCAGATAAACGACCTTCGTTAACCGAACAATTAACTGAGTGTCTTGCATGCAGCGGTGCACCAGCTGCAGTATATGAGCACAACAAACAAGTGAATCAGCAGTCCTCCATCAGGAGGGTTACTGTAGCAGCCACGGTGCTGCATTCACTGTCCCCTGTTCACTGTCTGGGAGCGTTAGCAGCCACGGTGCTGCGTTCACTGTCCCCTGTTCACTGTCTGGGAGCGTTAGCAGCCACGGTGCTGCATTCACTGTCCCCTGTTCACTGTCTGGGAGCGTTAGCAGCCACGGTGCTGCGTTCACTGTCCCCTGTTCACTGTCTGTGAGCGTCATCAGCCACTGTGCTGTGTTCACTGTCCCCTGTTCACTGTCTGGGGGCCACGGTACTGCGTTCACTGTTCCTTGTTCACTTCTGGAGCGTTAGCAGCCACGGTGCTGCGTTCACTGTCCCCTGTTCACTGTCTGGGAGCGTTCACAGCCACAGTGCTGCGTTCACTGTTCCTTGTTCACTGTCTTGGAGCGTTAACAGCCACTGTGCTGTGTTCACTGTCCCTTGTTCACTGTCTAGGACCGTTAGCAGCCACGGTGCTGCGTTCACTGTCCCCTGTTCACTGTCTGTGAGCGTTAGCAGCCACGGTGCTGCGTTCACTGTCCCCTGTTCACTGTCTGTGAGCGTTAGCAGCCATGGTGCTGCATTCACTGTCCCCTGTTCACTGTCTGTGAGCGTTAGCAGCCACGGTGCTATGTGTAGTCAGGTGCACCTATGCAACCAATGTAAAACGTTAGTCTGGAGCCCTGCTGCTGCTGCTGCTGCTGCTGCTGCTGCTGCTGCTGCTGCTGCTGCTGCTGCTGCTGCTGCTGCTGCAACTACTACTACTACTACTACTACTACTACTACTACTACTACAACGACATCCCAGTTTTTCACATATTACATCATTATTTCATGCCATGCTGACTTTTTTTTATGTAATATATTAGCATATTATAATTTTATGACTTACAATACTATGACTTTTTTATGACATACTATATTATTTTGTATGGCACGCGATACTATAATTCTTTTTTGATATACTAAAACTTTTTTGGCAGAATATTTTAGATTTTTTATGAGTAAATTATTATATGATATACTATAACATAACATTTTTGAAATACTGTATTATTATTTTGCTTTATGACATTTCTTTTGACATACTATATTATTTCATGACATACTATATTATTTTTTATGGCATACTACACAATGACATTTTTTACATATTATATTATTTTTTGGCATACAATACTATGACATTTATTTTGACATACAATATTAGAATTTTATGACATATTACGTTATTATTTTGACTATTATGTCATACTGTGTCATATTATACTATGACATTTTTGACACACTGTTATTTTAGAATATAATGATATAGTGTGTCAAAACAGAAACTTAGTATAGTATGCCATAAAATAATATTGTTTGTCATAAGCCAATATGTCATAAAATAATGATATAGTATGTCAAAAAAATCATAGGACAGTATGCTATAAAAATAATATAGTATGTCATAAAATAATAGTGTCAGAAAAATAATGCAGTATAGCAAACAAGAAGAAGAAGAAGAAGAAGAAGAAGAAGATATTCCTTTATTTGTCCCACAATGGGGAAATTCAATTTTTACACTCTGTTGTTTTTACTTATACACGGTACATGCAGACCCGAGACACACACATGCACAAACAGGACCCATATACATGCATCAAATGGAGAGATGTCAGAGTGAGGGCTGCTCCTGACAAGCGCCCCGAGCAGTTGGGGGTTTGGTGCCTTGCTCAGGGGCACCTCGGCAGTGCCCAAGAGGTAAACTGGCACCTCTCCAGCTACCAGTTCACACTCAGTTCTTGGTCATGTCGGGACTTGAACCATAGTATAGTATAATAAAAACAATACAGTATGTCAAAAAAGAAACTTAGTATGACTTAGTATGCCATAAAATAATATTGTATGTCATAAATATAGTATATCAACAAATCAGATTCACAGTACAGTATGTCATAAAAAATAATATTATAAAATATAGTATGTCATACAAGAATTATTGTATAGCATGCCATAAAAAACAAAAATAATATATTTATGTCTCTACTTTTATATTATGTCATACTAAACTATGACATTGACACACTATATCATTATTTTACAACATATATTTTTTTATATTATGACATGCAACACTGACTTTTTTGACATACTATATTACTCTTTTATGACAAACTAAATTATTTTGACTTCTGATTTTTTTTTCAACATACTATACTATGAATATTTTATGACTTTTTGCAAGATACTATATTATGATTTTTTCAACATAATATACTATGAATTTTAATATACTATAATATGACTTTTTAAGTTATTTTTTGGACATACTACACTATGACTATTTTTATTTTTTGACATAGCATACAGACTTTTTTCAATATACTACACTATTATTTTCAATGACATTTTCCACATATTTTTCTGTGTTTTTTAATGACTTACCCGCTCCACCAGGACACTCCTTCCTGCAGCCTTCGCTCCTCTGATGATGAACTTCCTGTCTCCACCAGTCAGGACCAAGCAGCGGACCTGAGCCATCCTCGACCACTGGAACTCCGTCCCATAACACATCTGAGACTGCCCCAACCTGTCCACATTAAAAAAAAAAAATCACGAATCAAAACTCTGCTTTGTCTCAACCAGCTGATGAGTTTACAAGATATATGGCAAACTAACCTAAACACGTTCAACTACGAAGCCTGCTGCCAGCTTTGGTGTTAGTTTGTGTATCCGAGGGTTAAGTTGCTCCTATACTTTATGAAGATAATAAATTAATAACACAGAGGCTCTGTAGTCTGCACCCTTGTCACCCTTGTCTTGATGCAACTTTGTTGTGATAGCTTTTGTTTGTTTTTTACTCTTTGGCACTGATGTACACTCAAACCTCTCAAATATGAGTTACTTACAGTAGATCGAAATTTAACAATTTGGGTACCTTCATTTCTTATTTCTATCTGCCCCCAACTTATTGTATAGTGTGTTGTTGTAGAAAACGCGCCATCTAGTGGCTAGTTGTATATTAACTAGTCACAGCTGAAGTCATGGGGAGTGAGGACCACAGCAGCCCTGAAAACGTATTTAAATAGAATAAATAATAAGTCAGACCGATATTTTGAGTTATGTACTTGGGGCTAATTAACCACATAACACGGGACTATAAGCTAATGGGTAGCATTTATTAAATGTACTGGTCCGTGGTACTGAAGTCTCACCTCTGACATCTTTCACGTGTAAAGAGATAATCATGTCAGTAGCAACATTATACTATAAAGTAGTTTAAAATGTGCAGCAGTGGCAATAGCACATAAACACATTGGTAAATAATCTGCCGTTTTCTTTCCTCCTCTGTAGCTTTATGCTTGTCGCTTTCAATTCCTTGTCCACAGGTGGCTTGATTAGCGTTAGCCACCTCTAACAAAAACACCCATAAAACACAACAAACGCGATATAAAATGACAGGATCATTCTCAGGATAGCTTCTAACTTTCGCCACTCATTATTCGGGTGACTTTGACTGCTGGGTCGTTTGTTTAACTAGTAGTCCAGGCGTCAGCATCGTTAGCTGTAAGCTAGCTAGCAATGGCCGCAGCGACCAAGTGTCAATATTTGTTTGTGCAGCTGTTAGCATCGTTAGCTGTAAGCTAGCTAGCAATGGACGACCAAGTGTCAATATTTGTTTGTGCAGCTGTTAGCATCGTTAGCGGTAAGCTAGCTAGCAATGGACGACCAAGTGTCAATATTTGTTTGTGCAGCTGTTCAGTGTCTGGCTCACCTCATAACACCCAGTACTTTGTTATGTTCCTCCAGTCTCTGTCCCCTTAACCTCTTATCCTCCATACGTCTTCAATATCCTTCAAATGTGTGTTTGGATCAGTTCTTCTGCGAGATGGCAGCACAGGAAGTGCGTGTCTGAGTGTCCTCCATTGTGAGCCTCGACCTTCCCCTTCACCGTAAACTCGTAAATCCGTGAAAATAAATCCGTTTCACAAAACAGCAGCTGGTTGGATCAATTATTAATGTTTCTGCGGTAGTTTTCCAGCGATTCCACAAAGCAGAAGTTTCCTATCTCCTATTAAAAAGCCAAAATCCTCCCTCATCTTCGGACTGGGGAGTTAAAGCTCCCGCCCGGCTTCTCGTCCAACATCTTTGCTTTTCCGCGACCCCTCCGTGACCTTTAAAATAACTTTTTTTGTTTTTCAATAAACTTTATTGTTTGTTTCCACAAACAGACAAAATGTTTTAAAACAGATTAAAAAATAATCAGACAAGTCAACAATCACTGAAAACAAAAATAAATAATATTGTTACTGAGATAAGTAAACAGTAAAAACGAATCTAGGCGATACTTAGTGTCCATTAACCTCCAGTTCAGTTGGTAGCATTGTGGGATGTTGTCGTTTTGTGCATTAACATTAAAATAAGAAACTAAAAAAATCAAACTCTCACTCATCACTCAAAGGCTGTGATAACCAACTTAAAAAAAAGACAATAAATGTTTTTCTTGTAAGTCTAATATGTTAATATATTGGAGCACTTATACAAATATCTTAATTGTGTTAATTATTATAACTCTATCACTTTTTGTCATACTATACTGCAACGTTTTTGAATTGGCTTTTTTGACATACTACAGTTTTACTTTTTCAACATACTGTACTATGGTTGTTTAATTTCATTTTTCTATGTCTTATTTTTATTACATTTTATAACTTCTTTTAATGCTTTGACATTTCTTAGAGGACATTTTGCTGCAAAATTTGGGTACCTTCATTTATTATTTCCATCTGCCCACAACAGATTGTACAGTGTGTTGTTGTGAAAACGCGCCATCTAGTGGCTAGTTGTATATTAACTCGTCTCTTGTACCTGCACAGCTGGTCAGAGTACAGTAATAGTGTCATAGCACTGTAAATCGAAAAGCCAGAAAAAGTCAGTATAGTATGTAAAAAAAGTAATTAAAAAGTCAAACTACAGTATAAATTCAATTAAAAACATTAAAATGACTTCTTATGACTTTTTCTACATGCTACACTATGTTTTTATCATGACATTTTTGACATACTGGCTTTTTTATGACTTTTTTGACATACTATACTATAACTTAAACATCATATTGATAATTGATAATATACCAAAGAAAATATACTTATTAATATTCTGCCAATAGATGCCATAAATGTTACACTGTTCCTTTAAGTAAAATGTCAGAGTACTAATATCCAAATACACCACTTGAGTAAACGTATGTTATTTTCCATCACAGAGCAAATGTGATCATCATAATAATGGCGAGTATGGTTTTGAATAGAAAAAACATTTTATTACTGATACACCATTCAAATAAAACTCTGAACAATCCATTCACACACACTGTCTAAAAACAGACACTCCATTTCGATAAACATTGATAAACAGTGGCACAAAAATATAAAGACAGAAAAAAGTAAGGCAAGTTCTTTACAAAAAAGTGTGATCCCTAGATAAATATGACAAATTAAAAAGGCACAAGGTATATATTTATGTGTGTGTACTGTATATATATAGAGATATATATATATACTGTATATAAAAAGACCATGCAGGCACATTAGGATGGAATGGGGTTGGTCTCACTATGGCTGGCTGGCTCCCTGTTCTCCTGGACTGGTTTCGGTTTCATGTTGTCACTAAGATCATGAGGATCCTGTGTGGTAGCGGGAATCTGGAGCCCCAGCGTTACAGTAGACAAAACACTGGCGGACGCTGAGGCAAACTACATTTATGTTTGAGTTGATTGAAAATAATGCTTCCTCTGTGGCTTTAAGCACAATTCCCTTGTGGTGATTCAATCTTTTCAAGCGAATAAATCCCTTAACTTTAAGCAGTCAGTCTTTGGTAAAAGAAAAGTTCAGATGATTGGATCGCAGAGGGATGAAACAAAGCCTGTAGAAAGCCCCCTGGATTGTTCAGAAAAGATCAATTGGAAATTCAGCATCTGACCACCAGAGGGGAGCAGAACACCATGAAAGCATATTTAATCCCTTCAGAGCAGAAAACACCAGTGACTGAGGTGACCCACACAGCGCCAAGGGAGAGTAAGAAGAATTTTTCTTGCGGTAGAGGATGATTGAAACGAACACATACTGGAAGATCAAGAGCTCATTCAGAGTCCAGAGAGAAAACAGAGAATCCAGTGTTTGGCACCTTATCGTGAGGGTGATCTGAAAGCAAGGCCGGCTTCTCAGAGCATGAATGACTGGGTGTGTTTGAAATCCTGGGGCTGAGGGACACAGAGGGAGAAGCATTAGTATTGAATCGTGTCAGAATTATGGCTCTCGAGGCGACAGCGGCGCGATTTCAATCAAAAACGCTGCAACATTCATTAGGTAAGTGTGGCGTAGTCAGCGCTTTGCTCATGTCACCGTTGAGCTTAACATGGGAGGGAGAGGAAGAGGGGGATGTAGGGAGGAAGAGGACAAAGGAAATAAAAAAAACACTTACTTCTTGGGGCGGAGGGATGTAGTTGACATTGGACCTGAAAGACAAAGACATGGGTAAGCACATTGGACAGTTTGACACAGTCACAAAGAAGAGAAGAAACTCGAGGCGGACAGCTGTATCCTGACTCATATCTTGCCCTGCATAAATAATGCACATCATACATGGCAAACCTCCCACTGGGTAAAAAGCAAAGTCTGACTGAACTCTCAGCGACTGAGCGGGATTATATTAAGCTGTGGAGAGGACTGTGTAAGGTCAGAAAGTGTTTGACAGGGCAAGTCATTAATAGTATACACTCATTTACCACTTTATTAGGTACATCTGGCTAAAAGGAGTACAGTCTAGTACATCAGTCTAACCAATCAGACTTTCATGAGGGTTATACCTGGATTCAACGATGTGGTCATTTAGGAGGATGCAGTCTGTGTCCAGAATGGTGCTGGACACTGGACTTATACGGGGGGTATGAACCAAACTGTTTCTTATCCAGGTGCAGTGATTTTGTTGCCCAGTAGCCCAAACGTATTTACAGAAAAGTCAAATTATTAAGTTTTCATTCATGGTTAATTGTCACAGTTGTTCAGATTATTCTGGCTTTTAACTGCTTTCCTATCTGTCTGTCGGCCTAAGGGTCACACTCACGTGTCCTCAGTTCTGTGCAGGGTTTGGCTGCTGATGTGGGCTGCACCATGACACTGGGAGATCCAAAATGACCTGTAGGGGTCAGCGTGTTGCTTTAAAAGGGTTAACAATGGTGGGGAAGGGGGGTCATTTTGGGGTCACACTGCACACCATGCTTTAATGGAGTGGCTGGAGGGTTCATTAGTATGAAGTCATTGCTGTTTCCAAGTGTGCCACCGTAACCTTAGCAGCTTCTGAAAATGTGTATTTCCGGGGTCTATCTCGAGATAATATCTATCTTGAAGGGTTTATATTTGCTGGTCTTCATATTGCTACTTGTGCCTGGAAATCGTCCTTCACCACATTTGCTGGCACAAGCGGTAACATGCCGACTCATAAAACGCCCCGGACGTGAGGAAAGGGTTACAGCTAGGGTTACGGCGACAAACCTGCGCTGACATGCAGCCAATTGTGACGCAGCGGAAAGAAATTCAGGGGCGAGCGGGTCACGTGGTGAGCCAATCACATGCAGCAATCCAACACCCCAGTGTGAAATATCTAAATCCTAACTGACTCTTTTGTCAGGTTTTTACTACAGCTGTGGAAGTTATTATCGCTAGGTGGTCATTCATTAAAGCAAAATATAATAAAAAAACTGCTTCATCTCTTTTCTTGTAAATAACCCATAACATCATTTACATACAAACATATATACACATATATACATACATAAACACATAAATACTGTATATAAATGTACAGGTGTATAAAAATATATACATATATTTACACAAAATTTTACACTGATTGCAACGACTTTCTCATTTATTTTACTACAAAATTTTCTTATAATAAAAATATAACTGTAGTGCATTTCTTCAAATATCCACCTCAAACATGTTACTATCACAGTGCAGAAACAGCTATGTGTTTGTAGGACATTATCTGAGATTTAAGATCCTAAAACCTAAAAAAAAACAAATTATCCTTTTTTCATAACCCTCAACTGTATGGACAACTGGTCACTAGAGTTTAACGTGATATAGCGCTGATCCATCTAACCGGGTCCATTTTTCTGTAAAATCCTAGCTCCCGCTCTGTGAACTTGTGCTTACTATTGGTGCATCAGATATCATGTCACATTGTCTTTGAGTCATGGTGAAGAAGCCTGTTCTATAAATAGGAAGTTGACACTGACAGCTCCAGTTAGCTCAGTGGGATAAGCATCAGACTTTAACCAAGACAAAGAGCTTTCGCATCGGCTTCAGCGAGAGCTCCCACAATGACTCTCCATCAAACGCTGTAACAAGCCAGTAATCAAATAACATAAAGTCAAGCGAATTAGGCCAGTCACATGAGGACATGCATTTATGTCTCTGTGGTTTCTGGCTTAACAACCAGTCGAGCATCAAAACGGCCACTCTTGTGTGTAAATGCGCTGCACTAACCCACTGCCACGACACAGTCTCATTCTCCAATCTCCTCAATATCTAAATAATCCATTTCAAATTACCCATCCAATCTGTTTAATTGCTTGCAATTCTTTCTTCCGCGAACATTTTCTTCCTCGGTGATTATTCCATAATCGCTGATTATTTCTCTCCCCTTTACACGCCTGCATTTTTTAGATCATCTGTCTTGCTACGTTTTGACATGAATTCGACAGATGTACCTGGAAGTGGTAATCAATTTAAAAAAAAATTCTCATGTTTCTTACATCTGTTGGCACCAATCACGACGTGAATAGAAACACAGGCACTGCTGTGGCTGAAAAACACCGCACACAGCCACAGCTGTCACTGCATACAGTCCTGACTCAGCACACAGGACTGTAAGTGCAACAGCAACCCACCCCTCCTCCCTCCATCTTAAGTGTGTTTGTTCACATCAATGTTAATGCAATCACGGAGCTCTTACCTTCCTCTGTGTCCTGCTGATGGATGAGTCAGGAGAAGCATGAAGAGAAAACAGTATTTATTTTATTTTTTTTACTGTGATGCACTATGCAAGCAGACAAAAGAAATGGATGGAAAAAATGGTTGTTAAATGGACACAAATCACAGCAAACAAACTCACGGCTGAAGAAACCGTTGCGGTGCAAGAGGAATCCCCCGCATCCACAGACCACGACGACCAGGCAGACCACCACCACCGCCGCCACCACGGCCGACACGTTGACGTCCTCTGGAGGTGAGAGGGGGCAACAAAAAAGGCTGAGTTATGGTCTGTTTTCCATATGCAGCGGTAAATACATGGAGGAAAAGGCTCTGCTTTATTGAAGCAGTAAGTCACAAAAGACGGGGATATATATGAACTCCTAATAGTAGGAACCATTACATCTCCAAACATAAACAGGAAGGCCATATTTTAACGTAACTCCATCTAATGCCTTTTCCTGCACTCCACTAACATTCCTATGATTTATTAAGTGCATAAAATGGTTGCTTGCATTAGCCAAGAGTACATTATATAAATTATTAGCAAGCTGAAGACCTTTCCTGAGGAAACAACATACTTTTAGACATGTATTTTGTCCCAAAATGAATAGTTCTTTCCTGCACTGTGACAAAAGTATGAAGTGTTGTTTTTTTGTTGAAGGTTATTTTCCCACTTAGCGGCTGGCTAGTTAGCTAGCTCGTTACCATGCCTTCATGCCACAGTTACAGAAATTAAAAAGCAGGATTGAAAAAGTCAGGTCGGTGAATCCCTAATCACGGCCACTCGTCACTACTCCTCTCCTCTTGGGAGACGTTGGTTTTATATAACACACTATGTAGCGTTCAAATACTTTGCACAAGGCGGCAGTAGCTCAGTCTGTAGGGAGTTGGCTTGGGAACCGGAGGGTCACCAGTTCAAGTCCCGACATGGACCAAGAACTGAGTGTGAACTGGTAGCTGGAGAGGTGCCAGTTTACCTCTTGGGCACTGCCGAGGTGCCCCTGAGCAAGGCACCAAACCCCCAACTGCTCGGGGCGCTTGTCAGGAGCAGCCCCCTCACTCTGACATCTCTCCATTGTTGCATGTATGTGTGACCTGTTTGTGTGCATGTATCATGTATAAGTTAAACAGAGTGAAAAAATTGAATTTCCCCACTAGCGGGACTAATAAAGGCAGATTCCTTCTTCTTCTTCTACTCCTCTCCTCTTGGGAGACGTTGGTTTTATATAACACACTATGTAGCGTTCAAATACTTTGCACTTGAACCTGTATCCATCAACAACACAACTAAATCCTCATATACACTGGTTCTAGGCCAAAAAAGGTGGTTTGGGGGTTTAGTTGCTCTTTAATTTGCTTTGTAAAGGCGTTTCAGATTTTAGAAGCAGGATGAAACAGTCGGCTTTTCCTCTCCACTGCATCCCTGATTTACTCCAGTGTTGAAAGGTGTGGGGAAGAGGCAGGAAGTAGTGTAGAAACACACACATAAAACACACACACCTATCGTCATGTGCTTGCCCTCGCACATTTTGGGCGGCCCCACTCCGTTCGAGGCCAGGCAGCTGTACTGACCGCTGTCCTCTTTGGCTACAGATTTAAACTCCTGCAGAAGAAAAGGATGACGCGTTAGTTAACTTTTAATTGAAGCATCTGTTCTGCTGAAGTGTCCTTGAGTAAGAGGGAAAAACGAAAATCATCCCTCGCGTTCTTCAATAAGAAAGTGGAGACAGTGTAAACTATATCCAAGTACACTCTTCATCCCTGTTTCCCTTATCTGAGCACACTCTCACCAGTATTCCTGTGTGTGAGTTGATTAGATAAGTGGCGTTGGTGCGGCGTGGCGGGCTCATCGGCTGGTTGTCCTTGAACCAGGAGTACGTAGCAGGCGGGATGCTCTGCTGGTCCCTACAGCGCAGCTGCACCACAGAGCCCGTCACTGCCCCACTGGGGATTTCACAGGACGGGGTGTGGGGGGGCACTGGAGAAAACATTACAGAAACATGAGCAAAACCTGGAAAAACAATCTCCTTCAGCAGATTTTTAAATCAGCTTTCAGTCGTACCCAAGACTTTGAGGGTCACATTGGTCTCCCCCAGGCTGACGGAGTCATGAGGAGCACTGATCTCGCAGCGGTACTCCCCGGCATCCTCCTGGGTCACCCTCTGCAGGGTCACCGTGGCCCCTTCGATGGTCGCCCGGCCCTCAAAGGGAGCTGGAAGAAAGGACAGAAGGTCAGGAAGATGAAGCAGGAAATGTCTTCTCTGGCTGCAGGCTAAAGCCATATATCACATGACGGCCTTATAAATATGAGACATTACATTCAGATCACAACGTAAGATTCAGACTTCATGATATAATATTATCAGACTGGCCAAAATCCTTTTTTAATGTTGATTAATCAGTTGATTATTTTCTCAATTAACTGATTAGTTCTTTGGTCTAAAAAATGTCGATCAGTGTTTCCAAAAGCCCAAGACAAAGTCCTCAAATGTCCTGTTTTGTCCAGAACTCAAAGATATTCAGGTTACTGTCATAGAGGAGTAACGAAACAAGAAAATATTCACATTAACATGCTGGAGTTTGACTTTTTCTCAAAGACCGACCCAAACTGATTATTCGATTATCAAATTAGCTGCAAATGAATCATTGCAGGTCTAATAAAACTTAATTAAAAAACACAAGCTGACAATGCTTATTTTACATTATTTTGTTAGAGAAAACGTGGTAGAGAAGGATGATGTAAACTCAACAGCTCAGTAATAGCCTTCCAGCAAAAAGAAGAAGTGGTGGTCTTTTATTGTGAAGCAGCTGCAGGAAGTGAGGTGTTTTATTTGCTGGGAGTAGCACAGGTTAGGTGAGTGGGGTGTAAACCACGGTAATAAATTATTCTGAATCGGTTATGAGCCTCTGTGAACCTCTGTGAACTGTTCAGGAATAACCTTGTTTATTTATTATATACTCCCATATCCAGGATATTTAGGTTCCACTTTTGCACAGTAAAAGGAAGTGGAGACGGTCTACAGTTTACACCAGTTTACACTGTAGTTAAAGGAACTTGGAGCTTACAGGGTACATGTACATGTATTTACGAGATACTTTTCATTGAAAGAGCAGAAACTCTGCATTGATGCCACCTTTGAAACCAATCAAGCTGCCAGCGAAGAGGCAGCTTGACATATTTGATCAAATTGTCAAACTGCTAACTGCTCTGTCTATGAAAGAGGCCGACCGGGTGAAGGCTACTCTATGATTAATTATGTATTTCGCCCATTAATTCCACATCCTAAACCACGAAGGAGTGGGGTCAAGGACACGAGACGGGTAGGGACGCACAGTCTGTGCTTAAACATCTCTTATGGTTTATCCATCATTCCCATCTCATCCAGGTGGTGTTTTTTGTCACCCAAACGCCTCCCAGCTGGTACTGCAAGCTGATTAAAACAAATGCTCTGTTTGTCACTCGGGGGATAAAGAGCGACAGGCTGCTTTCTCACCTTTGAAGTGTCCATCAAAGTACACGAAGGAGACATCTTTCCCCTTCTTCTTCCACTCGATGCGTGGGTTCTGGTCTTGCTCGGTGCGGAACGTGCAGGACAACACCGCTTCTGGAGAGAAAAAGCAACCAATGAGATATTTATGGCAGAGTAGCGAAGCCTTCAATCAGTGCTTGGTCTATTTATAGCCATATGGTTTATTCTGTCGGAGAGAATCTGATAACGCAGGGAGAAAAATGACTCGACGGTGAGATGAGGTGCTTTTTCTGCCTCACCTGAGAACTCGCGCACCTCCACTTTGTGTCTGTCGGTTGACACGGTAACAGGAGCGGAGGGGGAACCTGGTGGTGAAGAAGAGGAGGGGAGGGGAGGTAAAAAAAAAAAAGAGGGGTGAGAGCATTTCAGAATGCAATATCACTTGTCATCCATTTGGGGGCAAGGTGAATTGGGTAAAGTGCTCCGCATTGCCCGCCAACTGCAAGAGGAGAATGCTTAATGGCCGGTCTACCGTCTGAGGCAGTCCTCCAGGAGATCTGAAATAAAGGCAGGATTACTGCCTCCTCCGCTGTAATCCAGCAGGGTTAAGGAGCAGCCCGCCGTATGTTTACTTAAGCAAGCATCTCACCAGAGGCTTGTCCAGATTAACCTGATGCATAAGGGGGCATTAGCCAACGAGGCGGACGGCACACCGTCACTGTTTGTTTGCCCTGCTGTCAGTGTGTCACTGATGGCGTCCAAACAGGAAGAGGAAGCAGGAGCTGCCCTTCCTGTGCGCTGATTGGTTTACGTGGAGGATTATAGTCCAGTCGTCCTGTTAAATACAGGTTCAACATGGGTGAAGGTTACAGGAGGGAATAAGAGCAGTAAACACTCTGCTGCTGCTGCACGGAAGCCTATAACATCAGCAAGTACGATTTTTAGACTGAAGGCCATGCATTTTTGAAATTACAGTATAAATGTTGAATGGGCCTCAGGGGTACTTACTCACAAGTTTAAGGGCGAAGAAAAACAAACTTTTAATTTGGCGTAATGACTGTTCTTAAAAGCAAAAAGGTTAATAACATCCCACCGAACACTACAGGAATGAGTCCTAAAACCTGGAAAATAGTTGGCATTTTAGCACGTCCACTGGGTGTTTAGTTAGATACCTGAAATAAGGTCTGAAGTTATACAGAAGCTTTAGATTTTAACGTTTTGTTCTAGGATATAAAATACATCAAAAAATACCCCACTCATGAATACTGAAGCCTTTATGTGTAAAATCTGAGTTTCATTTCCTGCGTTCTGGTGGCTTTTAAAGAATGAAAATACCAAAATAGTATGCATACTTCAACACAATTTTTACACTTAATTGGCCTAATTTCAATTTTACTTTTAATTCTCAGGACAGAAAACTGAACCTTGGGGTGAACTTCTGCAGCTCTATTGACATCCAGGTGGAAACTGTAGGGATTATATGTGCTGTGTGGTGGCAGAAACAGGTTAATGTAATGAAAAGGGGAAAAAAGGCTTGAAAACGTGCAATAAATCAGGAGAATTGTGACCCTAAGAGGAGGCTGGGAGAGGGCAATGAAAAACAGGAGTCTGCAGGGAGAATGGGGAGATTTGGAAAGTATGTGTATAGCTCGTCTATAGCTGAACGTTAGCTTCTTATTTCTGCTGATTGCATTTAAAAATGGATTGAAAAACCACATTTCCGATGGTAACTTCCTGGTTGGCCTACTAAAATACGTCATCCCTGGAGCTCTCTATTTACCTTTCCTGCCATTGTTTCTGCAAACGATATGGCGTTAAAAACACAAATACTGAAAGTACTGTGACCCGTTTCCTGTTTGTCAGTAACTTCCTGTGTGGATCCATTGTTACTGGATTACTGTTGCAGACGTTTTCTCATTTAAAGGGAGGGGTGACATGGAAAAATGGAGGGAAAGCTGAAACAAAGGGCCGGAAGTGTGGAAAAGAACATGTTGGATGACTATACAAACTGGAGCTTATAAAAAACAGACCCAAAGGTCTAATTTACTGCTATTTTTAAATTAGCCTTTAAATAAACAACAGCCTATACAATAATAATGTCACCTGCCAAATGCGGCGAAAGTTTTTTAAAAGCTTTTCCTGAAGTTGGCTCAATTTACACCAGCTTCACTTACTTTGGGCTAAGTGAATTAAAACGGCCCGCTGTCCCTGCAGACGCTGCCTCTTCCCCTCACTTTGCCATGTGTTGACTTGCGGCAGTGTAACAGGATTATCAGCGTAGCCTTGGCTGGCGTACCTCGACACCCTCTGAGGAGCATTGTCTCACTAAAGGATGAACAAGACGAAGGAGGGAGATACAATGAGATTAAAAAGGGACGAGGAGGAGTGACAAAGGAGAGATGAGCGGCCCTAAGAATAGAATACAAATGAAGTGGAGTGGAGGACAGCGAGGCGGGTGGAAACCGGTGGCGGGGAGGGCAGAGACTTGCAGAAGCATGAATAAAAGAGAGAGTGGGATTGAAGGCGAGGGAGATCCTCTCAGACAGTCGGACTGTGAATGGGAGAAGCTCTTGTCACATAGTGTGAGACTGGGCCTGCCGCCACCTTGATGGGCACCTCTTTGAGGAAAAAGAGATGTAGCAGGGCTGACAACGTGCCCGCACTTCACCGCCGCACTGACTGACGCACGCACGTCAAAAAATGAGCAAAGCGCTTCTGCATGCGAGGTCCCGCCGCCCCTGAGTCGTGCTTCACTGTGCTCAGCTACTACCAGCACTGTCAGCTCCAATGGCCTCAATTAGCTACAAAGGCGTCGAGGCAGACAATGAACACATGGCCTGTTCGGATGATTTCACAATTGCATGGTGGGTAATGTTAACATGGTGTAGCTTCCTAAATATAAGGCCTACTGTCCAAGGAGTCAACAAGACATGTTACTCTGGATTAGAGAGGAATGTTGACCCGCTGAGCACTGGATGGCACTTCAGTGTTGAGCCTCTGTTGTTGTAGCTGAGTACATGAATTTAAAGGTGCAGTGCGTAAGATCTGACCTCATCTAGCGGTAAGGTTAAACGTGAACGGTCCTATCTAGGAGCCAGAGTTTGGTTTGTTCGTTGGGCGACTGTAGAAACATGGTGGCCGGCTCCATATGTAAATATAAACAGCTCATTCTAAGGTAACATGAACGTTGCATTTTCAGGTGATTATACACTAACGAGAACATACTTATTAGTGTTATATTCTATTTCTGCTAATACAGCCCCCTAATTGTTACACACTGTTCCTTTAAACGACTATTTACTGTTGGGAGGCGGGTTTGTAATGTAAAAGAATAAACATGTAACTGCCAGACTTGGTCAGACTTGTGGACCGATTGGGACTGAGAATCGGCTACAGTCAGCGGTAGATGGGCCAGACTTGGCACCTGGAATTAGCCAAAGATTCTGCCAGCGAGTCCAGCAAACAGGTATGGCGAACCTGTCGACGAGCATCTTTCACCACAAGCAACAAAAAGATCATTTTGACGACTAGGAATCCCAAACTGAAATGAATGTCAGAAAATTTCTTATGTAGCCTTTTTCCCCCCCACATAGTTTTTCATGTGCTCTGTAGCAGCAGGTCTCTGATGACTCTCCAACACAATTAAAATGCTTCTGCAATGGGCCTGTTGTGGCTTTGAAGCACAGAAACATCTAGACAAAAGGCATCAAAAAAACCACACACACACGCACACACACACATCTCGTGCATGGCATCAACATCAACCAAACACTGCGACAGCTTAAACTCTCTGAGGGACAGCCACCCTCCTGCCTGAGCAAAAAATAGAAAAATGGCACGCTCGCTCCTTGGCACGCAGCGTTACTCTCATTACGGGTCCGTACAGAGTGTTACCGAGACCGACGGTGGGTGTTGCCAGAGCTGTGGCGAGGTCAAAAGCATGGCGCAGTAATAATTAAGGCACTTATTCAAATTAACAGGACAAATGGAAGATGAAGGGAGATGGACTCAGGACGTATCCTGTCTGGCTGTGTGATATAGATAACGGGAGCGTGGACACGTCTCAAGGCTGTGGGGGAACAGAGACAAACAAGGAGGACTGAGAGTGTGTGTCCATTCAAACAAAGCCTCTCTGTTTGACTGGAACCCTGCGAGCAACAGCTGTCTCAGGCAGGCACGGTGTGTGAGAGTGTGTGTGAGGTTGAAATGGGGGGATGTTGCCACAGAGACCCACCCAAAACATTTCCTCCTGGATTTTTTTTTTTTTAAACAATACACTCCACATGCGTTCAGCAGAGCTGAAGCTGCTCTGTTAAACTGTTGACACCTATCTGGATGCCAGATGATGAATGATTTCTGTCAGGTTGTCCACAGCGGGGCTGAACACACACAACTCTGTGAACTTGTGACCTGACAGGTGGCAAAATGTGGACAACAGAGTAAAATCTGCGTCACTCTCACTGTCTCATCTCATCCATCTCCCACTGTGGAGTCCTACAGGCTTCCTCTCTTCCATCAGGGAAAGTTAGCCTTTTTTTGCTATTTTATTTTTCCCGTTTCGTCCCCATCCCTGCTATGAAAACACATCACGAGGAAAAACAGTGTGAAGTTACTGGTGGCGATCCAACCGCTGACCTAATGCGCGGATCCGCCACCTCCTCTGCCAAAACGGGTGCCCACCTGCCACCGCCGTGCCGCCCACACCCTTAGGTGGCACCTCGCCAAACGCCACTGTACGGGCCAACAGTCACCACAGCCCACTGTCACAGAGGGGCTTTAACTAAACTGCAGCAAAACAGTATACAACAAAATAAAAGTCCAAAATAGACTAACTTTAAATTAATACATTTCAATGCTAATTTGTTTTTTTTTATTAATATTTTTTTTTTGTGAAAAGTGTCACTACACTTTAAAAGAGTTAGTCACAAATTAGTAAAAATAAAATATAAATTAGATTGGTGTTTTTTTTTTTTAATTTTACACATTTAAAATAAAAATAAATAAAATAAAAACTAGCAAGTTAGATCAGTTAAAATACACTAAAACTCTGATTGCTTTATGTCACACAGAGAACTATGGAAAGAGAAACAGAAAAACAGCTGTTTTTTGTCAATGAATAGTTCCCATTTGTCACTTACATTGCATCAGTAAAATAACAATAGGAAGATACAGGGACGTCCCCTCCATTATCGTCCACAACTCTGGCTCTGGAGTCTCGTCTTCCCTGGACGGAGCGAGGACGCAGATCCCGAGCCTCAGCTTTCTTCTCGCACTTGTTCACAACTCTCCAATAATTCATCCAGCTTCCAGGGAAATAACCTGTTCTCCAGGGGGGGTGTGGGGGAGCGATCGGACCGGCCCGGCGCCGAAAGGAGTGGAGCGAGGCGAAGCGGAGCGGAGCTGCCGGGCAGGCGAGCGGATGAGCGGGACGCACCTCCGGGAGAGATCGATCAGAGACGCCGGCGCCCTGGATGAGAAGTCTGGCTGGGAACGGCGTGCCTCGGTTACTGTACCAGTCGCGGGTGAACGTCCTCTCTACTCCTGCTGTGTGGTTTCTGATGTGGTCGAGGTTGAGATGGAGGTGGAGGGAGGGCGGGGTGTGCTTCCAGACGAGCAGAGCGGCGGAGCGCCGAGAGCGCAGCGCCGTGTCCAGGACGCGCACTGCACGAACTAACGGCCACATAACGGGTGTCAGCTGGGTATGGCAACAAGGTGTGGCGCACATCACACCGTAGTAGACAGAGTTGGACCCGGTTTGACCCCAAAGGCTTTTAAATATTAATGACCGGCATAGATTATGGTTTGAAAGCCACGTGGAACATTTAAAGTCCAAATTTCCCTCCAAATATTACCGATTTCCTGTTTCCAATAATTTAGGGACTGATATTACACCATTTATCTATCTGTAAGTCTTATTGACAAGGCACCATTTATACCAGAAAGGGTTTAGAAGTTGTAATGTCTTTATTAGTAACTTATGGATCAGTTTTTGGCATCAACAAAAACAACTTTCAGCAGGTTGTGCCTATTTGATAGCCTGTATGGACCATATGAACACTTGCCTTTATAACAACTTATTACACATGTATTAATGATAAACAACATGTGAAACTACTATGGTTATACCAGAAGACTGTCTGAATACGAGCAAATGCATTTTTTTGCAAACCTGGCAACCCAAAACATGTTAATTACGCCTATAAACTCTACATAATGAACTGATCTGATCTGTTCTATTAGAAAGCACTACTGTAATATCGGCTGACAACAGGTTGCAATGATATTCTGTGCACTGAAAGTGAATGAAGGTTTTTTTTACTAAAATAGGCCTCTAAATTTTAGATTGAAGTTGAATTATACAAAAACACCCTGCCTTTATCAGATGAGATTATTTTAGGTGGAAGTATTCAGACGACTTCGAGCTTGAAGAGGAAAACAAAAATAAGTTGAAAGTTTCAAAGCAGCACATTTGAGAGGTGCAGCCAGACGAATGAAAAGCTTATGAGACTTTCTCAAGGCTAAAAACAGAAAAGTTAGATAAGAGAAAATGTAGATTACTTACTTTGCAAAGACGTGTGGAAGGAATATTTACTGTGTAGTATTCAATGATCAATTATGACAGTTTTACCATCAGAGAACGCTGGAAAGACAACTGTGGGGACGTGTTTGAAGATTCACTGCTTGTTGTCGCTGCTACTTTATTTTTCATAAATGGGAATTTAGCACGGGAAGCATCTGGGTGTATATGGGTGTTCTGTACGGACTGCAATGGATATTGTTGATTTGTTTGAGGGTGCTGCAGTCTGTTTTATATCATATGGAGGATGAAATATGAGGCATCATTACTTAGAGGTAAGAGATAGTTGAGAGAAACAGCAGCTTGGGGTTGTAAGGAAATGCGTAAATGCCTTCAAGGAACACTATCGTCACATCTGAGATCATTTGAGATGAGAAACGCGAGATGATCAGTGAGTTTTCTCAGCAAGAAGCTAAAAGTTGAACTGACTGGTGCAGATCTTTGGTGCAGAGATGAGAGAAGAGGAGGAAACAATCAATGATTCTCCGGTGAATTAATGGCGATAACGCACAGTAGTGTGATTTGCAATTTTTCGGTTGTAGTGAGCTCAGTTTTAAAGGCAGAGTGAAGACAATGGGTTCACATGAAACCAGAAAACCAGAGGAATCCTTTCCTACCAACCATGCCATACTAGCTTGTCGAGGAGGCGGCTAAATAACGCTCAAAATCTGTTATAATTTGAGCATATTTTTCTGCTAAATGCAGTATCTGTGAGGGTTTTTGGGCAATACTTATTGTTTTGTGTTGTTAATTGAATTCTAATAATACATACATATATTTGCATAAAACAACATATTTGCCCACTCCCATGTTGATAAGAGCATTACATACATGACAAGTCTCCCTTTAAGGAACATTTTGGACAGTAACTATAGACTATCGTGCCGACACTAAGACTTCTTCCACTATGAGGCTAAGTGAAGGAACCTCTGGGGCGACTTCACTGCTGATCTCATACTGCGCCGGCTCTTCAGCAAAACTGGAGAACAGAAACACATCATGAACTGTAGGAGCGCATTATTCCAGAGTGTTTTAGTCGCTATTCAACTTTAATCGTGTTTGAGCAGCAATGCGCAGCAGTCATCTTAAACAGCGGCGAGGAATTCAGGGCACCGACTCAAACATCTCAATCAGTGCCGCTGGTGGTGTGACTGCGCTCTAAGTCCGAGGCATATGTCCCTGGGTGTGTCTCGCACGCTGTCAGTGTGTGTTGGTGGTGTGGGGGTAGCGGCGGCGGCGGGATGCTTGAGTGGGAGCAACAGCTGCACAGCGGCTAAGTTTTCTGGCCCGAGGCTTCACTCGGGCCTCAGCCGCCTCCTGACGAGGATTGATGCGGCCGGACTGTGATTAAACGCAGGGGAAAAGTTAAAAAACACTGCTTGGAACATAAAAGGGTTTAAATGTCTTTCTATTCTCTTGGTTGTCCAAAGACACAGTGGAAGAGGCTCAGATGTCGAACGGAGATCTGTTACGTACAACTGGGGGAGGGGGTGAAAAGTCGGGGTTTGTCACTGGTCGTCGTTAAACATCACCAGCTGTCTGTAACCTCGACGGTATTAACTAACAGCACTGTGATATTAAAAACTATGGGTGCCACTTTCTATTGCAGCAGATTCTGTAAGTTTATTAAAGGAATAGTTTGGGGAAATGAGCTTTTCGCTTTTGTTGTAGTGTTTCCTAAAATGTTGAATTATTCCTTTAAAAATAGCTTACTAATTATCACAGATGAGCTACACGTCAGTGTTTCTGCCAGTGTGCTGCAGGTTTATGTATATTTTATGTATATTTAAGATGTTTAAAATGTGTTTATCCTTTAACGGAATAAGGTGGGCTTAATGTTAGCGAATGAGTGTGTGTGGGGGTGGTAGCCGTGATCGTAGCAGTGCAGTGTGTTACAACCCCCAGGTCAAGATCCTGTGTCTTGCTCGTCACCTGCAGATAAAAGTGAAGGACAGGCTTAGCCCCGAAGTTAGCGACAGTTCAGGCTAGCTAGCTGAAGGCGGGCTGACCTTTAAGGTCGAGATGAATGACACGTGGTGGAAACCCTGCATTAATGTGGATATGGAGGCACCAGGAAGTCAACAGTCTGCTTCTTTGTGACAAAACCACCAGTTCATCCTAACATCTGTATTTCTCATGCTGTTGAGCAGACAACAGATTTTTTTCATCCCGTTTATTGCCACACTAGAGATCAAGGCCTATGGAGAGAGGCTGGGACATGGCGGACAGGAGTATGAGGTATAACACATGCAGTGTAACTGAAGCTGATGTTCGTTATTATTGGCTCAATTTTGGCGAGGGCGGACCAGATTTTACTGCGCATGTAATGCAACTGTCAAAGATACGACGCGTTGGCAGAGACATGGATGAAGTGCAGAGTACGGCTGTCAGCCTGATAAGGAAATGGTGAGTGGACATTTACGGAGACATAACTCCTGGTGTGTCCATCGATAGCACAACTGAACCGAAAACCATGACCCCAAACACTGATGTGAGCCGAACCGTGAATTTTAGGAACGCCCCTACATCTGATTAATAAAGCATTACGGCATAATGATTAACCATTCATTACAAACGTGACGCTTCTATAAAAAGGTGCCTTATTGGGAAGTGGCACCAAACTATTTTAGCCTGAGTCAGAGCTACATTACAGCATCTCTGCACACCGCTGATGCACTGTGGCAGGGATTGTGTTGGATGAGAAAAGGGGCGATCTCAGGCAGAAAGCAGGAGTGTTGTGTCTAAAGTGTCAAAACGCCTGGAATCCTGGGAAAAAAAAAAAAAGAAAGCGCCTCACGGCTGCGATCATCCGCCTCGCTCACAGCGTCTCACACTTGAGTGCGAACACACTCTGAGGATTGAGAGCCACCTGTTTGACGAGTGATAGACGCAACAGCTGCACCGCTGCCTGACCTTCCGCCAGAGAAAACACACACACACACACACACACACACACACACACACACACACACACACACACACACACACACACACACACACACACACACTCCGCTGTTGTTGTTAAGCAAACTGCTGACACACACGTACACACTCTCCTCTCTCACTCCTACACGCCCGTCATCAGATTTACAGTTAGAAAGTGAAGCACCTTCTCCTCTGGGAGTGTTAAAATCTTCCTTTCAACAACGACGACGACGACGGGGTCACTGGAAATGATTTCCTTCAATTTGCGGCGATTTCCGTAAGAATGAGATATGTGGGAGTGATTTGCGACACATTTATTGAACAAATAATACAATGAGGTACATGTGAACGTGTGTGTGGAAGGTTACACAGAGGTCGTTACTGGCTGGTCAGAGGTGGAGTCGAGTCAGGAGGAGAGGGTGGAGTCACTTCTTCAGGTCTCGCCACCTCAACCTGTGCAAATAATGATTATATAAATTATTATTTTAATATTTTCCTTCCTCTCCAACATCTTTTCTCCATTTAGTGAGGGTTTTTTGATAGAGTAGAAATGGCCTAAAAATACTCTTTAAAAGGACGTTTCTACAGAGATGTAAGGGGGTGTGGAGGCATCTGTTTGGAGCGTGGGCGGCCATGTTTTGAGCGCCAGCTGGAGGCAGACGGGGGACATGCTTCCCTGCCGCCTGCAGCCGGCTCAGAAAATGCGCCGCCCACGCCTCGCTGCTTTTATAAACCTGTTTCTGTGCGCTAGCACATACAGAGGGTGGACGAAATAGCACAAACCTTCCAACTTACAATTTAGCGCATTACAGCGCCATAGCCTTTCATGTTGAATTAATGCGTTTTTTAAAAAAGTCTCATAAAAAGTTGATGTTTTAGGGGTACTGTACAGTAATGGTTCGTAAACCAGGCGTCCTAGAGGGAGAGAATAGCTTAATTTCACGATTTAATTCATTATAGAAGTGATTCTAGTGACAAAAATGACTATTTAGATCACAGGTTTCATGTCAACTATATAATTCTGGTCTTAATCATGTAACAACCAAAATATTTCAGATGGAGGTCCCTCAGATGAAGTCAGTGTGCTGAGACATGATGTGTATCACTTGGTGAGAACCACTGCTGTACAGGATTGCATTAGATTAGGTTTCAAAGACTGACTGGCGGCCTCCTTAACCCTAGAACACTAACGTTAAAATAAGTCACACCATCACTAACGTTGGGTATATTTTACCCAATACAATATCCTTGATAAAATGCAGTTTTCATCAATTTATGTAAAAGTACAACACTGTATGCCAAATTGTAGTACTCTTCTTTAATTTCAAAATATGCAATATCACATAAATTAAAAAAAAGGTACCATGGCAGACCCTTTAAAAAGGCAGCAAAATTATTGAAAAAACAGGTAATCCTGAACGATACATTTTAGAACAAAAAAACAAATGGAGCTGGGAACTTGTTCTTCGGTCCACTTATTCCTAGGACATGTGGGCCTTGTCTGGTGAAGGCACAGTCTTAAAGTCGTAAAATATGTTACTCTCTATCACGAAAGTCGGGTGAAAATCACCCGAACGCATGCCTCTTGAAAAAACCATAGATGGGAGGAGGGAAACAAACATACAATTAATAACATCAGTAAGCAGCCTGAAGCTACCCAAGGACCCATGAAACTCAGACAATGGCAACACAATGAAAATCACATAACAAGAATTGTGTGGGTGAAAATCACCCGACGTTAGTGTTCTAGCGTTAAGACAAAGCTTGGAAAAAGCTCATGATTACGTCATTTAATACCAAAAATACTCAAAAATTGAGCCAAGATAGTCTAATATTGCTGTTTGACTTAACTTCAGACAACACCAAATACATAAAATAGGTCTGTTCTGGGGCATTTATTAGTTTCTGACTCTGGGAAGTAGGAAAACCTACCTAATGCATCTCTGAACTCTCTCTTGAACCACTACAAACACATGTAGGCTAGTCTATGTGATCTTCTTCTGATAACTACTGTAAAACTGTACTGAATCGGTTTGGTACAGCCTGAACCTGTCTCCATGGGAGATTAGATGCATTAGATGGCAAGATGTTCCTGTTATTTTGTCCACCTGGATCTAACTTTTCAGAGGAGATGCACAACATTTCATCCATTCAAGCAACAACTAAAATTTCAAGTTAAAACAGTTTCAGTTTTTGCATTTTTTCCAACATATTAATACAAACCAGCTTCTCCTTTGACATTTCTCTCTTCTAAACTTATTCTGAAGAGAAAATAAAGATAAACTGTACAATTATAACAGCTTACTACTTACTACTGCTGCCATACTTGCTTGCTATACTTTGCACACAGTATTCCTGCGCAGAGATTACGAGTCACATTTCAGCAGGGCTTATTTGCAAATAAAGTGGTTTAGCTAATGTAACTGAGCTGAAGGTACTGTACTGTTTACAACCAGTCTGACTGTGATATGACCCCCAGATCTCTGCAGTTACCTGGAGAGCACGAGATAATAACTGAAAAGATTACAGCTTGCAATTTAAAGTGTAAATATTCTGTACCTATCAACCTACATACTTTACAACACTTTAATTTGCTGTAAACCACAATGTTTAACATATTTTGAATGTGGTGCTTGAATACCTGATATGAAGGCAGCTTTTCCAAATGAAGTTTATCTGGTAAATGTCTCCAAGAAGTGGAAAATCAATCCTTCTTCGTCTTTTTGGGAAATGATGGTCAAACAAGAAAAGTAAGGCCCAAGTTGTGATACCGAACTTATACTTAAATCAGGCGGCACAATGAATTAATACTGCAATAAAGCCAACCGCAATTTTCAAATCGCAGTAGGTGCAATATTTGTTAAAGTTATTGTGATTTTAAAATAATATTATGGTGCTACAGAGATGTCCTGGCCTACACATCATACTCTACAGACTTAATAAAACATCTTTGTTTGGGACAGATAGCTGCAAAAATCACACGTCACTATTTTCATATGTTTTTCACTGAAAATGAAAGTAATGATGCAAAAAAAGATCATCTCCTCTAATATTGCAATTCATATCACAAGTCACAAATAATCCCAATTAGATATTCTTTCAAAATGTTTAAAAAAAAAATCACATTGTGTTTTCAGTGCAGTCCTAATAGCATTTTCTGTGTCAGGGATAATGAACAGCTAGCGGGCCACGGCGCCTCGCCCTGAAGAGGTTTATTTAAAAACAATGACCTGCTAGCTGTTCATTAAGTGGCTTATATTCAATTATTTGACACAAAAATGGTCCTACAGGGTCCAACATCAGAACTGCGGCCATAGCAGCGGTTTGTTATACATAGTAACGGTCTATTATAAAGAAATAACAGCGTGATTGACCAGTCGGAATCGAGTATTCAACCAAGCTGTGTAGTAGCATAGCTTGATATCTCACTCAGACAAACTTTTTTTCATCTGCATGACAAGACGAGCTGGTGTCTTGTGGTTTTATAAGAAGAATGATGGAGAAGGATGCAGTGTAAATGTCCTTCACAGAAGGTCTGTTTAAGTTAGAGCTCCTCCACTGATTAGCCATAGTGATTCTGTGTTAACACACCAGACAAAGAGGACAGGACGGCGTGCTCTCTATAAACATCGTATGCACACACACACACACACACACACACACAGCAAACATGAGTGTGTCAGGTGACACTATGGAAGCGTGTCCTCTAAGAACATAAAGTGGTGTCCTGTTGCTCCTGCAGCAGGTCTGCATGCTAATCCTGTGCTTGTAAAAACGCCAGAAAGACGTGATCCAATTATCCTCCGCTTTTAATGTCCGTCCAACTCTGACGTCCACATTTTGTCTTTAATAAAGTGCTACTTCCATTCCCCGAATAGCCGAATGTGGAAATAAAATGTAGGCCACATCATCAGTTGCCAAATCAAGTGTGTCTATTAATGAGTGCAGCTTTTTTTCCACTTCTTTCGTTACGCAATCAGTGATGCGCAGAGGATGCCAGAAAGGCTGCAGCAAAATATATTTCGCCTAGATGGCTCCATCCAAAATTAACTCGTAGCCTAGTTTGAATTTGAAGAATTAATGCTTCTTCCTCCTTTAGAGTCTAACTTGGTTATGCTCAGACAGAGACGATTCAGCTTCTTCAATCTGAGTGTCATGATGTACAGCGTCTACAATAAGAGCCTTGAACCTGGAGAGATTTAAAAATACTTCTTCCTTGGATCTCGAGTTAGTGTCTTGTCTTTGATGTCGAGTACAGAAAACAGCAGTTTGTCCCTCGTGACGAGGATGAGACCTGCTTTTTCCTGAAGCCTACGCTGCATCTCCTCTCTCTGTTTTTGCCAAAATATAAAAGCGAAAGCGGTAAAAATAGCCATGTTAAATCCTAACCTCTGGCTACTTAGTGAAATCTGAAAAGATGGCTGCAGCCGGTGATGGAGCTGGCTGAATGTGGAGCAAGCATCGTGTGGACCAGACCACAGCCCCAAAACAAGTTGGCCTCAGTGCTTCAGCTTTGAAGTCGCTACTGTTGGACAGCAGTGTGAGATAAAAAAACAAAAAAAAACCAAGATATTTGTTGCTCTTACCAGTTTCTCTGCCCGCTGCCTCAGTTTCCTCCAGACTGTGTGGTGAGCCTGAAGAGAGGAACACAACGTGACTAGCGGGCACATTGAGACACTAATAAAGTACATTTACTGCGTCGTACAAAGGACGAGCGCTGATATTAGAAGAACAATCAAATGTCACGTATAATCTGGTCCATGGCAACAGCGGTTTTATTAATAATGTCGAGGGAAACCGCTGCAGAGTGCTAAAAAAAAAATCACTTTCAAATGGACTTTTTGACTTGAAGCTGACTGCCAAAACATGACATTTTAAACTAATATTCCCCTTTAAATTTGATATTTTTTATTCCACGGAGTATAATCAATTTTCATATAAAATTTGGACCATCATATGACTAAATCTGGTTCTTTTCCCAGTAAAACTCACAAGTGAAATCCATAGAAACGTATTTTTAGGTAACAAAGAACATAGTTTAACAGGAAAGGTCAAACTAATCAAGATTTTAAATCCAGCAAACAACTGTCTCACGAGGTTTTTAAACACTTGGTGCTCTCGCGAGTTAAAATGTGGGACCGCATTAGTGCATGTGGAGCAGAAATGCTGCAGCCACATGATGTTTCTGCGCTCAAATCATGTGCCTGGTTTTCATGTACGCGGTTTGAGACTAATTTAACGCCATACGAGTGTACGTATCTGAACGCAGCGCGTGATGCGCGTGTATGTCAACAGCTGATTATTTTAGAGGGAATAATATATAACACTTTAAAAAACAAGACAAATAAAAGTCCTGCATTCAAAATCTTACAAGCAAAAGTAGATAATCAAGAAAATGTGTTTAAGTATAAAAGTAAAAATACATGCTAAATGTAATTTATCATATTATACTGTATTTTTATGTTGTAGCTGGCTGCAGAAGAGCTAACTGTATTAATTTCCTATACTATTAGGTGGTTTAATTCACTGTATAACTATGCATTGTATTCATGTACTCAGTATAAATAAATGTAGTGAAGTAAAAAATACAATATTTCCCTCTCAAAATTGTACTTAATTGCAGTACTTTCCACCATGAATTAAAACCAAGCTGAACCAAAAAGAGTGTTGGACCAAATAATGTGCTCGTGTGTCAGTCGTCGCTACCGGTGGAAAAGTTAAGTTTAGAGCCGTGAAACTAACTAATCCTAACACACAAGTCAGACAGACTTATATATTTAAGTGAAGTCATGTGACTGTATTCAGCATGCTCAGACCTGCAGCTGCAGAGGCAGGGAGAGGCCCTGTGCTCGGCGGTGGAGGCCCCGGGGTCCCTGTCCCAGACTGTGGAGGGCCGTCACCTCATACTGGGAGCACAGGCCTGTCCTGGCCACCAGGGGGCCCGAACTCAGCAGCACATGCTCACCACATCTACACGCAGAAGAGAAATGATGATCGTTACGGAGATGAAAAAATATACAGTACACCCTCCTTTAGGTAAACATAACGCGACATGTAACCGACAACACTGGAAACATGTAGGCAGGAGATGCAACCAGAATGTGGGCATGAAAAGTCACCTGTGGAGCATCACGGTGCCTTTGGAGCTTTGTGCTGCCTTCTGTTCCACCTCTTCCTGTTTACACCTGGAAGACACAGAGGAAAAGCTCAACAACAGTCATCATGTGTTTGTAAGTACACAGGGGAGGGGCAGCGCAGGGAAAGACATCACAGGGGTAGGAGGAAGTACTGCTCAGTAAGGAGTCAGTGTACCTGCTGTGTGAGAAGACCTCCAGTGCCACAGTGGGCAGCACCTCCAGAGGCTCCCAGGCCAGGTTCTGGTGGATCAGCTGCTGGGCTCCTCGGGTCAGGGACCGCAATGATTCCTGCAAAAAAAACAAAACATCATAACGCAAAATGCTCACAAAGGATCAGGTACAGTAAGAGATACGAGAGCTCTGTAATCCAAAGCTAAAAACAAGCAAATAAAGTCATCCGTCGTCTGCTACTGCTGGTGACAAACAGACTTCACTTCAAAAGGTGATAATAAAAAAAAAAAGAAAAACACGCACTTAATCACACATTTAAATAAATACAAAAACTTATGAGATACTATCAACGCTCTAATTTTTGCAGAAATATGGCTGAAGACAGCAAAAGAGGACTTTGAGCCAAAACTAAAATAATAACTGCATTTAGGACAAATAATGACTGAAGACGTAGTCAGCTTAAAATTCTGTGACTATTGGCATCCATTTGAGCCAACTAACAGAAGTCTGGCGGCCCACAAACAGAACTTTAAACATCTTGGTCGTCTTCACAATGGGCCAGTATTTGATTTTGGGTGAAATATCACTTTGAAGAGATAGAGCTGAAAATAGTCATTGAAATAGTCAAATAGTTTTTGCTGAACTGCTGATTCGAACAAAACAGAAAAACAGACTGTAAGCTTAGTGATAATTTACTGAACATATAACTTTATTTCATATTAAAGATAGTCTATCAAGGATGACGGTAAAACATCTCGGGGTTTTCACTAGCCATAGTCCGTTCAGCTAGTTTTGTCACTCAGCACTGATCTACTGTGCACAAAAATCCCTTCTCCAGTTTATTTAGCGTATTCCGTATGTTTTCTTCAGCCAGATATCAAGTAAATTTCTGCAGAAGTCCATGCCCGTCCTATACTATAAAAACTTCTTAAAAATACATAATTCACTGATGCTTTACCTCAATGCAAATTAATCGCAGACCTGCTTGCAATATACTGGCAGAATCCCTGTAGTCAACGTAACTGAATATCGTTCTGTTATCGTGGACACTTGAGGACCATTATCGTGGCCAATCAGTATCACGTCTAACGATAATCTTGTTATATCGCCTACTGCAGAGACGCACACACACACACACCTACCTCAGAGGGAGTCCATGAGTCCAGCTGAGGGTCGAGCACCACGTCGCAGCAGAAAGCTCCTGAAGTGACTACATAAAAATGAATGACGTGGCAAAAAATTAGCAACATGTGTGTTTCAATGATATTTACTAAGAAAATGTCCTGCCAGGAATTATGTTTAATCAGCCGAAATAATTTCACTCAAACATAAACCTAACTGAACAGGCAAAGAAGTCGGACACTACATCTAACTTTCAAGTCTGTCTCAAAAGTTCCTGGAAGAGATTTCTTGACTCGAGCTACAGGTCTCTGATGGCCGGTGAGGGGACATTAGGCGCGATAAAGAGCAGCTACTCTACCTGCCACCTCTGGCGTGCCGAGCAGATCCACAGTGAAGTCGTCTTTGAACGCTGTCTCCAGCACCTGGCCGAGCAGGGCAGCACAGGAACGCCAATAGGCCTGAGGGGAAACAAGATATCACTTACTGACTTTCATAGTGATATTTACACTGATCACAAAGACGGGTAGACAGAAAAAAAAAACCATCAGAGGCGGATCTGGGAAGCTTTGAGACATCACATCGGTGTCTACAGTAAGTATCTGTTGGGCTTTTGAGAGACTCAAGACATGATTTCACACAATTCCTGATGTAGGTGATTCACAACCTGTGAATTTATCTCTTTAGCTCTAAAACCTTCAATTGGATTCATGTACATTTAGGTCTAGAGAAAAAGCCATTTACTGCTCCAGATTGACCTACTTCAGTGTCTCTACCATGTACATTTCCACAGGATACATATATTTCTCACTTTATTAACCAAAAATACAATTCCTTCCTATTTAGTTTATGTTTAAATGATTTTTAATTCTTATCGATATAAATCTACATGCTCATAAGTACACGTAAAGAGTTATTGTCTCCCTAAGTTCACAAAACCTAGACAGTGGATTAACCCGGTTTCATGAAAGCAGCGGCACGTGAGTTATCATGGTGATTTATTCTGTGTAGCTAGCCTGCTCCAGACCAGGCTAACAGACAGGCTTAATTAATCACTCTGATCGGAAACCAGTGAGTTCCATATAGTTAGTTCACCTTCTTTTGTATGGAGTTTGCATTATTTTTATTATCCTCCTGCATTAAAACCACATTTTAATGCAGGAGGACACACATTACATTACTTGTCTCGTGCACTACTGTCAGGATATAATGACCGTTTTATAAAAATTATTTTAAATCATATTTGCACCAATCATACTGACAGCTGCTTTAACCAAATCAATAAGTTACTGTATCTTCCAAAGTTACTTACTTATTTTGGGTTTTTTTTAAATCCCTTTATATGTCACTTCAACAAGCAAACAAACACTTCATGGAAGCACAAAGAAGACATTTCATGCTAAAAAAAAAAAACTTTAGACGATACCATCTGGATTTGGGTAACTCATAGCCAAAGTTTCATATTAGCTTTGGCTGAAATTTAGAGAGTATTTTTATACAGAAACAGGACTGTGAATTTAGTCCCACATCACTTGTATTAGAAATGCATTAGTAATGGATCTATTAATGTCCCATATGCACAGGAGGAACTATTACAATAACTACTTTAATGTAAATGTGGACATGTGAGTAATGTATTAAGACTTATCCCTTAAGGGCAGACATGTAAAAAGCAGCTGGGCCTGCTGTAAAACAGCCAGACAGCCTATAAAAACATGACCAAGCACTGAAATAAACGTTAAAGAAATTATAAAAATTTCCTCCCTCTTATTTCCCCTGACAATGTATGAAAGTCCTAATTTTCTCACTTTCCTAAATCATGAGCAAAAAGCAGATGTTGAATGCCCAAAAGACTGGCGACCTGTCCAGGGTGTACCCCGCCTTCGCCCTATGCCAGCTGGGATCAGCTCCAGCCACCCGCGACCCCTAACGGGATAAGTGGTTGACGATGGATGGATGGATGGATGGATGGATGGATGGATGGATGGATGAATGCCCAAAACAATCTGAAATCCTATTAAATAAAATTCATATTTTTTGTTAAAGTACCTGGTTGACCAGTGTTGGATCACTGTCTTTAAATGTGAGCAGAGTGAGAGAGCAGGACTGGGTGAGGGGCTGGTGGAGGGACCACGGCTCCCCGTCCACCAGGGCCAAAGCCGAGTTTGTCACATGATGCTCTGTCAGGTCTAAGAGGAAACACAGAGGAGTTCATCTGAATGCAGTACAACAATTTATTTATAGCAAAACATGTAGCAATGCAGTATTAATACATGTACAAGCTGAGATGTTTAGCTGCTCACAGATTGTGGACTGTGCAACATACAAAAATGGTTAAACCTGGCAAAAATTCAACTGAAGTGTTTTTCTATACACAGTCTCGGGAATCACACATTTCCTGCTTTCCCTTAGAGATTAACCTTGCATCCACCCCCTTTCACTCACGTCTGGCACAGCTCAGTGGAGTGGACATCCCTCTGTTCATGATGAGCAGCGTACCATCCAGCCCCGGGCCCTGCATGGACACCTCTATCTTCTCGATGCGGGGGTACAGAGCTCTCTGTCTGGCCTGCTCTCTGGAAAAGACGGCGTTACGCTGGCTGTGGATCTCAGCTGCTGATGCACGCGCAGCGGCAGCTGCAGATGCAAAGCCTGCGGAGGAGGAGGAGGAGAGGACGGATCAATTTATGGATGGATTCAGAGACGAGGGATGTGTGGGAGGAAGCCTCTCCATCTTTTAAACGTCTTATGTCATGTGGACACTACTTTGTTAGTACCTGAGCTTGTGGCTACAATTTCCAACAGAAAGCATGTTTTTCATAAGGCTGTGGAACAAGCTGTGGAGTTGCATTGTGGGAAGTGCAGGCTCCACTGTTTTTGGAGCATATTGAATAAAATTCTGAATATGCATTTAATTAAGGTTTAAAATACATGTTATAATAAAGTATGTGTACGCTTTTACAATACTAGCAACTCTACACAGTTTGGTTGTGTTAGCTTTTGGGACATGATGGGTAAAAGTCAACGCCTTAGACTATCTAAGGTCATGCTCGTTAATATACAGGTAGTCAAATGGAACAAGAGGTTTTTAAATAATTTAATCATTTAAGCTAGCTAATTTTGAGTATGTACAGTGCAGTTACAGTAACGCTGGAAATGAGCAGCTTGCTAACCGAAATTGCCGCAGCGTATTAAATAAGTCCGCTAGCTTTGTGGCGTTTGAGGCTAAAAACACAAGTCGATATAAAATAAAATATCTAACAACCTTTAATGAACTTCTATAACACGTTTGTTGTGTTAAAGCTGGAAAATATACTCATTTTACATTAGCATAGCAGGAAAACCACAGTCGCTGCCTGCTAACTATAATTAACGGTTTAGAGTGGCTAATGGCTAACTGGACTAGCTTAGCTAAGTAGCTGGGCACTTAATGCAACAGAGCCGTCGTTAGTGTTGTTAATTACACGTTTGCTTTTCCTGCTATATCAACAGATTGTCTATTTATCCAAACTCAAGCTGTATGACGACACAAGCAGGTAATTTCACCCTACCTAGCTCACTTGCTAATGCTACCCGGTTAACGTTAGCTAACAGTTACTCACGGCGCTGGAAAACTCGCCACACGGTCCTATTCGCCATCGTTAAGGATATTTATACACCTACATTAAAAAATAGTATGACAAAATGCGAAATTGGCAACTTCAAAAATGTGTTACTGTCGGCTGTCATTGAAGGACGCCATGCCTGGGTCGTGTGCAATGAAAATTTAGGTCCGGGTAGGAACTGAAGTCAGTGGGTGGAACGGGTCCGTGTGACCTAGTGGACGAGGTGCAGTTCCAGGTTGGGACAGCAGGTGTCACTGTTGGTGGTCTTTTCAGTTAGGCTCATATAAAGGAAACACTGCAATACTTACGGAGAGAAATCTCTACAGTATCAGCACAATTTAATTAAATCCCTAACAACATACAGTAATATATCTCTGT
Source organism: Pterois miles (assembly GCA_947000775.1). Lineage (NCBI taxonomy): Eukaryota > Metazoa > Chordata > Actinopteri > Perciformes > Scorpaenidae > Pterois > Pterois miles. Next base: position 1,723,745 of record CAMQGK010000076.1, on the reverse strand, counting down.
ATAATACTTAAATGATAGTTCTTGTTCTACTTGTACTAAAGTTTTGATATTTATGGCATCCCTCAACAATTTATTTCTGAATTACCTCAGTCTTTGTGTCCTATGTGTTGAAAGACTGTTGCTCTTACGCTGATTGGATGCAATCCAAAGTTATGATCTTGGCTCCAAAGTCTCACATGTCCCCAACTTCATCCTCTAATGGACTCTAATGGCACTCCAAATTTGACAAATGCTCGTTGGATTTCTCAGGACCAAAATCAGCAGCAAGTGTTGGCACTAATGGCGGCGGCAGGAGCGGCAGGACGCCACAGCCCGGGAAACGCAGCCGCGGGACCAAAACATCATAAATCATCTCGACGCCGGCCAAGATGGAGCCAGGTTGCGGCTAAATAGCACAGCTGAAAGGCTATTTTCACAGTGTGTGCAAATCTAATGACCTCGGTAGGGTAAAGAACAAGACCTTCAAAAATAAATGACACATTTGTGCATAAAGATTTATTTTTTTTGTTGAAAATAAGTGTTTTTCACATTGAACCACTAACATGTGACTTAAGATAAATGAACTATACACTGACACTGTTCACTTCATACAATGTAACAAGGCATTTGTATCTGTAAGGTGTAAAGACAAGTGTTGTAATGTTTGAATGACTGATTGATATTGTCTCTTTGGGTGAGATTGATTGTACTCAATGTTGGTACAACTTCATGCATGCGTCATCCACAGCATGTCAACATTTGGGATCTTCTGAATGAATTTCCCCAAAGGTGCAGTTTCCTTTTAATTAAACATTCGCTCATCTATTCATTCGTTCATAGTTAGGCGGGCCTGCTGTGAATTTAACTCCCAGTATGACTCCTTTCACAGTGGTGTTAACTTGACATCCGTTCAGATACTTGGGTGATTGGTCTTGCACTGTCAAAAAAAAAAGCCCCAAAAAGTGCAAAAAGAAAAACACAAGCAGAAGAAAAGAAGAGCACACTGCCATCCCTGCTTGGACCTATGGCTGGGTTCCCAAAAAGTGTTTAGATCCTCTTTGTCGATGGCTTTTAAGATGGTTTTGGCACCGTGCTGCCTTTGGGAAACCCCTAACATTTGCTCCTGTAAATCAGGAGGACGGTGATGAATGTGGGAGGTCAAGTGTTGTTTTTCTTTCAAGGGAAACATCCACCTGGTGTCTTTAATTTTCTCTTCTTTGTCTGCTTCTGCTTCAGTTCCTACATTTCCCAGAAAGCCTCTTGATCAGAGCCTAAACTGCTACAGAAAGCAGGTAAACAGTTTTAAAAAAGAGTGGATTTTCCCTCTAAATCCCTCCATCTTTAATCTATCTGACATGAATTCATTTGCGTTCTAATTTCTAACCATCCTCCCATCCATCACGCCATCCAGCGGGCTGCTACTGCACGCTGCAGGCGGGGCAGCACGCCTCCCTCCGGTCCGGCAGAGGGCAGAAGTCCATCTGCCTCACGATCTCGGCGAAGAGCTCGTCCACCATGGTCTTACTCTTGGCCGACGTCTCCATGAAGGGGCAGCCCCAGTCCTCGGCCAGCGCCTGGCCCTCGCTGGGGGACACTTCCCTCTCCTCCTCCAGGTCCACCTTATTACCCACCAGCACCACCGGCACCTGCTGATACCTAGAAATGAGACAGGAAGTAATATCAGAGGATCGTGCATCTGCCTTCTACCCCGCTGGGTGTGTTTTGTTAGAGACGGAGAACTTCCTGATACCTAAGGGAGAATGCGAAACAGAGACTTAACTGTGTGTGTGCTTTGTTGGCCTACATACTGTATTTGTTAGAAACAATAAGGGGTTTGAACAATGCACAATGGAGCAAGAGGAGAGGGATAAACACAGCTACATTCAGTTCCAGCTCCCCAGGAGGCCTCCATCACTCCCTGGGTGTCTAACATCAGTAGGCGGTCCCATTAGAAAACTGTCATCACGGGGAAAAAATGATCTTTTGAAGGCTGCGATGTTCTATTTTATTCCTGGATACATTATACATGTGTTAGCGTAGCATGCAAGCTGTACGTTTAATGGCTTCCAATTCTTCTTTAAAACGTTCTCCTTTTTGCATCATTTTCCATCACGCACCAGGCATGTTTTAGCGGATCAAAAGCTTTCTTCCCCCAGCTTGTGGCTGACGATCCCCAGTCCTCTTCCACCCATCAATACAAGCAAACCAGGCTGGGGAGAGTAATGGTATAGGTTACTGAATAATTGAATAAAGCTAATGTGCTGCTCTCACATGGGTGGACATGAACATCGGCCTCGTACTTTGGAAATAACTATTTTCTACTTAAAGAGGACCTATTATGCTTCAGCTTTTAGTTGTTTGTGCATGTAAAAGTCTGCAGTTACAAAGCTCAAAGTCCAGGCCAAAGGGAGCAACACTGCTCCTGAACTGCCTGAAATGCCTCGCCCTTTTTCCCGTAACATGGTGATGTCACCAAGTAACACTTTAGCATAATACCCGCCTAGCAGCTTGTTTAACACGCCCTCAAACAAAGCTAATTACATAATATCATATACAGTATCTACATATTTCAGGGGAAGAGCAGTAACGGGGGTAGCAGTAGTTCAGTCCGTAAGGACTTGGGTTAGGACGCGGAGGTCACCGGTTCAAGTCCCCCATGGACCAAGACCAACTGGCTGCTGGAGAGGTGCCAGTTTACCTCTTGGGCACTGCCGAGGTGCCCCTGAGCAAGGCACCAAATCTCCAACTGCTCTGGGCGCTTGTCAGGAGCAGCCCCCTCACTCTGACATCTCTCCATTGACATGTATATGTACTGTGTGAACAACAGAGTGTAAAACTGAATTTCCCCACTGTGGGACTAATAAAGGAATATCTTTCTTTCTTTCTTTCTTTCTAATATAATAAGGGTCAAAAAAGTGATTTGAATTGGAAACAGCTAACCAAGACAACTTAAAAAAGATTAAAATATGGCAATGTACGGAGGCTCTAAACAAACATTATTCAAACATTTTTTTTTAAAAGCTGTTATCTTGAAACCAACAAGGTCATGTTAACTTGAGAAAACAAGCATTATTATCTTGAGATAATAAATGTCAAGCATATAGATGTATACATCCGTGGCTGACGGTGATGGACTTGGTGAAGTTGGCGGAGGGATACATGCTTAACTACACCCAGTTCTCACAGTACAGTGTCAACAAAGGTACACATATATATGGAAATAAGATTAACTGGATTATATTCAGATAAAGGACAAAACATGTATATCTCATTTACAAAAATACCACAAATCTGTGCACAAAATTCTTCAATTTTTACTTATCTCATTATCTTGTGATAAAAAAAGCTTCTGGAAATTTGCAAACAGATGTTGTGGCAACAATTATCTTACAACAGTGTCTGTACGCTAAGGTTGTTCTAGTGACTTTGTTCAGGTACTACATATTTCATTTCAGTGAGACGCCCTTCATGTTTTCTCTGATTAAATAACTACAGAATGTCAATTACAGAGGGTATATATTCTCACAACAGGTAATGGCGCAGAGCACCTAATAGCCTCAGCCATCAGTCATTCCTAAGTGCATTCGGAGCCCAGCTTATTGATCTGCTGGTGCTATTGAGAAATGAGCTCTTATCTACAAATTGGTGGCCCGCTGCCACACTGCTAAGCTTGGAGAAGAGCTGAGGCGTGGAAAAGAGCTGGCAAACGACTCGCTGAGCTAAAGAGGGAAGAGAGCGAGATGGGGGAAATGAGCGCAGGCCGGCAGCAGGGTGGAGGACACTCGAAGCACCTGCTGAAGTGTCCTAGCTTCAAGGGTGCTGATCTGAGGCGGAGCTTGACCTCTGACCTCCCAGAGGAGAGCAAAAGCTTTCCAAAAAAGTGCAAGTGATTTCAAATAATGTCAGCCACTTCTTCCTAATTGGTTGACAAACAGGCTTTAAGCAGAGAAAACTGAAAAATTCAAATGTCAAAGGCCTTCACAGCCACTGTACAGGACAAGCATCTTGCATGGCCTGGTGTGTTTGGAAAGCTGGAGTCTCGAAGGTGTGAACAAGGAGAGCACCATGCAGACAAATGCAATCTGACAGCCTTGTAGGAGAAACTCTATATATAACTACACAGGGAGCGCCAGCTTCTCCAGGGTGGGCTGGGTGGGGAGTTTGTTGTTTGTTGCAGCATCAAAACTACCACTCCCTCCTCCGCCAGATGACAAGAAACTGAAACTGCTCAGCACAGCATGAACAAAAGCTTCCCCATGGGGATTTATAGGCTGATATCATGTATTATTGAGGAATACGTCACTCAATGTTTGGATTAAAGAGCAGAGTTTCACTAGCTGGGTGCATCATTATAGGCTAACTCTGAGCTACATGCTTTATACATATATATATATATATATATATATATATATATATATATATATATATATATATATATATATATATATATATATATATATATATATATATATATAATCATGATTTAACAGTAAATTGGCAGTCAATGAAACTTTGTTTATATTATTTTATTGTTAACAAACCAGGAAATTATAATGAATAATGTTTTTAAGCACATTATGCTATAACTTAAGTAAAACTTTTCATACAGGACCTTTTTGGTGAACTATTGCTACTTTTTTTTTGAGGAAATAATACAGATACTTATTTGAGACCTTAAATTGAATGAAACGGATGTTTCGTTGTATTGCAATAAAGGATGTCCTCACGGTTACTGAGGCTTTCGAGGTGTTCTGCCTTAATTGCTTCTACTCTACATACTGTATGAATACAAAGCAGGAGAAAATTACAGACATTGCTAACTTGTTCCTGGTCCAGCTCAAGAGCTGGCAGCAGTGCATGGTGGGAATTATCAGCACAGTTGGAATGTGTTTGGCTCAAACTACCAGCTGTATGAATATGCAGCTTTTTGTTTTCAAAATGTGGTGGGAGAAGAGTCACATTGGATTTACGGAGCAGGCAACAGCAGGTGGTTGACAGCTAACGAAATTATACAGAGACATGGATGTTAAAATCTGTATTCGCTTTTACAATGTTGCTAAAAAACACTCTGAATGGTACCATGTGCTCAGCCGCGGGGCCTTCACACAGGAAAGTGCTGAGCTCTGCTGTTTTGAAGCATCATCTGTGCGTCCATTTGTGAAAAGCTGCTGCTGCATCCTCATTAATGGATGTGGAATAACTTCTGCTGATATACATTTGACCTTTCGAGAGCACATTTGCCTCTGCGGGGTGTTATTCCAACTGTTGGGAAACACATAAAACCTCCCACACACAAAGGATTTGTGTTTATAACTCACAAAAAATGGACTTTTTCCACTTAGCCTCAGGGTACAACAGCTTTATTAAGGCTACCTGCTGTGCTAAATAGCTAGAGTGACTTCACTTACCCGTTATTACGAGCCCCACAGCACGGGCAAACACGTACAAATTACAAAACAACAGTCAGGCATCTCCAACCCTGCAGCCGCCTCTTTGCTCGCTGCATCTGCTGTTAATTAGCAGTTGGAGCTGCTGCACCGTGTGACAGCCAGCCGTGTATCTGCTGGTGGGGCCGGACAGAAAAATCACACAACCTATAGCGCCTACGCTGTGTTGACTCCCAACGGGTGTTACTGTTGGAGAACAAAGCTTCTATAGCTAATGTTGTAGCGCGGCTACATGAAGAGGGAAGCGGGGAAACCAAATGACACGACCACAAACATTCCTGTGATAAACAGACAAAGAGAGGGCCTGCACAGCAGATGGAGGCTTTTTCATGATGAATTTCCATCTTTAACAGTGCAGCCCAGATTGTCTTTACTGCAGATGCAAAAGCAGTATGGGAGTAGGCAAGTCCTAATTAGTCCTATTATTCCTGTGCACAGTGCAATCACAAGATAATAATTCAAAGTGAGAAATATAGAAACCAGGCTAAGATGACAACAATCAGATCTACACAGATCAGAGCTTGGACTCTTAAAAACTCACTTTTTATACCTTTACTTACTAACTTTTAGTTCCTTTTGTCATCCCTGTTTTACATAGGCATCCTTTGCTTTTATTGTAAAGTCAATGTGTTTTGAAAGGTGGTATATAAATAAAGATTATTACTAACTGTGAGCTGCCAATTCAGCCCTCTGTAAAACTTCCGTCGACTTCCTGTCCTGCAAACTGATTTTGCCACTCTGTAAGCATCCCTTCAATATCTGGAATCACAATCAATCTCTTATTCTCAGTCCTGTAGTTGTGGCTAAAACTGATAATCATCTAAATGTGGGAAATCCCAGCTCCAGATCAAAGTAATGGGATTTTTTTTTTCCTAAGGGGTTGTGGTCGCAAGATAAATCTGAGGGCTCACAAGCTAAGAAATCATCAGATTATGCCTATTTTAATTGTGATATAACATGTGTATAGATAACAGTCTGGGGAAGGAACATCCCTCTTTGGTTGAACTACTTGCAACTCAGCGGCATATTCAACACGTGACCAGGGGTTGCATATGCTTTAAAGGCCGTCCTGGTGTATTTTAGATAGGACTGGAACGGTGCACAGATGTGTTTTCACATATCTGAGACCTGTCAGCTCTGATAAATGATAGAGAATAGTGAAAACACTTTACACACCAACAACAAGCACTTTACTGGTGGCTTTAAACCAAGCTAGCTGCTTAACAACTCTTTCCTTCTTGGTGGCAAACACTAAAAGCCTGAGGTCAGGAAGTTGCTTTGTACCTACACCAAAGTGCCCCCTGGGATACGTATTTTCTTGTCCCACTCGGCGGCGCGTGATGCTCACCTCCTGCTATTAGACACAGCATCAGTGCAGCGTGAAAACGCAGCTCCAGTGCTTTGAACGCGCCCCCGCCTCCTGTAATAAACCTTCACATGCGAGCGAGGAGATTATTAGATTGTGAGGAGGGCTACACCCAGATGTTGTTTTCGCAGACAGCAACCAACATGAGGTTTATTTGGTTAGTCCGTGAGGTGCTACGGAGGGTAAAGTGTGTCAGAGATGGTGCATTCTAGCTAAAATATGCATCAATTATACACTGTATGTTATGAAAAGCACATCAGTTAATTATGGCAGAGCATCAGTGTTTCTGTTTTGTCTTAGCGAGCGATCCTTTTAACACGACAGTGCTGTTTTAATTATCTTATATCAGCTGCTCTAAACTATTAAAAGTGTTAAAATAACTATGACATAAGACTGTCACAGTAGTCAGTAAAAATTGGACAAATGTGCTAATTTCAGTGGCAAATACATAGTGTGGATGGTGCTGAATGCTAACTATTAATGCTAATACTTGTTTAAAGTGTTCATGCTAAGCTAAGCTAACTGGCAGCTAGCTCCAATTACATATCTATAGTACAGACATGAGTGTGGTATCAATCTTCTCAGCTCACTCTCGGCAACAAAGTGATTATATGTGTTTCCCAAAATATCCGACTGTTAATCGAAGAGTATTACCTGCTTGTCACTGCACCTCCTCGTGCATACAAGTCAGCACAATGAAGGTGATGTTGGGACTGCAGGAGGCCTCATGACACCTACACCACACAGAGCAGCAACATATACAGTATACTGTATATATGTATGTACATATCTTTCACATACTTCCGTCTGCGCCCTCTTCATAAGCATTCTGGTTTATATGTCTTCCTAATGGAGGCCTGATGTCTTCTTGGCGTCCAACCCAACACAATCCCATTAAGTTCTGGTGAGTGGGCACATACTATATCTCTGTGTGGTGCTTGTTGTTGCTGCTGGCTCAGCGAGAAGTTTGGGAGGAGGGAGCTCCTGGAGACCGCTAATGGAGACCAGGAGCTGATTATGTTGCTTGTTTTATTAAAGATGGGCACCCTGTGGATGCCTGCATATGTTTAAATAAACAACTGAGCCTATCCTTAAATAAACTGATAGTGATATTACATGTCTCTGCACTGTGCAATGATTTGAGACACAAATATAATGCCATAAAAAACATACAGTGACAACCCCTACTTCAAACCCAGAGCAGTGTGAAATAAAAGTATGAATTATTTATAGATATACACTTGAGGACAGCGGCGGATGGTGCAGCGCAGGCAGCCGCATCGAGTGGCAGCTGGCTAGAGTTGGCACAGCACGGTTTTATCCATCATCATATTTCTCATTTCAAAGGAGTTCCCTCGTGCATCCGTCCCTGCTGTGTCGCGTCAGCTGTGACGTCGCCTGCTTCCACTCGGTCCGTGACGTCAGTGCTGTGGGGAGCATTCGGTTCGCTCTGGAGGATGGAGGTGAGGAGCACTGCACCAAACTATGCGCGTTGAATTATGAATTATTATTACACAATATGCAGTTATACATAAATGCGCTATAGGAGGAACACAGCATTTGAGATAAGAAAAAGAAATGATCAGAATTTGACAGGCAAGACACTAGAATGGGTCTGTCTAGTTTCATAGTATGAGGGTTAGACTATGTGCTGGACCAGGGACTTCCTGGAGTCTCAGCTGGTTGCCAGGCAACCTCACTGTAATGACATAGGAAGTCGCTGCATCCTCTACAAAATAGTCAAACACATAAACATGTTGCGCCATGTTTCTACAGTAGCCCAGAACAGACAAACCAAACAACAAAACTTAAGTGCTTTGACCCGATGGCCACTGAGCAAGGCCTTTTGGCAGCTCACGTCACCACAGTCTAAGTACAGACCGCACGTGTGAGGGGCGCGTGGCGGCTGCATTACAGGTTGTTGTCAGAGGTTCAAGGTCTCACCTATTTTTGACGCGAGCTGTGCATTTCACGGCAGCAACAGACAGTGAAGGTGATCTTCTGATAGTATATTGACGTCATATCAGCAACATAACTACACTATCGATGTCTAGATATCTGTAGAATATGTCATGGACATGAAAAAAAGTCAAGAGTTATTTTGATTTACTTTTTCATGAAATGGCCATTATGAAAGTCAAATCTTTGTAGAAAGATCAGCAGCAGCAGAAACGCAGCTAACACGCCGCCGATGTTAACAAAAGACGCATGAATCACCAAGCCGCCACGCGCTCGTCAGGCGTGCGGTTCGTCCGAGCCGTAAGAAAAGGAGGAGTGAGCGTAGGGGAATTCAGCTGGCTGCAATCTGCAACCACACCACTATGTGGCGCCGAATCCTCCACACTGTCCCTTTAAGTATAACTGAAATCACTGACATGGCACCGAAATATTAGCTATGATCTGTGCAAACCCTTATAATGTTCAGTTTTTGCTGAGTAAAAACAAAATAGATCCTTAACTTGTAGTCATAGCTGTGGTCGTCTGTGACAGAAATATGTCACCACTATAAGGAAAGATCACAGATTTCCTTCCTCTCTCTTTCTTTCCCTCCCTCCCGGCCGTGAGATGAGCTCAGTGGAGTTGTTGAGTAATGGACTGAACTGATCAAAACCATCCCAGAGTTAGTCATGTGTGAGAGACGGGAGGATATCAAACCCAGTGAGGGTTCAGCGGGTTGATGTATGACAGGTGAACCACAGCTGGGGCCTCTTATGAACAACATATGAGCTGGTTGCAGCTTCTCACGCAGCGCTGGAGGGGATCCAGAGGAGGGGGAGGACGTTTGGGATGGGCCTGATTGTTCAAAAAAATCCTACATTATGTTCTTCTTTAAAGCTGAAGTGGGTAGAAATGGAGCAAATATGATCAATAAAAGATTTATAAAACGGTCACTATAAAACCATGCGCCACTGTGTCCTCCGGTGCGCCTAACAGCATCTGCAAGATTTCAAAGACCGGAGGAAAATGACCAATCAGAGCTGAGCTGGAGGCTTTGCATCGCTATTCCGTTACTGTAATGCCTATTTATCAGCTCAAAGGTAAAATGAAAATGACCCAGCAGCCATGTTGAGAACAGGTAAGCACCGCTCACCAGCCAGAGCCCAGCCAATAGGAACGCTCTCTCTGAAATGACCTGTGTTTGGTCAAAGTCGGGTTACATTTATTAAAGTCTGAAAACAGAGCGAGGAGGTGCAAAAGTGTACTTTTCTCCCAAAACACTTGAATAACAATATACTGAAAGGTTATTATGTGATTTCTGCCTAATGATGCCAAAAATATACTGCCTACTGCAGGTTTAAGTGCGATTTGTGGACTTTTAGGGGCCCTTGGGGGGTTCCTGGGGGCACACCAGCACAATAAGCATCAATGGGGGATTTTTAACTCCCCCTCCCACTAAACCAACCAACTGTTTGGTGTCCATATTGCCTTCAGGGACTATTTAAGGGCCTAAAACAAGATCTCATCCCTGTTACATCAGAATACATTTCCAAGACGCTTTGTGGTATAAAGTGTGTTTTGTCTCACCTTTTCACCCTGATGATCTGGTCCCTCATGGGCTTGATGTCCTGAAAACTTTGCTGGTTGACCAGACTGTAGACCAGGATGAAGCCTTGGCCGTTCCTGATGTAAAGGTCCCTCATTGAAGCGAACTGCTCGGTGCCGGCTGTGTCCAGGATCTCCAGCACCGACGGAGAGGAGTCCACCTCGATCTCCTTCCTGTAGAAATCTTCAATCGTCGGGTCGTACTTCTCTATGAATGTCCCGGTGACAAACTGGACCGTGAGGGCGGACTTCCCCACCCCGCCGCTGCCGAGCACCACCACCTTATACTCCCGCATAGCGACGACTTAAACCCGGCATGCAGAGAATAAAGTGTACAGCAGCGGATAAAGGACGCGCATCCCCACGCACAGCAGTCTAGACTACAGCCATGACACGGTCTCCGGTAAACGAGATGCTCTAGCAGCTACAGGCGGGGAGCATTTAGCCCTGAGACAGCAGCCTCTACTGAGATATTCCCACGCTATCTTGCAGGGACACCATTCCAGAGGCATCCATAATGCAATAAGGCGTCGGTGTGGTTAAAATAAGATTGGCTATTATTAGAAACAAGTAGACGGCACATCTTTTTGTGTGCCGACAAAACAGACGGCTAGCACTACATTTCTCTGCACAGTGGGGTACAGTAGGCTACAGTTAAAGGCAAAGAGCCTATTTATCCTGAGGAAGGCGACAGGGCTGCTGGGAATCCACGCCTCTGGTCGGCGCGTCCTCTGGATGCTACTATTTCCTGGGTGTATGGAGGGTGATTAGTGCCACATCGAGTGGAAGCAGCAGAGGAAGATGGAAATGTTTCTGCATCATTTTGTCTGATAAACAAACTGCTATTCGCTCTCATTGTGGAGACACCATCATACTTGCCAGACCTTAAAAGATTGGGAGGATTTCGAAAAGATTCATGAATCAGGAGATTGTCACCCTGGGAGGAATGAAAAATGTGAGTCTCCTGGGAAAATCAGGAGCGTTGGAAAGTATGGACAAATATGTAGAAAGCTACCAGTGTGGCAGCAGTTACATGTCCTTCAAATTAAACATTATTTTTGTAATTGCACTCAAACCAAACACCAAATAGCACAAGTGTTACATACCACCACCACCCCTATAGGTCTGGTTCTCCAAGACTATACACATATAACAATAAACCATAGAAATGAACTAGTAGTAATTAGATGAGCGCAACAGAAAATGGTAATTGTTGTTAGTTGATGAGCCAAATCAACGTCTATTTAGACCAATTCATGCTTTATTTCTTATGGACTCGTAAAAGTCAAAGCCAAAATGACTCAATTTACATGGAAGTTAGCACACTACAACGGCTGCAATGGTATGGTACACATTAAAAAAAAAAAAGTCTGCCGCTCCAACCTTCCTAGACAATAAGCATAAAACTAATACATATTATCACTCAGTGTAAACATAACCCACATTGTATTTATAACTGCTCATGAAAAATGACAACTTCCCCTCTCTGGGGAAAAATGTGGGCTGAAAAATGTCAGTTCGTTTCCCACGATCTTTTTTTAAATAGACAGAAGTAAATAGAGGAGAAGGACTAAAGCAGCAGTTTGATTACTTATCTTTCTACTGTAGAAAATTACATTTTTCAGACAGTAGATGAGACTCACCTTCCAGCTCGTAGTCCATCAACATGAGCACAGCCCTACTTTTCCACATAAAAGTTAGCTCCTATACTAACTAAGCAGTAGTTTCCATTAAACAGTGGTATTATTACCCCTCATAGTTTTCTTTAATTTAATTTCCTTTAATTTAGTGAAAAAGCTCCACTGCATTAACAGGAAATGAGGTTATCATTATGTTCGTCATGTGTGGTGAAAAGCAAAGTTGTTAAAAGAGGCATAGTGAGCCTGGGATGACATTCAGTGTTTTTCAGATTAGCCCGCGACCTGCCGTTTATGTTTAATTTTATTACAGTAGTTCCCACAGTGGACTTCAGGGACCAACAGGGAACCTTGAGACCACACTAAGGACCACAGACATTTCTGTTCAAGTTACACACATTTAAAATCTTGCAAATACAAGTTGTGATATTTACATGACACAAATAAGAGATCCAGATAACAGCGTTTCTTTCATTTTCTTTATTTCTTTCTTTCAATAGATTTTACACTATCCTGCTGGAACCAAAGGAACATTTGACTATAGAAACATAAAATAGCACAAAATATATGCAAAAAAAAAAGAGAGAATACATTTAAAAATGATTACATTGAAACTATAAATCCGGTGAGGGTCTTCTTGTCAATTTAACTTTATGTCTTTACTTTGTCGGTGGGGTTCACTGCAACAAGGATGGCACAGCCAGTCACAGTTCAGACCCTGAGGTCTCCAGCGTAGCGTCCTCTGCTGGCTGAAGCTGTGAATCACACGCTCCATACGGTTCCATTGAAATGCAATGGGACAAAAAGACCTACTACAGATCCAGGAGACCAGAAGACCAGATCCATGACTGTTCACTATGTTGCAGCCCCCTCATTTTGGCCTTGTGATGTGCACATTAAAACCCTAAAAAAATGATTTTAGATATAAAGATATTTGAAATGAAACTGAGAAAGGGTTTGAATTTCATAAGAGCTTTTAAAAACATAAAACCTTAAGCACGATGGACTCAAGATAAGGCAAAGTGTTTGGATAAGCTGAGTCTGCTCAGTTGACCAACTGCTCAGAAAGTGCTTACATATTTTTTTCCCATCAGTCAATCATTGCCAACATTTAAAAAAAAAAAAAACATTACACCTCAAGAGGACTCCAAGGGCATTGTGGGTCGCCAAATGAGGACATTTTGTGTCTTTTTTTTTCCTCCACTAGAAACATTCAGTACGTTTAGTAAGAAAAGAAAATGTTTTATCATGCATCAATTAAAGTGATTTACCAGGTGGGATCTGCTTTTGATTGATAAACAGATTTGCTGTCGTCGCAGGGTGCAGAAACCTCTAAACCCTTAAAGGGAATGAAAAACAGATCACATCTTTAAACAATATGAAAAGTGCAATCCTTAACGCTAGTGATACATACACCTCGAATAAAAGTGTGGAACCTAAAGGTCCTTTGTCAGGGGAAGAGTTGTAAATCTGAGCTTATTAATTTATAGATTATTTAGTTCTTATATATATATATATATATATATATATTTATATTTATATATCATCTATGTAACATTGATGACTTTAAATCTATTTAAGTATTACAGTCACAGCACTATACAGGCTGTTATTTGCTAATGAAAATATTATCAGGTCATTGTCATAATCTCAGTGAATAAGAAATGTCTTCTTTACAATCTACCTTGTGTACAGTGTTCTAGCAAAAAAGAACAAAAAAAATCAACTTAACAATGTCATTTACAAAAATACCGAACTTTAGTAATTGCAACATTTGGTTGCCACAGCAACAACTTAATATTGTTATGAAATACTATTATACTAGAGTGAAAAGTACATCTTTTTTGAAATTTTTCGTCTCTTTTTTTTTTTTTTGGTAAAATGTCATCTATACAATAAACGTTTTTTTTTTTTTTTTTTTTTTTGTCCAACAACACAAGCAACTCTATGACTAAGCTCATTACTGCAACACCGTGATCTTTTTTAAAATCGATGAGAAGGCAAGAAAGATCCAGTAGCTTTCCATTGGTGGGTTTGACTTTTAAGCCCCGCCCCTCAGACGTGTGCCGCTTCTCATTCGCTGACCTGACAGGTTAGACCTTGAAATGACCGACTGTGCAGAACGCAGCACAGCTCAATAAATTACATTCATTTCAAAATAGAATAGTTAACATCGTTTCTGACTAAAAATTTTTGACCAAGAGTAACGTAAGATAAATTACAACAAAATAAAAATTTTACCACCTTCCACGAATATTACATACAAATCATAATGCGAGTGACAATCAAGAGTGGGTGAAACCAAAAACCAGAGTGACGCGCTCTTGCTCCAAGGTATGATTGTGGATTGTCAATGTTAATCAAGCACCATGAAATTACATCAGAACTTTCGAAATATGGGATTTAGTAAGTTTCAAATTAAAAATAATGAGAGGGTTGGTCAAAAAACAATAAAATAATCATGGCTAGGCGACAAATGATTGTTGTGGGTGGAGGTGGAGATGGTGGAGGGTTCAGGGGGTTCAAAAATACCTTGATAGTAGACACAACACAAATTTTAAATAACTTTGAATACATTTCTAGAACCATGAATATAAACTCTCAAAATAAGAGACACTTTACATACATTACACAGTTTACAATACAGTTTTTTTCTCGCTCACGTTCCTCATGTAAACTACTCAAACATGGTAAGAAACGATGGTACACCAAACATTCTACAAAGCTATTTTTGATTTGTCGTTTCTTTAAACTTCTTTTCGTTTCGATAAAGTCACTTGTGATGTTCATGAACGTGTTACTCGTTTCCAGTAACGAAATGTGATGTCGCTCCTGATAAAAGTCCATTTTTTTGTTGTTGTTTTTTAAGCCTCCGACAGCCGGCGTGTTGTGACTTTTAGTGATACACTCTGGATGAATGTGTTGTCGATGAGCATTTTTTAGGCACTTCTACAGTTTTCTAAAATGGAACAGGATTATCGGTGATAGTAGGGTTGGACAGGACAACCGACGGTCACAGATAGCCCTCCAGTCGAAGTTCAAGTCATCTTTTGCTTGACGAGCGTCGTCAAATGCACCGTATTTTTTTTTTTTTTTGTTTAGTCTTAGCACTTAAATCCCTCACCCACCCCCCCAAAAAGCTCTCCTCTCATCCCAGGCCTGGTGTTGTCATCAACTGCTAGACCTCGCTTCGAGTCCCAGTCTGCCGGCAGACCATCAGTCTCCAGATACGAACACACAAACACTCACACACAAGGCTTGGTGTGTCTGGGGCGAACCCTCAAGCTTTGTTAAGCCCTTGGCACGGACCCGAGCCTTTAGGCTTTTTCGGTAAATGGCCACGACTATCTTCTGTCTTCCCCCAGTCCTTCCAGTGTGCATGCAGAAATCCATGCACCATCCATCCCGCTGCTCCTCCCCCTCCCAGCACCGAACCACTGAACCCAGCACCGAAACAAATAAAGGGTGCGTCGTGAGCAGCTTTCGCAATGGCAAAAAAAAAAAAAAAAAAAAAAAAAAAAAATCAGGTTTTTAAAATGTGGCTCTGGTTTGATTCCGACTTCTTCGACTTTGGCAAGATGTTTCCGGAGATGAAAAGTTGGCGGGGGGGGGGGCATGAGCGTCATCATGGCGTCTTAACAGCATCTGGGGCAGACGAGAGCAACCCTTGCAGGGACAGTCACATTAAGAAAAGCCCGTCCGCCCCGAGGACATTCAACGTTGTAGAGAGAGAGAAGCAAAGACCGCGAGACAAAAAAAACACTCGGCGTGGTTGTGCACGGGTTTTCTGTGACTTCCTGTCTTCAGCATTACGCACTATATGTCTCTTATAGTGCAAATCTTTTTTTTTTTTACTAACCAAAGGGATGAACGTTGTGCAGCGGTTCGTAGAATAAATATGAAAGAGAGAGAGGGGGTCCATGGTACTTTTGGAGAACAGTTGTTAAAATGACCTCTATAGTGTGTCTGCTATGTATGTACGTATGTATGTATGTATGTACTATACATAAGAATATTTTTGACTTTTTCATGTTAATATTTTTTTCTAGCAATACAGACAGTATATATCTTTTTTTTTGTTTTTTGTTTTTTTTTAAATGTGTGTGTGTGTGTGTGTGTGTGTGTGTGTGTGTGTGTGTGTACACCGGCACTGCAGTTCTTACGGTTAAATTGAAGTGTTACACTCTTAGCATGCAGGTTGCTGGACCTCTATGGGAGAGGTAAGGTAGTATTTACACAGGGGCTGTTTTGGGTTTCCTAGTGCAGCTTCGTGACACTCCGTTCCCTTCCTGAAACTTACTTCAGGATGATCTGGAGGACAGAGACAGCAGCAAAGAAAGAAGGAGAAAACACAAAGAGACACATTTAGTTCACCTGGAAGACAGAAACGTTATTATCAGAATTAAAACATATAATGAAACAACAGAAGTACACTGACTTGATGCTTTTATTGTGTTTAGGTGTAATCTGGGTCAAACACTATTTGCCTTTATTTCTGCCTACTTAAGGCCTTAAATGTGCTTAAATCTGCAAAACAATGTCAGACAACTTTTATTATTTTTAAGCTAGAGTAGAGATACTGGTAAAACCTCATGATCCCACTGGTACCGTGTTATGCTAGCTTGTCACAAATGAGGCTAAATAATGCTACAAATCTCCCTTTACGGTACATTTTGACCTCTTTTTTTAAAAATGTAATAAATTTGTAATTTTAAAAATATTTGGTGTTTATATATTTGCTTCTTATTTCCTGTTACCTTATCTAAGGTCATGAAAATGAGCCTTGAACGTATATGTGGACTGCATGCTGAATCCATTTGCTCAATAAAAAATTAAATATAAGGTACACTCTGGACAGATAAAAATGTGCAATTAATTTGTGATTAATCATGGATAACCAGGCGATTAAATATCTTCATTAATTCATAGCCCTAAATGAAATACAATATAAAGTTTTTTATTGAAATATAAATCATACATTAGCAACTTGGTAAAAAATCTTCAAAACTTAAACAGGAATTAGAAGTCCGGCAGATATAGTGTATAAACATAGAACTGAACTGAATAGATTGGCCCCACTGATACCTGATCCAGGTATTTGAGACGGTATCGGCCTGATGTCGGTATCAGTGCGTCCCTAGCTCTGAGACCTACAGGCTCCAGGTGGAGGTGAATGCTACTTTTCTGTCTTGAGTCGTGCTCACACCACCTGCCTTGTGTTTTCATGCACATGGAAGCAAAAGCTTCTAATTATTTGCAAATAGCATTTGACTCAGGTCTGGTCACCTCTGTGTGTAATCTCTCTTTAGGAGATAAATCCAACACACAACAAAGAGAGAGAGAGAGAGGAAAGAGAGAGAGATTGTCTACAGGTAGAAGAGCTGCTGGCGGCCGTCATGTGGCAGCGAGCCAACACAGTGGAAAGCAGCGCGGTGCTTGTTAATATACAATAGACAGCCAGCGAAGGACAGAAGCCACTGGGCACATCACACATCACAGGAGGTCACCACAGGTGTGATGTGAGGGCTGAGAGGAGATCCCGCTCCACGGTGAAAATAGGAGAATGTTACCGGGTGCCAGATGGGTGGGATCACACGTATAGGAGGGTGCGCCCCACCCGTCTGGCACCACAGGGGGGCAAAAACAAACATGAATCGTTTGCAAGTCCTGTTTTGCAGTGTTTCAGCCTGGAGGATGATGAGAGCTGGATAATTATTATTAGTGTGTGTTACAGAATCATAACAGAGGTTTTGTTTTTTAACAGATTAACACCAGATTATTATCTAATTGCATTGGATCTTACTCACCTTGTCTGTTAATTTTAATAAATGTGATAAAGAGGTGAGACTGAACCCTGCTCCTCTAGCTGAAGAGATGCTCCACATAACAATCTCCAGTTCTATTTAATTAGAACTTATCTTCCCATCAGTTAAGAAGGCAGATCACACATAAAGTCATGTAATGCCGTAATCAGACAGTCGAGGGCGCCGCAGCATCACGATCTCCGGCGAGACTGGACCAGCACTGCTAGCACATGGTTAATAGGAGCAGGAACAGGAGCGATGGGATTGGCTCCTGCTTGTTGCGTCACGATGACAGTTCAGACGGTCATGAGTTGACCAGACTCTGAACCCCTCAACCCTTCAATTTATTTAGATAATCAACACCTAGCACTTTTATCTCCAGATGCAAAAAAAGGTACATGATTATTAATATCACTATCATTTAATTCTCCTCAGTAATGGTGTTGGAGAGGAGATGATAATGGCTGATGCTAAGAAGCTAGCATTCGCACAAACTGAGGTTTTGCAGTTCGCAGTTTGGGACTGAATTTTTTCAGCAAACAGTGACGTCGGCAGCAATAATCTGTGTATTCTGACAAACCATACGATGATGTGTACAGTACGGCAGAGTGTAGCCGGTGTCCGAGCTATAGGGATCTTGATGCAGGTGGAGAGGAGGGAGATGGGGGTGGGGGGGGGGGCAGACGGAGACAGACAGCGACGCTGACGTCAGTGTTTCTCCAGCTCCTTGTCCCACATGCATCTTTAAAGAGCAGCTCTGCTTCCTGCTGCTACTGCTGCTGCATGCCAATTACAGGAAGAGACGGTGACTCACAGGAAGTGGACGCACTCTCCGGCCTAGAGGGGCAATAAAGCACCGGGGCCGGATCCTTGGTTGATGATCGAATGAGTCATTTTCTTTCTTTCTTTTTTTAATTCGAAAATGAACCTGCAATTTTTAATTGTTTTTCTTTTACATAATTTTAGACCATTCTCGTTTTTTTTCATTCCAGATGAGAACTGATTTTAACGGTGTTGATTCTCGCAAAAGTCATACTAACTTGTCTGGAACGAGGCTAAATGCAAACGCTTCGAACTTAAATTATGGCCATTTTCAGAGGGGTCCCTGGAAAATGGGCTCTATGGGTATCAGACCCAGGTTTGGATCAAGTCATACTCAAGTCAGCGTATTGACACACTGACAGCTGCTGTTATGATTTAAGCATATATTTTTAAGCTAAAGTTAGTACCTGTGAGGGTTTCTGGACAACATTTGTCATTTTTTGTGTTGTTAATTGATTTCCAATAATAAATATATACATACATTTGCATAAAGCAGCATATTTGTCCACTCCCATGTTGATAAGAGTATTAAACAATTCACAAATCTCCCTTTAAGGTACATTTTGACTTCTTTTTTTAATTTCATTTTCTAATCTAATCTAAAATCTAGATTCTAATCTATTTCTAATCTAAATCTATTTCAAATAGTTTTAAAAAGTAATAAATACATCTACAGAGCCTTTAGAAAGGTGCCGAATACAAGTATGGCTTCTGAGAAAAATCCTTATGACTGTATATCAACCATTTAACAAATTTTGGCGGGTCTAAAAGTTTTGTTTATCTCTGTGGAGTTTTGTTTATCTCTGTGGAAGATATCTGGCGTTTGAGCCAAGAGAAAAACATTGGTATCACATGGTCATCGGTTAGTGTGGAAGAAATGAATAAACGGCTGAGATTGACGGTAAGTGCCTGGCAGCCGCTTGTTGTGAAGTAAATGCAATGAAACGGTTATCAATTGCACCTTTAAGCTGGTATTAATATATTTATTTCTGTACACTGACAGAGAAAACAAGACACAGCGGTGAGAAGAAGTGGTACAAAAAGAGACCAGGATCAGGATACTGTTCCCTACAACTAGCCAGTAGTAATAATAGTGTGAACATCATGATTGTTTTACCTGTGCAACACTTTTGTTCATCTGCGTGTCCTCAAGGCACCTCCACTACAATGAACTACCAGTAAATGATTACCAGCTGCGCGAGGCCCCGGAGCGCCAGCATTGTGCTGAAATTTCCAGGTTTAAAATGGGGCACACATGCGTCACTCTGGCATCCAAACCTGGCCCAGCTTCCCCCCGGCTCCTGCTGACGCGCAGCAACAGGAGAGCCGCCGCCGATCGGAGGCCATTTTTAGTATAATCACCCCCCCCTGTCTCGCCCCACCGAGCCTCGTAACTGTTTCCTCGCGTGATTTATTCTCCCTTTCATCCCACGGACCAGGAAGAAGGTAAAAAGGTGAAACTGGGAAAAAGAAATCCAACATGGCAGCTGTTACGAAAAAGTGCTGCAGAATTGTGTTTGCGTAGCACACAAGCAGTACAGATGATGCCCCCTGTTGCGGATGGAGATATTTGACAACAAGAAGAAGTGGAAAATAAAACTTAAAAGAGAAACATGCAAAATGAAAACCAGGAAGTAGTGCAACACAACACAACTACTACTTTGCAAATGTGGGAGCTCTGAAGAAGTGCTTGTACAAGAAATACAGAGGCTTGTTCAGGTAGCCCCTCTGCTTGGAAAATACCCACTCCGGCTCTCATGCCAGTGTGGATGGAGGACGAGGAGGGGCTGGGCGTGGGCTCAGCTGCAGGTTATTTCACTATTAGAAGGCAGCACTTATTCAGAGCTCCGGGGACTGATGAAAGAAAGCTTTAAAAGGAGCAAACCTGATTGGCTGGTGCTGTTGCTGCGTAGGGGACACTTGTGGCAGGAGTTGTTGCTGCAGAGACAGTAGCAGGCGTAGCACTGTACATCATTGGGACTTTGTTTTGAGGGTCGGAAAGGGGAGGTGAGGGGAGAGGGAGGAGGAATGGGGGAAAAGGGAAGGAGGTGGTAGCGATGGACAGGTAGGTGGAGCGTTATGGTAACCATGGCAACAGTTGTGATGTGTGTGTGTCGACGGTTTTGTTGTTGTTGTTGTAGTAGTAGTTGAAGGTGGTGGTGGTGGTTGGCGGATGTTACAGAGAGCCAGCAAGCCATCGTTAGGGTTACACCGGCAGATGGCATGCAACCATTCACAATGCAAAGCAAGGAAGGACAGAAAGAAAGAAAGAAAAAAGAGAGCATGGGAGAAAAAATAACAAACAAAAACAAGAGGAGAGAAGCTGATTACAATCACAAGTAAGGAAATTTATACGGAAAATCAGTTTGCTGTTGTTCCCCGAGAAGTTGAGGCACAAGAATCAGTGATGTTTTTGGCCGGGATGGGAATTTCCTAATTCTTGTGGGCAGCAGGACGATGCCAAAAACATGACAGATATTATGTTTAAAATCATAACTCTTAGTCATCATTTTCCCAGTTATTAATGTGGGACCTGCTGATTTGCCGACTGGGACTTTTTTGCAATTCCCATCCCCTGTTAGCGGAGACAAACGCTCCAGCTGTGTGGCGGAAATAACTTCTCTGGGAAACTGATTTAAATTTCCTGATCAACACGGCACAGCAAACAGACAGTAGCTATCCTACAGCTTTAGGTTTTATCTAGCATTTTCATCCTACACAGTCATTAGCGAGTAAGTCAGCAGGGAAACAAGAAGTGAAAGTCACAACTCTTTCAGGTGATACAAAATGGAGAGAAAAATATCACATCTCTAAAGAAAAGGACAGTTTGATGACAATTTCCTAGAGCATATTTTTGATGCGTTGACCTTTTGTCTCACCTGACCTATTGCCCCCTCATCCCCCGCCCCACTCTTATACATCAAACAGTGTGAGAGAGCAAAGGGAAGGTCAGGACCTACCAAGACTGCTAGCAGGAGTCATGCACAAGACTGACCCTGTTGTGTTCATGCAGAGAAAGACAGAGAGAGGGAGGGAGAGGGGGGAGACAGAGAGGGAGAGAGAGAGGAAATAAATGGGTTAATCGAGAGGGAGGAGAACAACAAGGTTAGACAAGACAAAAAAAGCTAGCTCAGATGCTACGGCTATGGTACGGTGGTGCTGACAGCCAGTTGTGAATGCAGTCAACAGTAGCAGTTAAGTGAGGCAGCTAAACATAAAGCAAACAACTATATTGGAGGTTATGAAATTGTGACCTAGTTGCCGGATCAACCAGATGTGGAGGAAGGAAATAAGATTGTCAATCACTTATCTACGTAAAGTTATTATTCTCCATTTTTTACAGACAGAGTGTCATTTGTTGTACAGATTATATATAAATAGAAATAAAGTTGACTTGACTCAACCATGCTGGTGTCTGATCCAGCTCTTAATAGAGTCGCTACATGTTTTTCTACCGATCCACAAGCAGCCAAGCTCATCTCTTCACTTCACTTGATTCAATCAAGACTGATACTTTATCCACCTTATCCTCGGGGGCATTACTGTAGAAATGATTATGGCCGTAACTTCTGGTGAGGTAGTGGAAGTAGCAGTAAGCTAACCATAGTGGCTAACCACCAACTCTTGAAAAGTAATTCGCCTTCAATTTAATAAATCCTGCATTATTTTTGACAGATATTTAACAAATGTTA
This sequence comes from Pterois miles, assembly GCA_947000775.1. Lineage (NCBI taxonomy): Eukaryota > Metazoa > Chordata > Actinopteri > Perciformes > Scorpaenidae > Pterois > Pterois miles. The sequence continues at coordinate 1,701,455 of CAMQGK010000076.1, read as the reverse complement.
AGCTGCGATGTTAAAAATGCCCATTTGAAAGCATTTATTCAACAAAATCTAACAACTTGTTTTAGCATCAGAAACACTAAACCTTGTTACTGTGGAAGTTCTGATCTGAGCTTTTCAGATTGTTCATCATTATATATTTCCAATGTTTCTACTTTCCCATCATTTTCTAGGTCCTCTGGTCACAAAACCCGTGCAAATAAAGGTTCAGTTTGGTATTTTTCAAGCTATTTTCCCATGTTTTTGTGTCTACGTGTCTAATATGGACAACAGTATCTGAAATTGGTCCAGTATTGAGGGATAATGTTCTAACCGGCAGCCACAAAACGAGCTGCGGGGGCAAGTGAGATGTGTCAATGTAACATTACATCCTTTAAAAGTGCTTGTTTTTGTCACTGACAGGCTCACATTGTTATAAGTGTCTGACAGCATTATGGAAAGGACCCTGTCATGGCAAAAACAAGCACTTTTAGAAGATGTTAATGACGGTGCCAGCTTGCCCCAGTTACGCCACATTGGAGCCGTGAGCAGCTGTCGTTTACAGCTCTCTCCTATTGGTAAAGGGCTGAAAAATACTGAAATTACCCTTTAAATACCTTCAACTAGTAAATTCACATATATTAGGGCTGTCAAATGATTACAAAAGTAAATCATGGTTAATCGCAAATTAATCACACATTTTCTATCAGTTCAAAACGTACCTTAAAGGAGATTTATCACACATTTAATAATCTTATCAACATTGGGGTGGACAAATATGCTGTTTTATGCTAATGTATGTATATATTTATTATTGATAATCTGTTAACAATGCAAAACAATGACAAATTTTCTCCAGAAACCCTCACAGGTACTACATTTAGCATAAAAAATATGCTCAGATCATAACATGTATGCAAACTACATGTGATTATCATACAGTGGGCGTGTTACTTAACCTCCTTTATCTCAAGTTTTTAAAAGTGAGCCTTGTACACCCTAAAACTCTCAAGTTGCATTGATGAATTTAGTGGTGTTAAAACAAACGTGTTATCGCATTAACATTGACAGCACTAATACAGTATAATAATTTGAGGAAAAATAATTAATCTAAATAATTGTAGAAAAAGAGAGAGAGTAGAGAGAATAAAACTAAAGAGGAGCAGCATCATGCAGTGTCAGTACAATGATGTGCACGTGCTTCCATCCAGATGTGGATGAAATGAAGATGGGCAGGGTTTAGATAGGTGTTCTTCACTAAAATATCTGTCTGGTTCCTGCGGTTGTCATCTAAACCCCACCTATCAAATACTTTTATAAACCAAGCAGGACATTAACCCACAGATATGAGGGGGATGAGGGGCTGTCAGGCGTCTCACATCACAGGGAAACAAAAAGAGAGCAGGTAAAGATAAGAGTGAGGGATGACTCAGCGTGGCTACAGGCTGACGCTTTAGCTGCAGCTAACTCATTTAGTGGCCGACCCCAGGGGGCTTGAAGCTACTGTTAGCCTATATGAGAGGAAACAACTGCTCTTTTGTAGGCTTGGGTGTTACAGTATGAGAGAGAGGTGCATCATATTCAAGCATCTGATCAAAGCCTGCACTGCCCTTCAACCGAGCAGCAATTACGTGTTCTCGTGGCAGATCAAAGTTTAGGGACGGCGCTGCGAATGGCTCAGACATTAGCATGCGCCTTCGCAGCATGTGTGAATCCCTTTCAAAAGAAAATAACTGAATGTTGATTGAGTTTATTATGGAGAGTTAGCTGAGCGCATTCAGTGAGCGTGTGTTTGCATGCTCCGCATACATATGAGTGCCCCATGTGTGCACCGATCGGGAGCTCTTACCTGTGGGAAAGAAAGCGGGCTGCTGGAGCTGTGCGTTGGCCAGCGCCTGCTGGTAGTGCAAAACACTGGGGTTGAACAGGGAGCCGTTGCTCTTCTCGAGTGCTTGTCTCTTTGGTAGCGGCTGGAGGACGCCATGGGGGAATGCCTGTCCACCGAAAACACACACACACACACACACAACAGTAGATTTGATCTGTGTACTTCAACTTAAAGTTATATTTGTAAATGTGTTATTTGTCTATGCACAGCACAACAAGGCAAAAATGGAAACTTGCTGTAACTATCACAAGGACAATGAGAAACTACACCATAGCAACAACACATTAAAGAAAAATTAACATTACGCTGTAGTTTAATAAAGGTACAGTACAATCTAGAATCAATATTTATACTTTAAAGTGTTTCACAAAAACAAAAGAGCCAACTTAAATTGTTGTGAGTGGCTACAGTACAATTAAAGAAGCTACATGCAAAGCAAAAGGTGAAAGGTCAAAGTACCAGGTCTACAGTTGCCTCGAGGGGTCGCTTCATTGCTTTGGCAGTCGACTGAGTCTTTAATTAGCAGGCAGCGAGCACATGATGGCAGTGGGCCAATGGGATTCAAGCGTATTAACATACAGGTAACAGCAAGCAGAGGTGCGTCATGGGGGACAGCATTGCATTGTGGATAGGTGAGAAGGAAAAAAAACAAAAAACAAAAATAATCTGAATGCAAGTATACCACATACAAAACAATAGGCATGCACATAAACAAAAAACTGTTTTGTTTACTTTGAAATATTGCTACTGTTTTTTTTTTGAATTAGTACAAAAGCAACAAAAAGCATCTACATTAACTTTTGGTTAAAAAAAGCAAAGATACTATGATGTATTTCAACACTACTGGGAAAGCATTTAGTAGTAACGTCAACTGTTTCTGAACAAGTAAATCAGCTTTTAGCAGTAAAACACAACCGATTCAGACTATAAATCCTGGCTGACACACAGGTTCCTACACACACAGTAATTACAGTGCTCCTGGAGGTGGTTTTGGGCCTAAAACACCCACAACAGATTGGGTCCAAGCCCCTCAAATGATTGAACTCTGCCCTCAAAACTGGCAGCAGGAACTGGGCTCATTTGTGTAGGCAGGTTTTAAACTACAGATAAACTAGAGAGAGGCTGTTGAGACGCTGATGCAACAGGAAGTAGCTTATCTTTCTCTGTAGTGGTGTCAGGTCACGTCTGAAATAAGTGAAAAATACTCGCATGTAGGCTTGTTAGTGTGATCAATGGGGAGGTGACACAATGTGGTTCAATCACAGAATGTGGAGCTCTGTTTATTCCTCCTTTAATATCCTAAAACTTAAGAGATCTATCCTAATAATACACTGTTTTATTTCAACTTTTACTAATTTATTAAAAAAAAAAGTCCTTACATTTGATGTCACTGCTGAGAGGAGAAAAATAAAAGATGACATGGATGTGATGAGCACAGCGTTAAAGGGGGTCCATGCCTCTTGCTCATGTATGTGGATTTTCTAGTATAGAACAATACATATCGACAAGGCATTGCTGATGCGCTGTTAGTCCAAATGGAAGATGGTCTATTAAAGTGACATGAAAAGCAAAGATGGCTGACTTGGCGATGAGGGAGGAGGTTACAGCGTGGCAAAGCAACACATAATGTGGCACAGTAAAAACAACATAATAGGATCTGCTTACTGTAACAGCATCAGTTAGTGTGTAACCTTATCTACTATTAGCTTTTTAAAAAAAAAAAAAAAAAGTGAATTATGGGTAATGATATTAGCTATTTGCAGCAGTGCAGCAATACAGGTTTTATGGGGTCTGTGCTTCAATAAAAGCACTTCAGCTTAGGCTGAGGGCTAAAAGAAAATTGGATTAAAGGTGCTGACTAAACAAGTCATTGTCCTAAGGTTGACCCGGCTCACCTCTAGCACGGCGTGTAGCTGCTCATGGTAAATTGGGTTATAAAGTTGATAAACAGGGGGGCGTTTGATGGGTGGAGTACGAAGCGTAGATTGTAAAGAGGAAGATAAGCTAAATGTTATTTGACATTGTTGAGAAACCAGCGCTGACGGGTGGAGTTATAGCGCCTCGGGCTCTCTATTACTGATGCGTGTTTCAGCTCCTGCTACAAAAACGAACCTGAGCTCGCGGTCGACTTATCCACACTTATGGAGGAAGGACAAAGAGAGCAAGCAGCGATGGAGCCAGCCAATGAGAGGGAGGTATGTGCAACGCGTAAAGCATGCCCATGCCATGAAGGGGAAGAAGTCAGTCGCGCAGTACAAGGTGTGCGAGTGCAGCAGCCACAAGGACCATTCAGAAGAAGCCACTGGGGGTGGAGGGGGGGACAGCCAAGACACACTTCTGCCAAACCCTTCCCTTGCTGTCTGCCTGCATTTACATCCATCTGTCTGTCTCTTCCTCAGCCTGTTGGGGGGATTTTTCCAACTAAATGTTGAAACCATCCATCCCTGATTCAATTTACACTGATCTGCAGAGAGCCGCACTTATCATTGACAGCGGAGGGGGGGTGGGGGATGGTGGGATGGTGGGGTGAGCCAGCACATTGTCTCTGTATGAACCAAGGGCATTGGAAAATAAAAAGCAGACTGCGGTGAGATAATAACAGATTGTTGTTGCGGCATTATACCGATGCGTTTTAGGTCTCACTAAACCCTGTTTATTGTATACAACGGCCTCACTTTGGGACCACTATTGTTTAGTGAATTGCACACTGGAGTCCACTAGAATGAACCAGCAGAGGTGGGTATGTTTAATACAGTAATAAAGCAGCGCTCCACATTTCATGTTACTGTGGGTGTCATCATCGACAGACTGTGTTTACTTATTGTGTAAGCCAAGGCGATTTGTAATAACGTCACATGTATTCACTGAGCATGTGTGGTTGCATATTTTTTAATTGGTGCAAAGTTGCTCAAAACAGATTACTGAATAATGCTGTATATGTTGTGTTCACTTGCTCTTCCACAACCATAAAACCTCCAATAATAACTTGTTTATTTGAAAGGCTAAGCTTCAAGGTAAACTGTATATAGGTGCTATAAAATAGCCTTATTGTCCCATCCAGACCTTAAAAGCTCTTGCTCTATAAGTACTCTAAACAAACCTTGAGATATGTGTTCGTTTACTAAAAGCACAAATATATGGAGGACAGAACCAGCCAAAATCAAAAATAACTCAATAAATAAATAAGCGACTTGATAAATAAATAAATATTCCATTAAATATAGGAAATACACTATTAAAAAAATAAGTGGAGCCATTTATTTGATAAAATGTGACATATACATTAATAATTAGAATTTTTATATGCTCCCTTATTTATTTACTCATTTGTTTAATCTTCTCTCGTATTTATTTATTTGCATTTAGTTTGTATTGCTTTTTAAATTAATTAATTTTTCAAATATTTATTCATTTATTTAAGCATTAATTTTTTCATTAATTTTGAAATTTATTTTTCCATTTTTGTTGTATTTATTTTTGCATTGATTATTTATTTTTAAAACTTATTTGTTTATTTATTTCTGCATTATTTCCCCAAACTTATTTATTTCTGTATTCTTTCCTTTACATATTTATTTTTACTTTTCTTGATGCATTTTTGCCTTGTTATGCAAATGAGGGGGCTGTCACTCAACATCATGGGGTCATATAATTTATTGATGTATTTTTGATTTTGGCAGGTCCTCCATACCAGTATATGTGTGTGTGTCTCTGCTCTACATCTGTGTAGGTAGGCTGTCGCGCCGTGCTCTCACCATGGCTGCAGCCGTGGCGGCGGCTTGCGCGGCCACGGCCGTCTGGTTGGCCTGGTGTTGGGCGGCCTTAATCTTGGCCTGCAGGTGAGCCGGTGGGTGGAAGTACTTGCACTTCTCGCGGGAGCAGCGGCTCTTGATGTAGTCCATGCAGACGGTGACCGTGTTGTCGCTGGTGTCGATCATGGGGCTGTCGCTCGGGTGGGCGAAGCGGCAGTCGGTCTCGCCACGGGCGCAGTTGCCCCGCTGGAACTCACGGCACACCTGGGAGCGGGAGAGGCAGACGGACAGACGGACACGCAGACAGATACCCAGACACACAGATGTACCCATGAAAAAAGAGAAAACAAAGAAACACAAAGAGACATACAAACTGTGAGCTTTGAGGACATGTCAGGAAACAACATTATAATATTCATTGTATCTGCTGCATCCAATTCAATTTATTTCTCCTCATCTTCTTACTGTGCATGATCAGCCAACTAGCACAGGCAGCCATCAAAATCTTGATGATGATATTAGATTTTTTGAAAGTATTTGACATTCACATGAGTTACCAGGCAGAAGCAAAGTAATGCACTGCTGTGACTGGGGCCAACAGCAAATGTATTTTAACATCTACAGGAATCAGTATCAGTGTACAGTATATTTAATATTTTCGTTGGTTTACCTCGTAGTGAGACAGCTACATGCTCTCGCCACAGCAGCAATTTTACACCATGGAACACAGGGGGTTGCTGGTCTACCGCTGCATCAGTCAGTTAGTTTGTGTTATTGTGTGACTGTGGTTAGTTCGGATTCACCAAAGTCACAGAGTAGCACAAACAAACTAACTGATTGAGGCAGCGGTAGACCAGCATGTCCTGTGTTCTTCGAGGTAAAATCACTGATTTTTTTAATGGAGTCTGGTGGCTTTGGTGAGAGAACAGATGTCTAGAACAGCCTCAGCTCCCCATTGGCAAGGTACAGCAGTGAAAACACTCTCAATATAGTAAACACTTAAACTGATACAGATTATTTTAGGTGAGCCTTTCTTTTGGGTGTCTAAAATACATGTTTCTGCTGCCCCCGTCCTCAGCAGTACATTGCTTTGGTTCTGTGCCGTAACTCCTATGGCTAGTACCTCATACAGCCCCACTTTAAATCACCAAAGTCTATTTTTGTGTAAGTATAGGATGTGTTGCACACAGTCTTAAGGTTTTACTTATTTCTGCTGCACCAGATCAACCTTTTTTTTTTTTTTTTAATACAGAGTAAATTAGTTTCTCGGTGCAATAAAAGCTCTCAACACCATGTAACTAAAGTGCAAAGTGTGCCAAACACAAATGACTGTGGAGTTACTGAACCAGTCAGTGTTCAACCGTTCAGAGGCTTTGAGCTTAATCACACGGGGATCTGCTTTTGACTTACACTCTGGGACTGAGCGCACACACACACACGTATGCAAAAACACTGGCGTGCATAGACACACACACGTGCACACACATGCCGGTCTTGCGTGGGCGTGTATGTGTGTCTCACAGGGATACTGTTTCATTAGAGCCAACTTCATTCAGTTGCTAAGTGATAGCACTCCCGGAGAAAAACACATACAGGCACACACCTACGCATCACCTTCAGGTCTTAGGGAGATTATTGTTTATCTTTAAAAATGAAGTGGGAAAAAAAAACACTCTCTTCAATCAGTGAGCTATTCTCTTTCACTGCTGTTTGCCAGGGGGCAGATGGAGGTTGTTGTAATTGTCCCAGTCTAACCGTGGCTGTCTAGCAACTACCAGTTTGTGTTGAGAGATTTCCAATCTAAATTACAGGAATCTAACACTATCTCTTTTTTATTTTATGTCATGTTTCTGAGCCGTAAATTAATTCTTTAAGGGGTAACACAATCAGATGTTCCTCAAAGATACTGCAGAGGTAAAGAACAATCAAGTCAGGAGGCTGATAGCGCTGTTTAGAGGATATCTCAGTCAGCAGTTCAAACTGAATGAAAGCTACAGCTGCACTAAACTTCTGTTACAGATTTCACCTCCTGCTTTTGTGAGATTTAGTTATTTTAATGCAGTGAAAGATGTAGACTTTTTATGAGAATTTTTATTCAACGGCAACTTCAAAATTATTTATTTAGGTCATGAATTTCTTATGAAACAAATGTATTTTTTTCATGTCATTGTCAGGGGCAATTTATACAGCAAGTAGATGAAAAGTTCATTCAAAGGTTAAAGATGTTCGAATGTGTATTTTATTTGTTGCTATGCCAACTCCTGTGGTAACCATGGAGAGAGGTAGTATTTTATAGTGTTTTTTTCTCATATAGTCACAACACAGTTTGACACAGTTTTTCCTGTCAGATGTTACACGTGTATCAAAACCATGCATTAGCGTGGACAAACTAAGGTGTTACTGTAATTAGATTTCACAACGTCAAAGACAGCATTAGGTGTGTGCGTGTGAGAGAAAGGCTGTGATTGAGTGGGTCACCTCCAGCTTGTCGGTACGCAGCAGTTTCTGGTTGGAGGAGGAGCCGGCGGCGACGGAGACAGGCGGGCTGCCGGGGACGATGCAGGGGCTGCTGGGCAGGATGTCGGTGGGCACCAGGCCCATGCTGTGGGACATGGGGGTCAGGTAGGGAGTGTAGCTCAGGCCTGCGCTGGAACCCAGGCCCTGGCTGACTGGAAACGTCTGCTGTACACAGAAAAAAACAACGCTTAGTTAACTTTTTATATCCTTTTTTACTGCAAATTACTCATGAATTATACATCTACAATATATGCAATATTTACAATAGTGTACTTAAACACTAACGAGAGAAGGGTAAAGGGAAAACTGAGGAAAAAGACAAAGTTTATATATACACACATACATACACATATGTATATGCGTACACATCATGTGTGCATGCACACGCATACTCACATACATATTCGTAGATATACAAGCACACACAAAACAAAAAAGTGTGTTTTCTCCTCTAAGATGTGTATATTGTATATGTATCCAACAATTATATTTATTTGTTTACCCAAGATCTGCCTCGGCCCAATTATAAATCATTCTGTTCAGTCAAGCGTGATTAATTTCATACCTTAATTATCGACTTCGTACTTTATTTGCTTTATCCGGTTTCTTTTGTACTTGAACTCCTCATTCCTGACTATTTGTTCTGGGTGATTTCCTACATTAAGTCGTCGTCTTATGGCTCAACCACTTTGACCAGCGCCTCTTATCTCTGACTCTAGCTTGTTCTCTCCATTTCTGCATTCTCCTGTATTGTTTCCTTCCCTTTTGTAATTGATGGACTTAAAGGTTTTAACCAGTTCCTATATATTTGTTTCTCTGAGTTTTTTTATATAAGCACCGGTGTGTTTCCTGTGTTAAGATGATTTTCCAATAATGATAAATGTCAGATTAAAAATGTTTCTGTCATATTAAAGATGTCTCTAATGCTTTTTAAAATGATTTTGGAATGGGACAGAACGAAAATGTGTGCATGGTTCGTCTTTGCCTCTCCACGTTTCCTCCAACTGTCTGATTTCACTGATGTATTGATTTTTGAGAGAATATCAGGCGTAATAAAACAATCTAGTATAATTCCCACATAAATTCACTCCAATGTTTAGAATGTTATGAATTTCTCTGCTGCTTCCTTTCAGTTCCATGTTACATTACTATGATTTTTAATCAGAAAGTTAAGGGTGTATTTCTTTTCTAGTCTCCCTTTTTAAGAATGTTGTCAGATAATATTTGCAGATATTTGTAAAAATGACTTTTTGCCAAATGATATCTGGAGGCCAGTGACTGGAATGAGTTTACAGTGTTATTGTTCCACATCTGTTAGCAGTTATTAATCCTTTTAATGCCCATATCTGCAATATTTTATCTGTTCTATGTTGTTCAAATTGGGGGTCCCATCGTCATTATTCATCTTATAAATTTTGCATATATTTTCCCAGCTGTTCAGTGTGTTAACGACCCATCTGTTCAGCTATAAAATCATTTTTGTCTATAGAAGGTATTGTTTTCATGGATAGATGTATGAATTCTTTCCAGATTGAAAGTCACTTTGCTTCTGTCTTTCAACCATATCTTTATTATATTTATTTGTACTGTGTTGAGATACCTCTGCGGGTTAGGAACAGCTAAACCACCACGTTCTTTTGCTTTATTAAATATTTTTCTTTTCCTTTTATTCTTCCAAATAAAATTATACCATTCCACTGTATCTGCTAAGCAGCGGTTTGAAACAAAATAACACTGGTCTCCAGTGATTATATTCGGCATTATTTCTTTAAACCTCTCTGCTATTATTGATGACAATATTTTTGATCTGTGTTTAACAGAGTTATTGGCTTATAAGATGAACACAGGGATGACTGTGAATACTGATGAGCTCCAAGTACATGCAAAATTACAGACTTTATGGTATCAATGCTGGTTGTTTTTTTAGTCCGAAATAGTCAGAAATGAAAGAAATAGCTAAAGAAAAGATGTAAAATGCTGGATGTTGGGAGGGATAGTGAGGAGCGGAGGGTGAAGGGCAAAAGAAGGAGGAAAGCTGGAGGAAGGAGACACAAGACAAATGAAGGGATGGTGCAGCTGTGCAGAGTGGTGGCTGAGAAAGACGAGAGAGGCTGTGACAGGTAGAGAGAGAGAGGGTAGAAACAAGAGAAGAAGTGGGTTTTTTTAACCTCTATGTATCCTGGGAAGATTTTGCTGAGTAAGCGTGTTCTTTTTCGGCTGCACCCAGCCTCGCGTTGATGCAGTTAAACACACCTGGCAGCTGCCCCACTGCAACCACAGTCTACCGCTGACTGCAGAGCAACTCCCAGAGAGTAATTGGGGAGTTTTGTGCTTTGCTCAAGGCCATCTCAATAACTCTAGTGAGAACAAATGTAATAGTGAAGTATCTCATAGAATGTACTGGAACAGACGTGGCATATTTTCGCAGTGAATCATGCGCTGCTTGTGAGTTGAAGCTGATGCCAAGACACTAAAAGAAAATTATACTGGTGTAGCTTGAGTTCACTTGGACATGTAACTTGATATGTAAATATGTTTTGACAGGAGCAAAGCCAGACTATTTTCAGTCAGCGAGGCCGGCACTAACCACGGGTTGCATGGTGGTGCCGGGGATCATGAACTGCATCTGCTGAGCCAACATGGCGGCCGCCGTCTTCTGCTGGATCAGGTTGTTTCGCCCGTTGATCTCCAGCTGGGTCTTCAGGTGAGCCGGCGGGTGGAGGTATTTGCAGTTCTCTCGCGTGCAGCGACCCTGAGCGGGGAAACAAAAAGTTGGTGGGAGGGGGAGAGAAAAAGAGAGATGAAGAAGGTCATTAGCAGTCTGAAAACTTCATGTCTGAGAACAGAAAAGCTGTCTTTTTGATAATAAACCTGATGAAGAACAGGTTGTTGCCTGAGGACATGGCAGATTTGATTTTGACATAAACTCCAAAACATCAAGTACTTGAAGGCAGCATACATATTCATACTTGGAGAGAGTGAACATATAAAATGATTGTGGGTGTAGCAGGTGGCTCTCCGCTCTAAGGAGAAGGATTGTTATGAAAGACAACTGCTAGCTTGTTAGCCCTGGCAGGTCCTGCCTGCACCTGTGATGCACTGACTGGCCAGTATTCAGTACGGACATGGAAATGAGGAAAGGTGGACAAAAGATCTGATCTCGCCATCACGACTGTAGCTTTCTGATGCACAGGTCATCCGGTATTCTCCGTGGAAAATGCAAACGCAGGGTTGGCAGGGTCGGGCTTGCAGATACCCTGTTGGGTGAAGGCAATTAAACTGTCAACCCAGAGGCTAATGGCAGACAGAATAATCCAATATGAATCCTCATTTCGGTGCTTATTGCGAGGAGAGAGTGGGTGGAAGAGAGGAGAGAGGTCAGGAGGGAGCGACTTGGTGAGGATGGAAAGTAAAGGTGAGGCGAGCGGTGGAAAAGATGTGGGCAGAGTGGAGTGATATTCGTGCAGAGAGGGGAGAGGACAGGGAAAGGCCAAGAAGACAAAAGGAGATGACATGACATGGTCGGCACGACACAGCAGAGGGAGGTGAAGCTAAATCACAACGAGTCCAGCACGAGGAGGTCCAGAGTAACACCCCTCAACTCCGTGACGGGAAAGAGCTGCAACACAGCGGCCTGATCACCTCTAATTTCCTCTCATAAGAGGATATGACAGCTCTGTCCACACGGCGATGACAAGCTATGTTTAATTACTCAAGAGCTGCACTCCAACACCAATTTAAGTCCCGAATCAAACATACAAAATGACAAGCAGACAAATATCCTGATATAAGTCACTTCTTAAAGACATAACTTGTAATTAAATAGAAAGCGTGTCGTACACTGAGTCAGAACCAGAGGGTGAAGCTGCATTTAGCTAACAAGCTAAAGCTACTATGCTCTCCGACGATGCTTCAGTGCTTTTTCTCTGCTTTAGTGTGTGATATAGTTTTTTGTGCACATAAAAGCGAAGGTACAAGGGGTTCTTAAAGAACATGGAAATATGCTGACACAATATAAATATTGATAGCTATGGTTTAAAAAAGTGCTATTTGTTTTTGTCAGTATTGAAGAAGAAGAAGAAGATATTCCTTTATTAGTCCCGCTAGGGGAAATTCAATTTTTTCACTCTGTTAACTTATACACACACATGCACAAACAGGTCCATATACATGCAACAATTGGAGAGATGTCAGAGTGAGGGGGCTGCTCCTGACAAGCGCCCCGAGCAGTTGCCCCAAGATAATGCTTCTCAGGCCCCGCGCCCAAAGATCCGCCCTCCCACTTCATTCACGCTCAGTTCTTGGTCCATGTCGGGACAAGAAGTGCTATGACCTTCCGGTTCCCAAGCCAACTCCCTACAGACTCAGCTACTGCCGCCCCCTGAGCTGAGCTCTGAAAGCAGCAAATGAGAAAACAAAAATCTATAAAATTGTTATTCTGAGTACAGAAAAGCAGATATCTGGAGCACATCCCCTGGGCTGTGATGCAAATGAATAATAGCATGGTATGGATTATTTCTGTTAACACAAAGGCTTGATAGTGTCACCCGCCGTGCTCAGGGAATTTGAAGTAGCAAACTGTTCTCGTCTATACAGCCGCGTTTTGTTGTTCGACGTAAGGTGGGCAGAGGAGGACTTTTAATCAAACCTCGCTTCCAGTGTAAATAAGCAATAATCTTCAATTCTCATCAAAGGAAAAGAAACTAATAAAACCTGGCTATCCTTTTCTCCCTGACACCCAACAAAGCGTCAAACACTATTATTACAATAACTTTTCAACTGATTTGAAGGTGCCACAAAAGGATATTAAGTCTGTAGACGCTATAGGCTTCTTTGTAATTTCACATTAATAAACAGAAAGATATGAATTAAGGTGTGTGTGTGATAACAGGTTTGACATTCACAGAGTCACGTGTGAGACAGGACTGGCCTCCACACCCCGGTGTCAAAGCTGCACTGATACATCACACCTGCCCACACATATGCATACTAAAATCACACAATCACAACAACAAGCATCGCCCACACGCGCTGGCACAGGCACACAAACAGTTCTGCTAAGCCCTGTCCAGACCAGAGGAACAGCGCTGAAACCCGCAACCAAAAAACCCAGAGGTGTCAAAACTAATTGGAGCCTCATGCACCGCCACGGACACTAGCAAAAGGTGTTTGTGTGTATGTGAGGCTTGTGTATCCGCATCCACGAGAGGGAATGCGTAGGCAGGTGAAAGAGTGCATGTGTGCAGGAGAAACTGTGTGGGCGGGTGTGTGTGTGTGTGTATGTGTGTGTGTGTGTGGTGCTGAAGCTGAGCTCTGGACGCCATCCCAAACTGCAGGGAAGCGCAGCATCACCACAACGCCCTGCAGAGATCACAGACATAGACGTACACAAATAAAAGACACACACCACCGCAGACCCACTTTGTCACTTATGTGGACTAAGAGTGAAGCCATTACCTCCACTTTTGCTCCATATTCAGTTCATCTATAACCTGTGAGTGACACGCGCTTCTCGCAATTGCTCATCATTATTCCTCCATTTAAAGTGATGAGGTAAATGGCGGTGACGGTACTTGGGGAGAGTGTTTCTAAACGTGCAGGCGCTGTCGCGCTAAGTGCAAGCCTTGGACTCTTTAAAACCTTCTCCTTTCATAGCATCAAACTTTGTTTGAGAGCCTTTTCTCGCTGATGTATTCATGATCTAGCGCAGCATTGTGCCAGGTCTTTGCATAAATTAGCTTTGGGTTGTCTTCGGTCTCCCTTTTTTGTCTAGTTTGGAGGTGGAAGAAGCAAATAAATTAAGCATCTTCGCTAGGGCTGCCATGGTAATGCAATTTCCAACACTGTTGAAAAAACAGTGGGAGAATTCAGTGCAGCATTCATTTACTTCAACACTCATTATTTGCAGTAAACTGAATTAACTCAAAAGTTCATACTACTGTATGCGAACAACTATATCCATCTCGCCCATATTTACAAGAAATACTGACACGTTGCTTAGTAAACACTAATCAAACTTTGTCAACTTTGTTGGTCATGTTTGTTCCAGTGTCATATCTAACATTAAAGCTAGCATTGATATCCATACTGTATATTTCTATTCAAAACAGTAAATTGGAGGAGATACGTTACTGTGGAAATAAGAGAGTTAATGCGTCAAAGGTTAGTGGGCGTTCAGGGTGGGAATAGCACCGTGTTAAATGGTGCCTTCAAATGAAACTTGTGAGCTTGTGTTTACAACATGGAGAGTCGTGTAAGAATATGCTTGGTGTTCAAGTGGTTAGGTCATGACGATGACATCCTGTGGCGTTCCCAGGCCAGTATGGAGATACAATCTCTCCACCTAGTCCTGGGTTTTCACATCACTGCTCGAACTGCTGCATTTGTGAACGTAGCCTTAATTTTAACATGTAAAAGTGTCACAATCTGTGGTGTTATTCACAGTGTCTTTTACTAACTTAGGCTCCTGGATGTCTCAGTGCCTGATAGTGAAGAGGATATGGATTTGCTATAAATACGGATAAAGGACATCAAAATGGCTGATATCTGCAGGGGGTGTTAAAATATTAGGTAACGCACAAAAGAGGAGATCAGTTCATTTCGGGATAGAGATATGAGGCCAGGTAGTCCAAGGCTACATTCTGGGCTAATCCAGTCCTGGAAAAGACACCCAGCTGTCATCAAGTAACAATGCACACCCCCACACACATATTATGGTGCATTCATTAAACTCAGGAAGGTGTTAATTTATTGGTACTGTGCACAGCAGTTAAAGAGCATTCACCCACGTCTCGTCTCTGTGAATAGCTCAAAGTAAGGGTGAAAATCTAACATCTGCTATATGGCAGAAGTCATTGTTGCTTTCATAAAACATGGTCAAGAACTGGGATGTGTGATGTGATGTGATGGCTGTGGTACGTTTGTGTGTGAGATTAATACTGATCAGGTCCAGGTCTGCAGTTTGAGATGTTTCCCTGCCATGCTTGGGGATTCAAAGCACATAGGATGAGGTAAGCGTTGTCGAAAGGCAGCACTGCATCACATATAAAAAAAAAAAAGAGCTCATGGTTGAAGCAGCAAGATGGTCCGCAGACATCACGATGACAGCGCGAAAAAGCAGCGTGCATGGCTGACGACAATGCCAAAACATCAGACCTTTATCGTTTTGAGAGGGTGGCAGACGCACGTCGACACACAGACACCCACACAGCGAGACACACACACACTGTGCCTTCTGTCTAAGCCACCCACTCGGAGCAGAGCGCAGCAGAAACCCATTCATCACGGGCATTGCCTCGGAGCAGCCGTCTATGAAAAGGATCTTTGAAAGCACCAAGGCACCTCTGTGATTCACGCACCTTCCGCCGGTGTGTAGCCATAGCTACACGCTGAAATTATACCTTTCAGCAGGGTCGCTCACATGGCAACTCTCGCTGTGGGCTGCGCCGCTGCCCCCGAGTGTGTGAAATGCTTTGGGACACACTAATCGCTGCTTTGATTCAGATTGGATAATTATCTCCTTGCGTTGCCGTGAAAAACGAAGGAACAATGAGGGAGAGATCAAAGATAAATAATCGGTTGTTTCACTTGAAATAGATCTTCTGTCAAAGACGCGTTCTCTAAATCCCCCACAGCCATTGCTAACAAGATAGCGCTTATTGTTTGCCAAGTTTTCATATAGTAATATGAATTAAAATGTGCTCCATATTGGGGGTTTTCCAGGGGGGGGATAAAGGCAGCTAATTTCATAAACAGATTAGGATTATGCTCACTTCACCCATTGAGGCTCTTTCTATTGTTTTTAGTTCTTGTAATTACTGGGCCCATTAATTACTTATGGAAATCCATTCTGGGGGAAAATGAAGGTGAATAGTGCACATATTTCCTTTAAATCTATCTGCTAATAGACGTGGCAATGTTGTATTGGTACACAGATGTCAAGTACCGATCTTTTATGATATCAACTATTAACCAGTCTTAAAGCTAGATGGTATCATATGACACTAGAAAAGCTACCTATATTAGCTTGTCAGGAGGGAAGGCTAAATAATGCTCCAAAATTACACTAAATTTTGGCCAAAAAAAGTATTTGGGACAGCCCTACTAATCGCAATACTCGCAAAATCGCAATAATATGTATTGTGACATAAATATCATATCGTGGGATCTCTGGTGATTCCCACCCCTGCCAGCTGGTATGTGAGCTTTATTCTGCTGCTTTTTGAATAATAATATACTTAAAATGTTAATCATTTCAGTAATTTATCAAGTGAAAATGACATTCCTAAACTGTTTTATTCTCCTCCGCTCCGAAGCAGACGTGGGCACACGCTGTTCAGTTGACAAACCTTCAGCAGAGCGAGAGAAAAAACAAGGCAAACTTTCTCCACAGTAAATACACTGGCATGAGAGCACACACACACAAAAAACCCAATCCATCCAAACCCAGTGACAGAGTGCTGAGGAGGGTACAGCGTTTCTCCTGCTCAAACACAACATAACTATCGTGCTGCAACGCTCCAACTATGGCAACTAAGCAGACAGAAAAACACTTGGGAAAACATTCATCCTCTGACCATGTACATGACCCACTTCCTTGTGCTTCTGCTCGCCTATAATAATGTTTTCAGTGTCTGGGTGTATTTCCACTGCTGGCAGACGACATTGTAAGTATTAATATAATTTTAACCAGACAGACGAACAAGCACAAATCAATCTACCTTTGATAAACATCACTGCAATTACACCAAGACTGTCAATACATTCAAAGATGAGCCATTATTAGATGACACCCCCTCATGGAACTGGTCTGAGAAACGTAATTAGCGCCCAAGATTATAAGACATTCACAGGGAACACTGGCCCAAACTGGCTCAGCCTAGCGACGCCATCTTCATCAGTGGCAGAACCCCCCCCCCACCAGCCCGGCTGAATGGTCAGAGTGATGACTGTTGTGTGTCCGTGGGTGGCACAGACACAGAGGGCCAGTCTTCCGCCCCGTCGGCAGAATAGCGCTTCAGTTGTGGGCCCCTCCGTTCACCACTGTAACATTTGCATTTTGCCTTCAATGGGCGCTCTATCCTCGGGCCCGCTGGAGACGGAGAGTGGCTGCCTATAGGCTGCAGTAAACGTCCTCATAAAGGCGACGCTGGGTTACATCCCTGTGGTCCCGGCCGCCCTTAATAAGGAAGCGAGCTCCCTAGTGGTGCTCATCCAGGATGGATACACTCAGAATAAGCTTTTCTTTCCCACATCAGCACTTCAAAATCGATGAATTACAAAGTGCAGAATCTTGGGAATCTGGGATCTGTGTGTGCATGCGTTTCTGTATTAAGTAGCTTGAGAAGCTGGGTAGGCTTTACATATCCTTGTGATGTCTTCCTGATGCGAGCAGAGCTCGGTGACGTGATCAATGGCGGTGCGACTGGCGGTATCGGCAGACTGCAATCCAGAAATACCAATGAGGGAGGAGGATAATGGGACAAGATGTAGGGTCAGCACAAGAGAGGCTACTCATCACGGACGAAGGCACCATCGAGGCACCCAAAGGACAGACTTACAGTAAAATACCCACATCCTGTGGTCAGGTCTTGTTTACAGTGATTTGACTGATATATTTTTGGATGGCTGCACCCTACAGAGAAACTAGCAAAGTCTTCTTCCCCTCCGTTCATCCGATTGTCCTTCTCAGCACGAGAGGAGGAGGGCGGCTGTGAGAAACTGACACTAATTTTTCTGACATGAAGCCTGCGATATGTGTAATCCCCTTAGAGCATAGACGAAGAACCTGTTGTATCTGCACTGACCAGAAAAGGCGGGAGGCTGGGGGGAGGACTGGTGCTCTCTCTCTCTTCTACTCTCTCAGCATTCCCTCATATCTCTTTCTTTTCTTGTCCTCGCAGCATAGTGTTTACATCCTTTCATGCTATGTCATTTGCATTGTTGAGAAATACGCGTAGCTCATGCTCATCCTTCGACTGGGAGTGTTTGTTTACAGCCGCTCATATTTGTGGTTATAAATATCCAAATAAGAACATTTCTTGGCGTGCAACGACTACTTCCTGGAACCGATCCTGGAATGATCGGTTCCAGGAAGTTATGCCTCACCGCCACATTTAGACGATGAAACCAGGGTCTGAAATTAACTTTTTTCACTGCCTGTCACTGTGGTCTGCCACTCACATATTTCATCTGCCGCTTATCAATCAAAGCACTAAATGAAGGAAAAACATTTTTAGATTGGATGTCATTTCAACAGAAAATATTATATGCATGGTATATTGCAGTCAATCACAGCATCTGTTATTTCTTTATAACACACTGTTGCTATGGAAGCAGTTCTGATGTCGGACTCTGGAGGGCCGTTTTTGTGTAAAGTTATTGCTTTATTAAGTAAGTAGCTGTGTAAGAAGTGGGGTAATATACAGCTAGCGGGTCACTGTTGTGAAATAACCCCCGACAGGGCGATGCCGCACCCCGACGTGGAGCAAAGGGGTCTCACATCGCCTGAAACATGATACAGCATGCGTGAACCATCGGAAATCATCAATACAGAGGTGGAGGGGGACAACTAGCTTCTGGTTCTCAACAGGACCTGATTCTCTATTCCCATCCGTGGCGTTTTCCCTGCCTGCCAAAGTGGCGGATGGCCTGAAAATTTCAGCCCCTGGATGAAACATAGAAGTTAGTTTTCCCATTTTTGACCCCTTTGCTTCCTCCGTCAGTCTTCTTCTAGAGCGATGAGAAAAAACTTGTTTTCTCAGTTTGCTCCCAAAGAGTCTCTTTTCCACGGGGCACTAACCGCTGGTTGTGGGTCAGCCTATAACAGCTCACAAGGAGGCCAGCTATAAGACACCAACAGGACAGTGCTCAGAAGACTGCGCAAAAAAAAAAAAAAAAAAAAAAAGAGCCAGTGATCCTAGTGGCCGGTAAAGTATCCAGCGAGGCGCTGGGTGCACATGGACAGGGCTTCCCTTCATCCTCAAACACAGCTTCCTCTCAAGGATCCTGTTTTGTTTTTGGGGGCGCTAATGGATCCGTTTGGACTAATGGATCCGTTTGAAGCGGCGAGGCTCCAGGACACCGGGAAACACTGAAAATCCATTATGAAATGATAGCCAGAGGCTTTTTGCTTGCATTTGGGCTGGTAATGGAGAACAAGAATCAATAGCTAACAATGTAAAACTGTGGAGGTAACCCAGCTGATTATACTGTGATCAGGGTTGGCTAGTACACCAATACAGTACAATTAGTGATAATGGGAGTGAATGCAAACAAGAAAACACCCTGAGACCAGGTTATTTAGAAACAATAGCCATGCACATACACATGTAAGACTGTGTTGCCTCAGCAGTAATTAAGTGCCTTTGTTTCTCCAGCTGTAATCCCACAGATGAGGGAGTAGTACTGCTGCTGACGTGCCTGAGATTACCCAAAGAGAAAGAGAGCTGGGAGGAGATGCACAGGCAGGGATAAAAGTATAACCTCCCACCTCTATTTGAGATGTCTGTCTTAAACAACTGAATGTGCCCATTTATCTTGCTTTAACTGATTTCAACATTTTGTCTTTCCTCACATTGTTTCCGTGTAAATCACTGCGATGTCGGAACAGTCGAGTGTCGCGTGTCAGCTGAAAAATCACATGCTAGTGTTGATGCAGTGCTGCAGGTAGTAATCACTTTGCTCAAACTGCAACTCAGGCGGCTGTAAGAGATGCGTGCAAGTGATTATTTGAAGTGTGCTCTCTGTAGATGTTACACAAAGGTCATGACTTGAGCGCAAGGCTGATTTTATGTGCAAGAAAAGAAAGATGTTAGGAGAGATGCACTCTTTAAAATAGCCTCAATCAAAGGATATTGAAAAGTCCACTGCAATCAATTGGGAAAGCACTCTACAGAGCCTTCACTTCTCTTCATTAAGCTCTACGATGAGTTTCTGTACTAGTCTGTATAGACTGTATTCCTTTAAGAGCTGGGAGATCTGTCACAAAGTACAGGCTGCAATAACTACTAGGGCTGCAACTAAACATTTTCATTGCCGATTAATGTGGTGATTATTTTCTTGATTAATCGATTAGTTGGTCAGTCTATAAAATGTCAGAAAATTATGAAAAATGTCTCTTCCTTCTATCCTCAAATGTCTTGTTTTGTCCAAAACTCAAAGATATTCAGTTTACTGTCGAAGACGAGTAAAGAAACCAGAAAACTACTCAAACTGATAAATCGATTATCAAAATAGTTGCAGATAAATTTAATAATCGACAACTAATCAGTTGGCTCTACCAGCTCTAACTGCCCATGTTGGATGTGCCACTGTTCTAGTGATCTAGGTGATGGCCGGCGTGCGGCTGCAGCAGCGGTACGGTTTGCGAGGCACCTGCAGAGTCCAGGTCCCTGCTGCTAATCCAGCTGGAGGCTGGAGGCCCTGCTTCAGTTAATCTGATCATCTGTGACCTGCTGAGACATGAAACCCACCCTCTAGAGCTCCTCTAATCTGGACACACACATAAACACATACAGGGACACACGTACAGGACACAGAGCTGACGGGTACGTACATAATCACGCCAGCATGTGCTACCTCATATATATATATATATATATATATATATATATATATATATATATATATATATATATATATATATATATATATATATATATATATATATATATATATATATATATATATATATATATATATATATATATATATATATATATATATATATATATATATACACACATATATATATATATATATATATATATATATATATATATATACACATATATACATATATATATATATATATATATACACACACCCATATATATATATATTTACAGCACATCTGAAGTGAATGCTCCCACAAATACACACTTTTATAAATACACACCCACTAGAACAGCTCTGATAATGCCACCTCTCAGTCTGCTGATAGGTGAGTCACAGCTAATAGACTGAGGCATTAGCCTGCTTTACAAGCTGTCATTTCCCTACGCTGAGAAGATGGATCTCGTCAGCTCTGCAATGGAGCGTCAGTTAGCCATATAAGATTTCACAGAAATAGGTTATACGATGTCGATGGCCTAGATCGAGAAGAAGTGTGCCAAAGCCCCAAGAGGAAACCAGCCAGTAGGTCTTAATTTCCTAATTTTTCCTAATTTGCGAACAGATACCTCAATTTCAATCACTCCCTAGCGATCAAAGCCGTCTCTGCAGCGTTCTAAGAATAACCCACTTCAAACTCTAATGAGACGAATTAAACAAACAATTCGAGCAAGTATAAAAGAAAAGAGAAAAAAAAGGCTAGCCTACATCTTCTTTCCTCCGCCGACACCATCGACCGTGTGTCAGAGCGTGTTGAGGAGTTGTGTAAATCCATAAAACAGATAAAGGGGGATAATGAGATGGAAGGGAGAGAGCAGATCTATTCATCAAAGCCTCTCTCTAACACACTCAGCAGATAGGGCAGAAGTGTTGTATGGCTGCTTACTCTTACAGTTTGGAGATTAAAGCTTTGGTTGCTTGCTGACAAAAAAAAGTGGGGAGGTATAGAGTTATAATTCAAACTACAGTTCCACACTGGTGTTCCTGTTATAAATCTCATCTTGTCTTTGAGTATATGTGGGATATTCATAGACCTGGATACGTCATGAGAGAAATTACAGAGATACAAAAATTTCGACATCTGACCTCCAGATATGTGAATGTAAATGGGTTCTGTGCGACGACAGGTTGTCCAGCAGTCCCCTAAAACAAAATTCCCTGACTTTTCCCTGACCAATTTGTGAATTTCCCTGACCATATATTGCACTATATTCATTGCGATTTACAACTTTGTCATCATATAAAATGCGAAAATCATGTTTAGACCCTCATATATATTACATCAATGTTCTAAATAGTGACAAGAACCAAATATATAATCATCGGATCCAATTTTGCAATACCCAACATTACTTACAATCAATAAACAAATTTGTGAATTATCTTGAATATTCTATTTTATTGCCACATACCTTAACACAACACGCGAGAAGTGGCTATCAAACCTTTCCAATAATGGAGAAATTCCAACAGTGTACAACAGCTTTAAAATATACTTAACCATCCCACTATCCCACTATCTTTTTCTTCACCAGATGTACCCACGGTACCAGCATCATTGTCATCCTCAAATTTGGCACACTTTGCCATGGTGTAAAACTCATCAAGAGTGGCACCCCCTAACTTCAGTTTAAGTTTTCTCTTGTGCCCTTTTCCATCAGCATGCGATTTGAGTGCTTGGACTCCCATATTTGATAGGCCCACTTTGGTGCTGCAGACTTTGCATTTTGCTGAATATGGATCTTTTGAATCCTCCTCCAGCCACTGTTTGAACTTTGGGTCCTTCAACCATAACTGGTTGAAACGTGTTCTCTTCTCAGTCATCTTGAATCTATTTTCTACCCAATGACATCATGTGAACCTATGAAGAAAGCCATTGATTAAAATCAGGCAAACTTCCAGTGAATCGTACACAGTGTATCATAATTCATCATTGAAAGTGACATAAGACCAAAATAGCTTCCAGTTGGTCCCTTTACACGTTGTAAAGTCCAATGAGCTAGAGACTGAATGAAGTTTCCCTCAGTTTTCCTTCACTGGGAACGAACTGTGTAACTGCGCAAAATGTTGCAAAATCTGTCATCAAAATAGCACGCGCGAAGTTGTTAAATAAAAATTACCTGACTTTTGGAGTTTACTAATTTTTCCCTGACCACTTTCAAAATTCCCTGACTTTTCCCTGACCTGGAAAAATGTTCACCTCTCCCTGACTTTTCCCTGACCGCTGGACGCCCTGGACTATATTTGCATAAAGCAGCATATTTATCCACTCCCATGTTGATAAGAGGATTCAATACTTGACAAATCTCCCTTTAAGGTACATTTTGAACAGATAAAAAAGAACTATGGATAATCAGGATTAATATTTTAATTGACTGACAGTCCTAATTTAAAATATCAATAAAAATCAATTGTTATCCTCTTCTGAATTTATTCTTTTTTAAAATAATATATTATTATTTAGTCTTGAGGAGTATGGAAAAGAGTAGTAGTATCAATAAAATCCTAACTATACCTCTACTGATATGTCACAGTTTGCTGGTTCCAAACCAACATATGATCGACCAGATACTGCAAAAACCTGGTAATAAACGGGAAACCACAAATACAGAAATGACTTCTGCAATTTCACGGTTGTTATATGCAACAAAAGGGGAATTAAGGCGCAGCATCGCCTGGAATGGCATGTTGTTTGTTGACTGTGGTGATGAGGCCACAGAGGATGCTCTCTCTCCCGTGGGCTGAAAAGACTCGAAGCCCATGTGGAGATGATGAAAACAGTCCTCATAAAGGCGAAGACGGCTCGCTGAGTGTTTATACTTTGTTAGAGTAATAAGTGCCCTTTGGTCAGAGGGACAAGATCAATAAACCAGGGTACAGTGACTCAAAAGCTGCAGGATGGATCTTAAAATGATCCAACACAGGTAAACATATTGATCTCACTATTCACCCATGTCATCGCTCTGCTCCGTTTCCTGTTTTTTTCTAAGGTGAGCCGAGACTCTGTAGGGTGAATGAGTCAAAATGAGACAGAGCAGAATTAGAGAGTAGTTTTCAGAGGCAGCATCTGTGTCTTTATCATCCATGAAACGCTGTTTTTGGTAAACGGAAGAATAAATTACCACCAGTGCCGTGTGTGCGATCATAAACCCGGCGCTCTCCCCATCATGGATGTTCTAATGGTTTGCAACAAGCAAACGCACTGCGCTCATCCTCACTCATTCCCTCGCCCACCATGGGTGCGCCCTACTCTGTGACTGTTGCGCGCTGCCAATTAGTGTCCCCCACCTGTCACCGCGGGTCACTGGTGCAGGCATCTGCTGGGTGTGAAATTGGCCATCTCACTTTCGCCCATGAACTTTGCGTGGCACCCTCATGTCGGCCCAAACACACACACACACACACACACACACACACACACACACACACACACACACACACACAGGCATAGATATGCCGCCATGACCTAAAGTTGACCTTTATGGTATGGCCTCCCTGTGTGGTAGGGGCAGAGGGAGAAGGGTGTGATGCAAATAATACCTCTAGCTTGGACTGGCTATTCAAAAACAATCCCTACTAAGAATAGTACACATTACCATGCGTGTTTTGGGGCATCAAAAGATATTGAAAAGCTTTGACAGTATTCTCTGCACTGACATCACCATGTTCAGAAATAAACTAGGTGTGGGTTATTATTCCCAACAGGAATAATGGCAAAAACTACGATTTATGCTTTAATAACAGACGTCATGTTTTATTGTTGTTGTGGGAATCTATACGGAGCTCCAGAGGCACCAATAAAGCATCATTTAAGAATCAAATCTGAATTAGCAGAGTGTGTATTGGTATGAAAACATCTACAACAACTCTCCCTCTAACCAGACAGCTGTAAGCTGTTCATTCACTAATACAAGAATCATTTACATCGACTCCAAGTCTGTCATACAAACAAGTGCTATCAGATTACCCCAATTTGGAGCAGCGACGCTCGAGCCTATTAAACGTGATGTTTCTGAGGAAACTTAGATTGGCCTTGAATAAATTGTCTACTGTAACCCTGCGGCACTGACTGCAACAGCAGTATTGTTTTGGGGTAATCACCCGTTTTCAGACACCTTTGTTATTCCACCGCTCTGATTCAATCCCCGTCCTCAGTCTAATGAGTAAATGATTGCCTCTTCATTACGTGTACGGTGAAGGTGCAAATTATAATTTAAAGTAAGTGTGCAGGCTTTTAAAGCGCTAGTTTTGAGATGGTGGTCTTCTTTCAGCTCATCTGCAACACAGCAATAAAATTACCAATTTTACTGCGGAGTCCATTACTGCCACGAGGGCTGGGTATTGCTTAAAAAATTAGGATATCTGTACCAGTAAAGTGAAACCGATACCAATCGAGTGCTTCATTTGATACCCTTTTCTACTTCCTTTGTTACCCATCGTGTGAATGGAAGCAGTCAGTGGTGTAAAATGCCACCAGATGCCACAGGTGTAAGGTGTTAGCAGCCGCCACGCAGCTCAGTGGTGCACAAAGCTAACAGCTAATGCTAACTAGCTCTGGTCCTGCCAATTTTAACACGGATTTGTTGTATGCAGATGGTAATAAAGGAGTGATTAGGAGAATAAAGGAGGCAATTTTGTAATATGATCGAGTAGATATATTTATATAGTCTTACAATTACAAGCGGCCCTTTGAGGGCAGCCACAATGCTGATGTGGCCCGGGATGAAAGTGAGTTTGACACTCCTGTACTACTTGTTTCTGTCAACACCTAAAAGGTAGCTCTAACTGCCACCCGTCAATCCTGAACAGGCTACTGTATGAGTCATAACAAGAACACTGAGGCGAAGGAATGAGCTGGCACACTGCATTGCCACTTTCACAGGCTCTTCAGAGGGCAGGGCCATGTCAGTTACTGTTGGTACAGTTCACACTCCTCACTTATTACCGAAGAATCATTTTGATACTGACATAGCAGCATGTAGTCTGTACTGACACATCTTCACATGGGATTGCATGCTAAGGCTGGTTTGCAGCAGCCTGTTTGACACAGACTAATAGTCATTTAGACAAAAAAAAGTGGAGGAAGCCGTTCTGGTGTAGGGCCTCTAAAGATTGCATTTCTGTTGCCTCATTAGAAAGAGCCAATTAAGAAGATCTCTGTCTCATTATAAAGGCCGGCCCCTGGGAGACAGCTGGGCCTGTCTGTCTAACTGTTTGCAGCTCCCTAGGTGTGTGTGCATTTATACCACATGTGTGTTATGTGGACTGTGCAGCATCTTGTGTCTTTGTAAGTTTGTCCATTTTATAATCAGAGGAGATTTTAACAGAAGCCAGGCGGGAGCAGTCGACACATTCACACTGCCATATGCTTCTGTACTGTATACTGGCAACACAAGGAACATACTGCAGCTAGCAGTAGGCATCTCCACCAAACAAACAACTCTGAAGCTATTGATTTTCCAAGCATAACATACATTTTTAAATGGAACCATGTAAGGCAGGATACGGCTGAACAAAGCAGACAAATAAATGCAACTCTCAGTAGAAATTAGATTAGGGCGACCTGAGCCTGCCTCTGATGAGAGATGATGAAACTACATATCAATAATTAACGAGGCCAATAGTAAAGGTCAAGCACGCAGCGAGCCTCCTGCCCGGCTCGCCATAGATTTGCCTTACGTTTTACTGCAGAGGTGCAGCGACTACTGCAGCGGTAAGGGGGTTTGAGTCCAGCTGGCTTTGAAATCACCAAATGTGAGGATGGCATTGATTCTGCAGCACTGATTTAAGTTGTTTTTCTTTTACAGAGAGAGAGAGAAAAGTGATTGCAGAGAATGTAGTACTTTATCAGCAGCATTGTGGGCAGCACAGAGAGATGGAAAAAAAAGAGGATGACTCAGAGACAGTGGGTGGATTGAGACCAGGTGAGACACTGGCACAGCAGATGGGCAGATTTTTCAGTCTCTCCATCATGTTGCAGGCGGCTCACTGGGTGACGAACACCTACTATTCAATCTGACATGAACACCAGTAGCGCCATGCATTTTCTGTTTAAGAGAGAAGACAGAATGGAGTTCAAGTTCAAAACTAGAGCTCCAGTATATGATATAACATAGGCTGCGTATTAGCACAGTGGTGTAAACACAAAGGGCTGATCTCTGGAATGAAACCCATGTTTTGATCACGATATAGGTTAATTTCATATCTAATAATGATATATAGCATGATATGGCATGTTTTCTGGTAGTTCAATAAATAAATAACATGGTGAAACCTATTTTTGTATACACCTGTGTGAATTAAATACTTTAGATTTCTATTTTTACAGTATTTTTCTCATTTAATTAAGAACTTAAGAAGAAAAAAATGAATAAATATTTCCAGCTATACACCATGTTTCCGCGCATGCACACAAATAGAGAAATCAAATGAAAACAACAGCGTGGTTTAATGGAGTTTGATCAGATTTTCTGACATATCTGAGTTGGTATGTGCTTAATCTCAATTTAGACGACGTAACTGGATCACGACATCTTGATAGAAATTTAATCACGATACGAATCCACTGAAAGATGATAATCATATTGAATTATCACCCGTCAATTATTACCCATTAGTAATTATTAGTAGTCGTAATATGAGAGATTTTTGAGAAGAAAAAAAAAAACATGCAAGCTCATGCCTGATACACTTTTTAAAAAAAGAAAAAGCTAAATGCTGCTCTTTTTTCCTTTCTCTGATGATTTTAAACTGCTGTGACATGTACCACCACTAACTATTCTCAGTTGTTTCTGTGTTTTATTTTTAGTTGGGCCGCCCACATTAAAGGGCACGACTGTTCACCAAAATTCCTCTTGCCAAAAAATGAGTCTAAATGCTGCAAACCAGCAGCACCAACAGCACTCACAAGTCCAAGAACCTGACTTCGCACAGGGCTGTAGTATTTTCACTGTCAATTAATCTGTTGATTATTTTCTTGATTAATCGATTAAGTTGTTTGAGCTATAAAATGTCAGAAAAAATGTGGATCAGTGTTCCCCAAAGTCCTCAAATGTCTTATTTTGACCACAACTAGTAGATATTCAGTTTAAAGTCATAGAGGAGTAAAGAAACCAGAGAATAATCACAATTAAAGGGATAGTGTGTAGGATTTGGTGGCATCTAGTGGTGTGGTCCCTACGTAGAGACGAATAGCTGATTCTAAGCTAATGAAAACACAGCGATTCTTAGTTTCATGTGATTATAAACTAAATAAAACATATCCAAAATGTGACACACTGTTCCGAGAAGCTAGGACTTTTTTTTTCTTCAAAAGAAATTACTCAAACCAATTAATCAATTATCAAAATGATGATTAATTTAATAGTTGACAACTAATCAATTAATCATTGCAGCTCTATTTCACACACTCTCAGAAAACAACAAATATGTAACTGATTTGGTAAAGTCAGAGAAGAGTATTATGGACGGTAGCGCTGCATTTGACTCATTTCCTGTATTTCCTGAGTTTGTCTGCAGTCCAGGTCTGCAGCTGGACCCAGAGGGAGACGGAGACATGTGGGTCTCACAGCACACACACACAGATGTGGGTCAGAGCAGTGGCCCAATTAAAATGCCAACATGTACCCTACTATATCGGCCTCTCCGATCAACAGCAGTACGCCGCAATGCTGTGTAGTCTGTCGCAACATCAGGACCATTCGTAGGTATTTACATGAAAATGTTACATCACAGGCAGAAAATGAAAAGTGAGATCATGGAAGAGAAAAGTGGATTTAGACTTGCTGCTTCCAACAAGATGGAGGCTTTGAACCTGAAGAAAACTGATTTCAAAAACAGGTAATTTTGCTGAATGAGCAGCAATAACCTTGAAAACGTGCTTTGGATAAAAGCACTATATAAATGTATAAAAGTGGCTCAAGTGTATCTCATACTGGTCTATTACTAAGGTTAATCATGGTTCAAATGCTTTCATTTACACAAAATCAATGTTTATTGTTGGTATCCATCATTTCCAGTAAGGCTACACAGTAGGGTTGGGCGATATTGAAATTTCTCTACTGCTGATATTTCTTTATGAAAAAAGACAATATACGATATTATCATCCAAAAAAAGCTGAAGAGAGACACACATAGATATAAATATCTGTTGTCTGGAGACACATACATTGCAATACATAAGTGGCCACAATGAAAAGACAGTTAGTGCTATTTTACACAATGACGCGCTGAGATCAATAGATCTGATCAATCAGCTGGTGACCAGTAATTAGTTTTGGTCCGGCTGCTCTTTGTGGAGGGAGTCGGTGGCAGACTGGTGTATTCTGGATGGTGAGTTTTAAAATGGGAGTGGAGGCGTTTCCATCTTTAGTCCTGACTTGTTTATCGCAGTTTACAAATCGCATTGTTCGTTCACGTTCTCCGGTTCTCCTTTTCATTTGGTTTACAGCCAAAGCGACCTCCCTTCTCCCCTCAAACAAGCTTGCAGGAGACCACAGAGAAAGACGTTGTGTGTTCAGCTTTCACGACTTTTGTAGCTTCTAACTGAATCTCCAACGTCACTGTTTCGCTTCACATATCTGATTTATTTTAACGTTCTGCTTTGCATCGCAGGCTGCATGGGAGTCGTGTTAAGCTGCTGCTGATGAAAACCCAACAGTTCCTTATTTTGCTGCTTCATAATAAAAGCTTTTAAATAAAAAATAACAGGGGACTTTTAATGTGAAGAATATAGGAAATTAAATGTCTCCTTTGAGTAGCCGGTAACTACAGTAATGGAGACTTGGCTTGTGTCTTGAAGAGTTTTAGCATTTATTCACCGACAGCCTGAACAGTACAAACACTGCTACACTCTAGCATCTACCGATGACTTCCTCTCGCCATCACTCCACCACCAACTCTCCCTCTCTCTGTCTGTCTATCTCACCCTTCACCACAAAAACACCAACACTCAATAACATTAAGCTCACGACCTCCACACTGAGCTATCCCTTAAAGCAGTTTGCTACTTGTACAACACATTTTAGTTTAAAACGT
Source organism: Pterois miles (assembly GCA_947000775.1). NCBI lineage: Eukaryota > Metazoa > Chordata > Actinopteri > Perciformes > Scorpaenidae > Pterois > Pterois miles. The sequence goes on along the minus strand of CAMQGK010000076.1, from coordinate 1,671,674 downwards.
CTTGAAAATACATAATTCCCCGATGCTTTGCCTTGTCATGGAGTCATCTCAGGCCTGCTGGGTTTGCAATATACTGGCAGAATCCCTGTAGTGAACGTAATTGAATATCGCTCTGTTATCGTGGACACGTGAGGACCATTATCATGGCCAGTCAGAATTGTGTCTAACAATAATCTCGTTATATCGCCAAGCCTACCACACAGTAGGACTGACTGAGTGGACCTGGGTCATGCGACTGATCTGATGTCCTCCTCCCTCTCTCTAATGTCTTCCTGTCTTTGGAGCTTGTTTTCAGATCAGCGACACTGTGGGGCTGTAGGGGGTGAAATCACATGGATCAAATGAAATTTGGCATGGTTTGCACAGGGGAGGACGGCGAGTGTGCGTGCGAGCGTTTGTGCGCGAGGAGGCCCGTTTAAGGAGCGGCAGCGGCGGGGGTCTCCGAGGGGCTCATCAAAGGCACACCGCGTCCGCCGCAGCCCCGCGTTAAGCCCGAGTCAGTGCCTCATTGTGTCTGTGTGAATGACCCCGGGGGAACACCGACTACCGCTGCGCCGCATGCATTCCCCTCCACATGTTTGCTCTGCCCAGGGTGTGGCCCAGTTCGAGAGGATTACGCTGAGGAATGCGGCCGAGCCCATCTTTTAAAACAAGAGAGGAGAGGGGCGCTGAGGCCATGGGCACAAAGTTCATGTTCAATGAGGCTTCCTAAAGATCCCAAAAAATGCAAATGCAATACGCCCAGAGGGAGGAAGCTACAGTTAAATCAGAGGAATCCCTAAACTAGAAAAAAAGCAGGTCCCCGGTAGTGTTTGGTTTCTGTCTGGACTGGTAGCTATGGAGTAACACATTAACAGGCGCTTTCCGGCTGAATCTTGATTACAATCTTTGATAATTGGTTTAATAATGTTGCTCTGGTTCCTCACCTAGCTGGACTCATCACTTCCTCCCATCTCTATGTTTTCAATCCTTTTGTTCTTCTCTTCCCTTTCGTTCTTCCCTTTTAATGCTCAATTCTGATTTTTTTGTCCATACTCTTCACATTCATGTTTAAAGGACCCATATCTGACATCAGTGTGAACAGATCTCTGCCCTCATATGCCTCACATGCAACCAGTAGCATCACGCACATGGGGGACAGTTCACTGATGTTACTCCTAAATCATGATGTATGACTTTGTAGGACTCCTAAAGAAAGATTTTTTCACTTCGGCTGATATTTAAGGTCTTAAGTAAGATATTCAGTATAAGGGAAACACCGCCTGTCGGCATGTCCACACAATTTTTATACTGTTATTTCAGTAAATCAGTTCTATTTTGTGAAATATGACTGATGAATTTATCAGAAGAACTAAGTTTGTTTAAGAATTTAAATTTCCATTTTAAACGACCAACGAGGCAAAAAAAGTGTCGCAGCAAAACCTCTGTTGACATTAGTAAATTAGTAAAGCTTACTGGTAAACATCTACTCCTTCTAAAAGATAAACAGCCAACTCATTCGGCAAACATGATTCAACATTTTATTAGAGATTTAGAATCGAAATTTATTAAATCTGAGATCTACTGAGGAACGCGGCAAATTTAGCAGAACTCGGTAATATAAAAAGTCATTTTTGTCAGGTAACAAACATTCGTCTGTCTTGTGGAGAGAGACAGTTTCAACGGACCTCTCCGATACTGTATGGTGAGCGCACAGTGAAGTATAACATAGAAAAACACATGAATATCAACATGACCATTTTTACCGTGAAAAACAAACTACTCTGAAATAATCAGATCTGTGTAACAAGAGAGCATAAAAATTTGATTTGGGCCACATTTACTTGTAATGTGAACGTAGTCTTTCTAACGTTAACTCCTTCCCTTCTCACCGTGTTCCCTCGCTTCTTTATTTACCGGGTTCAGCAATCCCACGTCTTCTGAAGCAAAATCCGGATTAAGATGCTCTTACAAAGTGAGTGAAACCAGTACGCCTCGTCCCCCCGCGAGTCTGGGACACACACAAGAAGACGCCCCACACACACCTGAAAGTAGCTTCTATTGTTTCTCCCGCTTCGCCACTTTCTTTCTGACAGCTTGACGAAACATGATAGTACCTTGATGCTCCGGACTACACCACCAGCACCACCAGCACCACCAGCACCACCAGCAGCACCACCAGCACCAGCACCACCAGCACCACCAGCACCACCAGCACCACCAGCAGCACCACCACCACCAGCACCACCAGCACCACCAGCACCACCAGCACCACCAGCACCAGCACCACCAGCACCACCAGCACCACCAGCACCACCCCCCGCACCACCACCCAGCACCACCAGCACCAGCACCACCAGCACCACCAGCACCACCAGCACCTCCTCTCAGACTATAGGAGTTCAGCCAGGCGTGGAGGTCACCTGGTAAAGCCTTGTATTCTGGAAAGACGACACCTCAAAACTTTTTATAGTATGCTGTTTATTTTTAGTCTGCTATATTTCAAATCTGCCCGCGTGTCTTATGTCATATTTTTGCAACGACAAGCAGTTGAAAACATAAATTGAGACAAACGCTGTGGACATGGCGAGCAGAGAGAAATATAACTCAGTCAGCAGCAGATCAACAAAAGGCTGCTGTCAGAGGCAAAGCCAATGTGACATCATCACATGACTGCTGCCATTGCATTTACTCCATTAACGGAGGTATTTTCGCCCTCAATCCCACCACCGCCACCGCCACTATGTCACGGTTTCCACGGTCACACCACAAAAAAGTACCAGAGAGCTTAAAGGAAATGGCTCCAACCATGACACGTCGTTTGTGAAACCAGCGGAGATGCATTGATTGATTGATTAGTTATCACCTTCTGCAGGAAGCATGAAGGATTTTAAAGTTTAATGGAGGGACTTCAAGTTAATATTTCAATCTCTCTCACCGGATTAGATTTGGATTTTGAAATAATCTACCTGTCTGTTTAACCCTTTGTTATCATAGCAAACTAAAACTAATAATTGAAGATTATAACCACCCTTTAATGCGTGTCATCCCCTCTCTCCTCCTTTTATGACTATCTCTACCGCTCTGTCGAATAAAGGCAAAAAGTCAAAAAAATATCTTTCAATCAAAACCAAAAAAAACCCCAAAACATTATAACCATTCTTACACAGTTCTCTAACCATGTATTTTACATGTATATGTAGCTACGAGGGCTGTCAATCGATTAAAACAGTTAATCGGGATTAATCGCACATTTTTTATCTGTTCAAAATAGACCTTAACCCTTGTACACCCTTTCAGAGAGACATTTTACCCTTTATGCAAAAAATGCTTAGTTCCTACTTCAAAAGTGTGACGTTTGTGATCAGAGCTATTAAATTTACATGTATTTATTAAATAAATTTAACCCTTTAATGCCATTTTGGGAATATAAAACCACAGGAGATTTGTGGGAGTGGGCAAATTTGCTTGTTTGTGTAAAAGTATGTGTATATTTATTATTGGAAATCAATTAACAACACAAGACAATAACAAATATTGTCCAGGTACTGCATTTAGCATATTAATAAAATATGTTCAAATCATATCATCGCAAACTCAGGTCAAGGGACCCAACAATTTTTCTTCGCCCAAACCCGGGAGCGTTGTTTAGCCTCCCTCTCGACATGCCAGTATGACATGGTTGGTATCAGTGGGTTCTTCAGGTTTTCTAGTTTCATATGATGCCAGGATCTTCACTCTGGCTTTAAAACTGAGCCTGATACAACCTCCGAAAGATGAACAGCGGATTGTCAAAGGATAAAGTGAAAAAAAACTGTTGACATGTCTGAACATTTCCCACTGCTACTCCTGCTGAGGTCACCACTGTCAACTCTTCATGTCACGTTTCAGTGGAAATGAATGACGCCTGGTAAGCATCACGTCTACCAACCGAGTGTGAATGTAGCTTTAGTTGGACAGAGATGAAGCAGCGTGTCCTATTTTGAGAGCTGACAAATGTAGCATAGAGAGACTATTTCTAAAGCCCACAGTGTAGAGCAGGAGGACAAAAAAATAATTCCCCAGACGTGACGCTATAGAAGTGCTGAGAGCAGCGCGGCAGAGTCGGGGCGCTGCAAAAGCTTTATGATCGAGGAAGCAGGAGAGATTCCTCATCGTCATTCGTCCCATGCAAAGCGCACTGACAGGAAACGCAAAAACAGGATTTAGGTCGCTGTAGTCTTCCTTTTATATCAAAATTTTAAAAAACTTGGCGTAAAGATAAGAAACAAAGTCTTACTTTGACAATGGGCTTTGTCTATGGGGGACAGGAACAGGAAGTGTTACCAACTCTGAAAACAACAACCGGAGTTGGCACACTTGCCTACTGCTGCTAGACAAGAGCAACCTCCACCTCCTACTCTACTCCTCTCCTGAGCTGTACCTTTCCCTGTTAACCAAAAGGACCCCTTCAGATCATTGGCCAGGTCGCGCCTGGCAGCGCACAACCCTGGCACTATGACCCTATCGGATGAGAAGACCCAGGAAGACGATACGGGCGTAATGGGGTGGAAATCAGCCTGCCGTGGAGCGAGACACATTTCCTAATGCATAATAAAGCGTTCATTCTCTCAGCTGTCACGAGGGGAGTCTTTGTGGGAAAAGGGGGCGAGTTGTTAAAAGTACAGAGAATCCTGTATTCTCGCTCTGTCACTGGGCTGCATGGTGGAAAAAGGGGAGTGTGAGAGAGAACGAGTGGCAGTCAGGTCTATACATTTAATAATTCAGCTGCATTAGGCTTTTAGCTAATGGGCCTACGACTGCAGCAAAACTCCTAGATTAAAAATATTATAGGCAACATATAGCAAGCAGGGTCACAGCCATGAAGCTCAGCTGTAGATATAACAAATATTACTGCATTCCCAGGATGCTGTTCTGTGATACACAGGATATTAGAACAAAAAGGAATGTCAGAACATAGACTGTACATATAGATGGACGCGTCTCCACTTCCTCCCTCCTCCCTCTGTACAAAAGCGAAGCTAAAATATCCCTGATACAGGAGCTGCCATCTTGAGATTTCATTTGGTGCCACTTTTGAGGAGCTGTCACGTCGTCCATCTTCATATACAGTCTATTGGTGTCTTCAAATGACACTTGTGAGCTTGTATCTACAACACTGCAAGTCATGTGCACAATATGTTCGGTGTTCAAGTGGTTAAGTTGTGAGAACACTGCTGCTAAGCAACAGCAACATTAACGTTACTGTCGGCATGTTGAAGCCACAGAGGCTAATTTAGCAAGCTAGCAAGTGCCTTTTGTCCATGATGGTCAAGTATCTCTTGGAGAGAAAAAAATCTAAAGCCTTGTAAACTTTCTTGACATAAACATCAAGACTGGCAGTAATAGGAGAGCTTCTATAGAGGCTTTTCAGTGTCATGATGAGAGGGTGTTCCTCGTAGACAGAAGCCTCTGTCATGTCAGTCATTATACCTGGCTCTGAGAGTGCACACTACATGCACATCCCTTCCCTTCAGATGATGCCTCAGAGCCACTATTTGTCAAGGAAACGTCACTGAGAAGAGTCTAAATGAAAGGTGGCACTAGTGTGAGGTTGAGTGCTCTGGTCATTTAGTTTCCTCAGTCAGGGATGACCAGTTGGGCTTTTCAAGGAACAGCCAAATCATGTCATGTACGGAGGATCCATGTCAGGCCGTCCCCTTGCATGGTGCGACGACAAATCGATCCCGACTGGAGTCAGCTGTTTGCTCGTTAAACCAGAACGGCATAACAGCTCGCAAAATCTGGCATCTGGGAAGGAATGTCGCTCGATGACTGGCCCTAACATGCTCGCTTTCATAGCGTTGAATAAGCAACACACACTCCAAAGAGCTTAATGGATTTCAAGTAGGAAAAGTCTGCTAAGCTAACTGTGCATTTCAGGAGGGACAGGGTCACAGTTTTCACATGTAGGAAACTACAGCACATCTAGTCTCCCTCTTTTGTCACTGACCTCAACCTTGAAAAATGTGAGATAGACACAATCACCACACACTGCACTGCTGTGTGTGTGATACAGCTACAGTTCACACTTAAAAAAAAAAAAAACTCCTCACAGTTTCAGTGTTCTGCTCTAGTTTCTTTGGCTATTTATCATTGTCACTGCTGTTTTTTTAAATAACAGGTTGCTCTCAGATGCAGTCATTTTATTTGCAGCATGAAGCGACCTTGTTATAATTGGGGAGACTTTCAAAGTGGTGTTAAGCTAATTCAAGACATTCTACTATCAAACAACAAATGCATGACGACGACATAACTTCTCCTAAGAGGGGTCAGCAAATAAACAGGCCTTAATTAAAGGAATACATGACATTACAAAACAAGCTGTGGCTGTTTATGTTGCTTGTGTGTGACAGCTGACATGCACCCAGGAATAGAAGCCCTGGAATGACTTAAGGCGATCGGATGGTCGCCCACGTACACAAATGATGGACAAGGCGTGGTAATGCTAGAAGAACTTACCGTATAAAAAAACTAAGGCACACACGCATGCACCTGTGGTGACAGTGAACATGACAACAAACCTCTGTGGCCTTTAACTTCATAGGTCAGGCTGCTCTGCTAACCGCAGCGCAGCATGGATACCTGACACACATGCTAATTTGAGCAGACAACCTACACCCACCGACCATTAGCAACCACCACGCTGTAACATTTCATGTCAGAAACTGTACTATATTATTTGCTTTACATCGTTTGACAGTTGCATGAGGTTGTGTAAAGGGAAGTAAATTACAGAGTAGAAGCCATGATGATTTCTGCAGTGTCACTTGTACGCCAGCAAACACAAACGGGTCTAAATAGGTGGAGGTCTTTATGTTAACAATAGACTCCTTTTCTGTTAACAAATATGATGACGAATGTGAGTGTTAAATGGAGGCAGAAAAATTCTTTGAACATGTTAGTTAATGCTGGCTAGCAAGTATTGTTGGCTTAAATATTAGTTTCTCTCAATATGTACTCACTCTCCAGGACTACAAGTGTTTGCTAGCGAGCTAATACCTGCTCTCCTCCCGGCGAAGTATGGTGCCTTCATATGGACCCCGTGAACTCACGACATGGGAAGTCATGAACATGACATGCACTGCATTCAAGTGGTTAACAGAGGCTTACAATTTAGCGAGCTAGCAAGTGGGTAACATAACGAAGGAAATGCAAAGGCATAACGACAGAGAAAGATGAGGTCATAGAGAATATCATTTTCCTCATATTATATATATATAAATATTATATATATATAAAATTACCAAGAAATACAATATATGACTAAAATTACAATATACTGTACAATATTAATTTATAATGCAGCAATAAATAAACTCACAACAAGGAATAGAATAAATACAGAGGATGGTTTCCAACAGAACACAGGAGTTCATTTTAATGTCCTTACCTTTAACGAGTCAAAACAGGCAATCACCCTCCCGTTCTCCACCTGGCAGCTTTTGGGTGGGTGGGCGAATTTGCATTCCTCATCGCTGCGTGAACACGTCCCTCTCTGAAACTGCCGGCACACTTCCAGGGTCAGCCATTTTGTGTCCCGTATCGAGGCGATGTTTAGAGCCATGTCAGCGGCACTGCTGGCTGTGGAGCCGGACTGGAGTGGAGCCACTTGGTTTTAGGAGGAGGATATCCTCTGAAGAGATGTTACAGTGGGAAAAAAAAAAAATAAAACGCAACTAAAACATGCAGCTATAAATGATCTAGCTTCAGGTCAGTGGATGAGGTTTGTCCTCGAGGACAGGAAAGTGGAGGTAATGGACTGGCAAAGTCTCTGTGACCGGAGCATGAGAGTGCAATGTTCTTTGAGTTTGTCAGCTAATTGTTCATCAATCAGTTAAGTCTCATGTGCAGACCTCTGACAAGGCATGCTCAGAGACAAGCTCTACTGCTTGCACAAATGTCCCCAAAAGTGACCTTTGTTTGAGTGATGATATCTGTGCAAGGGTGGAGCAAAAGCGGTGCTATTTTGAGGTGCGATGGCACAGTTTGGAACACAATGTTTGTGGCTTTCTATTGTTTAAAAATCTCTCTGAGCTTTGGCACCTTGGCCAGGAGTGCAGCAGCTCCACCGCTTCACTCTGAGCACAGGTGAGGACGAACCAACAGGTCAGGGGAGTTCGCGGCCGCAGAGGGAACAATCTGGAGCTCCTCAGAAAAACGCCCGGGATCTTCAGTTCAAGTAAGGATGTTGTCTCACAAGGCACTTCCTGTCAGTTATCTGAAATGGAGAAGAGAAACAGGGTGAGAATGGTTTGCTAAAGATGATGGGCAACCGTTTATCTGATGGGTTTGAACAGGCGTTAACAGCGTTTGTGTATGCATGTCAATCTGAATCTGTGCGCCCCAGAGGGGTGCTCGCTCTAAAGAGTACATGGCTGATGAACCAGAGAAAAGGCATCTGTGAGGTTATTCAGAAGCCACTTGAGTTTAAGTCTGCTGTGTGCCATTGTGCAAGGCGACTACAAGGCTCTTCGACATATCACACACAAAGCGGTGAATGGTAAAAGCCTCTGTGCTATGAGACAGTGGACATCGAGTCAGAGCAGAGATAGCAAAAAAAAAAATCCCTGGGGTCCATCCCGCCCTGTAGAGCGATGCACGGCGGGATGGTCCAGCCAATAGAAAACCGCGCGGCGCAGCACTATTCCGGGCAGCCGTCCAGCAGCCACAGAGGGACCAAGACAGATGCATATGCCAGTGCCAGACGCGATTATGACACTGCCCAGCGTCCCGCACTGGTCTCCCACTGTTCTAAATTAGATACCAGCTCATTGACAGCGGCCTGTCAATCTACATTCACAGGTGTAAGGTGTCTGCCTACGGAGAAGAGGGGGGACAATAGGTGGAGCGACAATTTGAGGAAGTGACCTTTAGCACAAGCGTACGAAAGCCATCAATAAGCTACTGCGCAAGGAGCTCTTTTCTTGGTACATCTGGAAATGTTTTTCTGCTAACTAGGGGGCGGGAAAAAGGGGGTTGAGGACACCAGACTGAGGGAGGAGAAGGGCTGTAAAAACATACAGCTCTGGCTAAAAGATCCCCAAAACATATCTGGAGAACACAAGACTGGGAGCAGGAAAATGTTAAATATAGTGAGAACAATATCCTCTACAGACGTATGACAAGCTCCACTTGTTCTTAATGAAGGCAAGTTGGGACTTGTGCTCAAACCATCTATGCTACTGTTGAGGGAAGGAGAAATCCCTTCTCAAATTCCCTTACACAGCTGTCATACAGGTGCACAGTCCTCCAGGTCTTGTCAGATTCGGTTTAAGGACAGTATTTTTGTCCTGATAATAAAATCCTCCCGGTCTCGGTCTGAAACTTGGTCGCTCTAATTGGAGACTTCTGAATTCTCTTGTGCTTGAAGTCTGGAATATCAAAGACCTTATATCCTCACTTAAGAATAAAATATCAAACACAAAGACAACTAGCGGCAGAAAGATGCTTCCCACCAACACTACGCTGTTCCTGTGAATACAGACCAGTGTCTAGGTAATCATATTGTCCCACTTTAGTGCTGATCATGTGAAATGAGATGAGAAGCTTCCTCGCCCGATCGTACCGACGCCCCGGCTCCTCTCTCCGAGGCAGGATTTAATTTCACACCGTCTCCCCAGGGGGAGAGCCAATCGTTGCGGAAGAGAAAGTCAGGTAAGAGAATCATGTCAGATCTGACCTTTAACAATTAATCCCTTCTTATTTTTAGAAACCATAAGAAGTGTGTGATCAAGCTAACCTACTTTGTCAGAATATGTGGAGGGACGACGGCGCCGTTTCTCTGTAAAATGACTCGGCCTAAAATGATGATGAGATGCTGTATTTTGTGGAGAAAGTGGAGGCTTACAGCGCCTCGTGAAATCGAGTGGGCCGACAGTGTGGAGGAGGGTCGGCTGGGGTCATCTGAAAAGCTCACAGGGGACTCAACAGGCAACATTCAAGCTATGTTTTGTCATGACAGGTATTCAAAACAAGACGATAGACTCTCCCTCATGTGGGTGATGGTGCGATAACAATCATGCAGGAACATGACCGCATGTCTGCTCCCATACTGTATATAGACTATGTTTGTGCAATATGCCCAGGGAATTAAACCACTCAAAGCAACTGTTCGTTGTCATTATCATGGGATCTGTTAAGCACAAAATCTGCACTGAGACTAGGCCTGAATCAATTCTTTTAATAACTTGATAGAAAATTTACATTTTTGATAGTCAACTCAATCTTTCAGTCTATTATCAAAGTAAAAACACCAAAACTTGTTGGATAAATGGCAATTTTTCTAAGAATATAAGATAACACACATAAGAGTCTAGTCTCTACACATAGAGGAACTATTATGCTTACTTACTTATGCATTTTGGGTTTCTACTAAAACATGTTGCTATGTTTGAGGGTGAGCCAAACTAGCCACTGGGCAGGTAATATGCAAATATGTTACCTGGTGACATCACCATGTTATGGGAGAAAAGGCAGGACATTGAGGCAGGACTTTGAAGTGGGAGCGAGCGTTTCAGGCGGTTCAGGAGCAGTGCTTCCCTTTGGCGTGGTTTTTGGGCTTTGTAACTTTGCAGACCTATTACATGTACCAAAAATTATATCACAGACTAAAGGAAAGAGAACAAGCATAATAGGTCCTCTTTAAAAATAATTACATCATCAATTTATGGGCTAAATGATGACTCGATAGTGAAACTGATCAGCCCAAGTAGTTTTCAAACATGTAACCATTTAAAATTTGCAGATATACTTTCTTTAACACTCTAAATGTAGCAAAGCCCCTGCTGGAGAGCAAACCATCATCCTGGGAGGAAAAGTGTTACCTCTGTCATACTACAGCATCCTGCAGTGCATGCATATGTGGTTCAGTCAGGGTTGTCTTTGGACAGTGTGTCTGCCTCTGGCTTAGCTTAGGCTAGCTAAGCTTCAGCTAGTAGTGCATTACACCTACAGTACACACAGGCCTGGCTTTAGTTTATGCTGAGCTTAGCGGTCGAGCTTCAAGCATAATGTCGCTGACATGAAGGCAAAGACAGATGGTCAGCAGCTAGGAAGGGACCGACGTTTTGACCTCAGAGATAAGTACACCTTGACTGACGCAGATTCGGCAGTTTTGCGTCCATTAGGGACAAAAATTTGACAGAAATAGAGCCTGAGCCAAGGATGAGTCTTAATATCTGGCTTGGACAACACAGAAATGTACTGTTTTTGAAGGCGTTGTAATGACAAAGACAGCATAACTTTCATACCAGACGCCCTGGGTGTGTGGATGTTACTATGTGAGCCAAATCCTGCACATCACTGTAGAGTATATCCTGTTTATCTTCAGTTCCTGCAGAAGGCTTTGTCCCCTCTGTGTTCTCAGTCCAAACAGCGGACAGACAGGCTGACCTGATAAAGCAGGGCAGAGATGTGAAGAAAAGCACTACAGTACTAGACTTTATGGATTACTGACGCTTACTAAGGCCAGCTGGCAGGGGCATTATCTTGGTCAGCCTGCTTAATTGAATGAGAGTCAGCGGGACTGGGGCGTCTCGAGTGAAAGTCATTGGCTTGACCTCTGAATACCACGTATGTAACCCATTAGTCTGGTATCTGCGCGCCCTGTCTGTGCACCGCCGTTTATCTCCGCTGCTTGTATTTGTTCAGCAGAGACGATAAGCTACCGGGTTTCCATTGGTCCGAAGCCTTGTGACAACGTTTGCCGTGGCATCGGCCAGGTATTGCCAGCTAAATAAAACAAAAAAAGGCTGCGACGGACAAGCAAACATGGGCTGGGTACCTGAGCGGCCGCATTTCCATTTATTACCATGTTATGCTGGCGAACGGCACTTGTATGATCATTTGCATGGCCAAGAGGAACAAGTGGTCAATGTTTTTCAAGGCTGTGTGGAGAGAGAGGGCCTCATTGTGAAAACGTTCCAGTGAGTAATGGAAAAAGAGTGAGCTTTACAGTACAGGTTTTATCAAAATGTCCCCAGCTTTCAGTGTGACTTCCCCGCCAGCTTTGCACCGTCCAGAGAGGATCAGACAGAGCTGGTCTATACCCTGCAGCCTAATTCCTATTTAATACTATGGATGTTATGATGCTTATGAAATTGTCTTTGGCATAAGCTACGGCTCCTTGGGTTCAATATTATCAAGTGCCATTAGCGATAAGGATAGGTGAGTGAGCTCAGCAGAGGCTACACCAGGACTAAGCTACTGTTCGGGGGCGATGCGAGAAGTGTTTCACAGTGTCAGCAGACAGGTGTGCCCCATATCATAATAGCCTTTAGCTAAACCACAGTGACCCAAATGGCCCTGCTCGTGATATGGGAATGGGCTTTCCTCTCCTGATCAGTGTCTCCTAACACAGAACAGATGATGTAGCTTTTCCAAGTTTTTATACAGGGAGTTAGTAGCTCGGATGGATATCAACCTCTGCTCTCTGTAAGTGGACTTGTTTACAGTGGAAGTGCCATCTCCTCCCTGTTTAGCCACAGGACTCGGGCAAGTCGTCAGCTAATTACAGTATAGCTGGCAGCCAGAGGTGACCAGATAAACCTGATCATTAAGAGGAAGCGTACTTGACTGTAGAAGTTTGTGATAGCTTCCACTGAGAGAAAATACTATGTTAGATTAAAGCTCTTGCATGTTGCAAAACGCATCAAATGAATTTAAATCTTAAGCCTTCAAATTACAGCACTTGAAGACATAAGAGGCTGAATGATTCAGCAAACTCACCCTTGTGTCACAGAGCGATCAGACTCCCTCTTTCATTGCAGAATATGTCTGAAAACCCTACCGACCACGAAATCCTTTAAATACCATCTCGAGGTGCGATTTGCACGAAAAAAAAGGGGGATTTCTGGCTCCTGGGGACTCGCAGAGAGGACTTGTCTGAGACTTATCCCATTCTTTCCCCAACAGGAAGGGCTGAACTGATGTTCCAGTTTAGAAAACACCCACTTCCCCCTTGATCCGCGGCCAGACGCATGACACCACCCTGGCCTTTTCCATGCAGGCGATGCTGTCCACTGCTCGGCTAAATCAAGATAAGCGGCGGAAAGCTAGGGGACACGTCAACCGTGCCTCATCAACTCAAAAGGTTAATTACGACGTGGGCCTTAGTTCCAGCTATTTGTGTCCAGTGTCAAAACACCAGACCCTGCTCTGAGCAAACAATCTTTGCCCTTGTTATCCGGAAAATGTGCACACCAAGAGTTACGAGGGAAAACTTTGCGAGGACCGCACAAAGTAAGCAGTGACAGATGCCACAAAACAAGTTTTTCGCTAGAGAGTGAAAAATATGTAGCCCATGTGGCAAAATAAGACACCGAGGAAGGAGCAAGGAAACTGTTGTGATAATGCTTCTCCTTAAGGAGTCGAAAGAGAAAGTGCTGGAAACTGTAATAAGGGTGCAAGCACTCCAGTGCATTTATCCCACACACACACGCTATATTTTCTTCCCTCGCTTTCAGCCTCACACTCTTTCTCTTGCACAGATAAAACATTCCCCTCCCCTCCCTCCTCACCCAGACTGGTGGTATGCAGCACACTGCAGCAAAACTCCAGAAAAAATCTTTCAGCAAAAAAAAAAAAAAAAAAAAAAAAAAAAAAAGCCAGCCAATATGAGGGCTGTTTCCCACCTCGTTTCCCAGGGTCCCGTCGCTCTCTCTGCCGTGCTGTCTGTCCCGAACACCCAGAGCTCCTGTGACACTGAGCTACACACTGCAGCTTTCCCTTCAGCCTCAGCGACTGGAGTTAATGACCATGTGAACTGTTGTCATTCCTCGCGAGCTGCCGAGTGCTGCAGCCGGAGGTCCATGCCTAGACAGGGATTTTCTCTCGATGTCTCTCTCTCTCAGCCGGGGAGCAAGCGAGCGAGGCAGGCAGGCAGGCAGGCAGGAAGCAGAAGAGTGTCTACTCCAACTATCTGGCTGAAACACTTCCAGCCAAACCCCCCCTACCACCACCACACACACCCCTAAAGCCAGCCCCTTCCTGCCCACCAGCCTGTGGCAAAGCCCTGCCCCTTAACAGCTCCAGCCAATGGCACGGCAGCTACACTGAATCACAGCGTTTACCATTGGAACAGAGAGAGTGACAGGGCGAAATCGCTGCTTACAGTAACAACCCCCGAATGCTGATCTTGAAAGGTATTTCCCCAATTTCATGCCCTGCTCAGCTACGTTTTTTTCCATCCTTCTCTGATTATGTTTCAATTCAAATCAATGAATAGAAAACAAGCTCAGGAAAGTCTAGGGCTGTTGGAACGATGCACCCTTCTCCCCTGATCTGACACTATCACAGGTGCTGATTGGCTATGTATTATGATTTGTGTGAACTTTTTTAACAGACATTGGAAAAAAGGTGAATCATACACTTCTAGGGACTTTACTTTGGAAAATATCTAAATTACTACAGTAAAAATGTTTGATTTTTAGATGTCCTCAAGTGAAATATATTGTCAGGAAGTATTTATTAATACCTAGTCTAAGGGGTATGTAATGTTTTATACTTCAGGTGAATACAATCCAATCAATATTATTTCCCATATATGTATTTTGTATATACAATTCCCTTTGTTAACGCCTCATTTTGAAAATGGGACGCAGTCACACATATATACTTTCGCAAAGTCTGTTGCTGTATTTTCCCATTCTGTTTATACATCCATGGTCAGCTCGGTCGGGGGTGATAAAAAGCATTTAACATAAATATCAGTGTATGGGTGCTCTACAGTTGTAGCGTCAGCCCATTAGACCATGGAGATGAGAGTGACGGTAGGCTTGACCGCACGTTACTGCAATACGGTAACGTTTCCTGTCCAGGACAGAGTTAGCATGCCGCTTTAGCCATGATGTCTAGCTCTGCTTGTCCTGCATTTCCATACTTTACTGTATGTGTAGTGTTTACCACTTTGGATTTAAAAGGTAAGGATGCAGGTCGTATCCATGCAGACCCTCCGCCATTTTCTGCTCGGTCGTATCTGCCATAGCTGGCTCACTACTGTTTGTTTTCAGTGACGGATACAGAACGCTCACAACGTCATGTTACTCTGACGACAACAATAAAAGCGGTAACTACTACCTCTGTGTACACTTAAATGATGCAAATATACCGATTCTGGCATTTAAAAAATCGATTTTCAAATCATAAAAAAATTGGTGAATTGTTTTTTTTTTCTCACCCCTAATAAAGTCTAGACCTGTTTCTCATGCAACAAAGCAATAATCAAAGAGTTGCTGCAGTCGCATAATGACCAGCCCTGTCCTTGTCTATCATCACATTTAACACCATCCCCCCAGGAAACAAGAGCACCACCTCCCCTCCCGTTTCTCCTCTACCTCCCCACAGCATCCGCCCTCTAAACTCATCCACTCTTCCATCCAGTCACTCCTCCTCTCCTCTTTTCCATCCCTCACCTGTACCTTATTATTTCTCAAAAATATCTTTCAAGCTCTGTTTTGGTGAAATTTCCGACTGGACTGGGCTGGAAAACTGCACAGTGGTGAACATTTCTGCTATTGTTATTGCATCAGAATTTGAAGAAAAAAAAAAGGTTTGTGGTGGCTGGAAGTCTCGTCTTCTCCTCCTCCCCCACCCAGCTGATGACATGCCGGTTGGCATCACATGAGCCGTGAAACCGGAGCGTCACAGAACTGATGAGTCAGAGGTCCAGCTTCATGACTTTTCGATCCAGATTCAATAGAACAGCTGTACCGTCTGTCTCTCCCTCTCTCTCTGCCTCTGTCTCATACAAAGGCTGTGAATGACGCAGCAGCCTGGGTGTTTCGTTGACATCGATGAGGCTAAACATGCTTTACAGCACCATAAACTAACTGATTATGCTTTAATAGCTATATATAATCTGATGCTACACAGGAAATAGATTTGTCAAATGGTTTAGGGAAGATGGGGGGATTAATTTCTCCAGCATGAGAAACTGTCTACCTCAGCAGATGACAATGACGTCATCTTAGGCATTGGAGCACCTGTAATGAAATAACACAGACTCTGCCATTATATGAGCAGGGAGGTGGGGGATGCCAGCTTTTGTTAAAAGCAAAAGTGTCACCTTACACCTTCTGCGAATGTAGTCACACTTTGCTTTACACAGATGCAGCAGATTTAAGGAAGTGGCAACAACTGAATATTACTGCAGGATGAAACTTAACTAGCTATGTCCAGAAAATGAAACAACTCAATATCATTCATCCAGAACGATAGCGGTTGGACAAGCTAGGCCGCTCCACCATTACAGATAGATGAAGCTTATCAATTCCACATTTGGAACCGACTTCCTAATAACTGCATTACTGAATAACTGTCGATAAATGTACAACAAGCCTGTTTTGAAGCTAATTTCCACCGGCGGACCTCAGATAGTCCACCTTCTAAATAGATTTGTCCGACAGGAAAACAAACAAAAGCCTGGCAGACAAACAAGCCGAGCCACTTCCTTCCCTGCATGGTATCCCCTCCCCTCTTATTATCCCTGTCCTGTTTGACCCCGAACGGCTTGGCTCGCTCACACACAACCAGATTTAGGATTCGGCGGGCCCGAAGCGGCTTCGTTTTACAAAAGGAGTATTCTGAAACAATGGCTAATTACATCAAATGAATGTTGATGGTTAAAAGCGCAGAATACTGTGTTCAGTGGTACTACTGAGTTAAACATGATGGAGGGGGTAAAAAAAAATAAAGCAGGGCTCAGAAATAGGGCACCGAAGACAGATCAATGAAAAGGCAGCTGTCCTTTTCTATTATTAGCCGTAATCAAATATCAAGCGGCAGAGAGTTGTGCTTCCTTCCTTCTGCTTGAATCCCATTCTGGTAAGTCTGTCACACAAGTCCACACCATGATAGAGAACAAACAAAAGCCTGATGGATGCGTAGGCAAGTGGTCAACCAGTGTCTGTTTTGGAGCGAGTTCAAGGCCGTGCAACGAGAGCGAATAGTGTAGAAGCAAAGAGGCCGACTAGATGGCGCTGCCACAATCTGGACTAAAAATGCCAATGAGTCCATGGATGTATAAAGAGACAGATCATTCTTTTTAGGTAAATCAACTTCCCAGTACAAACATTCCCTCACTTAAATCATTATGTCCTAAAAGTTAGAAAATTAATAGCTGAATCCAGAGTTATTTTCCTCGTCATGATGAATGTGCATCAGACCCACGGCACGCTCATAGGACATATCCGGTTCTGCCAGCTTCCTGCTAGCTGTATGCAACTGTAATATGGATACTGGCTTTTATTAATCACTTATACACACATGGGCAGTATGCTGTAAGCCTGTACTGTGGTGGATGTATTGACATCTCTGTTCCCAATCAACCGGCTATCGGCCGTAGCTAGCTATGCTAGTAGCATGGCAATAACAGTACTTAAGCACAGGACCTCTTATACATCCATGGTCTGAGGTCTATGGGACATCGGCTTTGGAGGTCCTTGACATTTAAATCCATCGCTCACAAAAGTTTAGTAAGTGAGTGAGTAGATAATAGGAATAATTTTGTTTTACTTTTGTATGGCACTTTGTAGGCTGACGCTTTACTGGCACCTGCTTTTAGTCCAAAATGGCGATAGCTGGGCGCTGAAGTTGCAATGGAACGAACAATTGATTTTCACCTCTCAGCAATGTATGTTTTTGGATGAAACTGTGTGCAAAAGATCAACCAGAAAGAAGTGGATCCTCTCCTTCCTGCTGGCTTTGGATCAAACGTTATCTATTTTCTGTGGATTCATCTGAAACTAATTTGACCAGACAAAGCATTTTTCATGCTAATGATTATGCACATTTCCTAATAATAATAACGCACTGTGGATTGATAAGCCTTAATCAAGTGTACAATTTCTGTAATAGCATTAAGGGACACTATAATGGACAATATACAAATGACAAGCCAAAGTTATTGTTATACTGGTGCAACTCTGAGATTTCGTGCATGCATTTTCATAAGGACAAATTATTAACTGTGCATGACCTAGCAGTTAGCCTGATCACAACTTAGGTGGAGCTCGGCCAGCCTGCAGCAGATTAAAATGCGCCTCCACTCACGTCTCATTACAACTGTTTTATTTTTCCGCGTACGCAGCAATTAAATGTAACAGTCCGTTAATCAAGGTGCCATTACATGCACTGCGTTGTCACATTTGTACCTGAAAGTCACAACACACTGGAATGTGGGCGCACTTCGTGACAATGATAACAACGTCACTGCTTATTATGACTATATAACTATAATAAATGAGTTATTATAAAAGCTGTCCCGAGTGATGCTATTAATACCTCAGTAATTGGAAACAACATGTCCTAGAATGCAGTACATTGATCCGTGCAGGAGACACACAGCATGCTGATATGTTTTTATTGAGCTGCTTTCACTTGTTTTCATGAGCTAACTAGCTGGGCAGTGATTCAGAGCTAGCATAGCAACTCAGACATCAGCGTATACTGTTTATGGTGCCAGGACAGCAACATTACAGCCATTTTTAGCCACATCTCCTGCCGCCGATCAAGTGTGTTAAGAAATACCAGAGGCAGAGGGTGCTAGCTAGCTGCTAAGCTAACTACCTGCAGCTTACCTGATGACGAACCTGTCACATCCAGCTGCACTTCAGCCGCCGCCGCTTCTCGGGAGCGCTGCTTCGGCTGTGACGGGACCCTCGGTCGGTGCGAACAGGACGGCTTCGATTGACACTCCTCACTGTTTATCTCCAGCCCTAAACTTTTTTTGTCGATCTGACGGTATACGGTGTTTCAGTGAAAGGCAGAAGTGAGCTATCACTCGCTACGCGCTAGCTCGCTAACTACTTTTAAGGCTAGGGTAGGAAGCAACAAGCGATTTTGACAGTTCGAGGATATGTTGAAGGCGCTTCGCTGGGGGGGTAGTACTAATATCTCAACATTAATAACGCATTATTTACCGACTATTTCACACATCATAAGCTACGACTAAATAATAAAAAGTGTGAAATTATAATATCTTTGTAGATAACGTTTGATTTAAAAGGGAAATATACTTCTATTGAATAAACAACACAGTCTCACCCTACTGTAAAGGTGGTACAGTCCAGAGGAACCAAGGGTAAAGGGAGGGGGGGTCCCGTTACCTAGGAAACAACAGTGAATCTCCCTGGGGGAAAAGATGTGGCCACTAATTTATGAACCAGTGCCTGTCTGTCTGCCATCGACAACATGAATCCATTAAAGACATCTGACAATACCTATTGCAATTTATATTATCATACATAACTGTATTAATTACACTTTTAATTGATGTACCTCTAAGGCATGATTTCTTAGATGAATTGATTTTTATTATGATTTTAATTTAGTTGCACTGATACAAGAGTGGCTGACATTATTTCCCTGATTATTCTACAGTTTTGTTGTAGCAGCCTAAATCATCCATTATACACAGGATGTCTTATAATCATCAGAGCATGGATATGCAGCACGGTGATATTTTGACTTGTTGTATGTTTTTATTGCTGTTTCATAACTGCCAAAAGAAAATTTGATTTGTTAGCTGACTCTAAATCAGCACATCGCCACCACTTGATGCTCTGCAGAGGAGCGTGCACATCCCTGGCGTTTTGCAGCCTAATTGCACGCAGCTGGCTGGATTTAGCAGCCTGTGACACACAGAGACCCGTTGTCAGCAAGAAGCGCAACGAGTCAACAAGGAGCAAGTCACAAATATCCCCGGAATGAGCAGAGAGGCACAAATTTAGCCCCACTGACTGCTGCCCACGCCATGTGCTGCCTATTGAGCGCAAGAACAATGAACGTAGCCATCACAGACTGCTCTGTCAGGGCCAAGGCCTGCTTCGGGTGGAATGCTATACTGGGATGAAGGCATCACGGTTTTGACAGGCCAGTGACGGTGTAAGGGATGAAGATGTGGTCTGATGTCATATTTCATAAAGGAAGCAACAGTTGTTTGAAGCACAGGCTCAATTTGATATCATTCAAATTCAAAGATGGAGAATCTGGGGTCAGACGGGTGATGGTAACTGTTGTGTTACTGCCTTGAGTCACAACATAATGTGACATTTGACAGATCACACCGGTGGCAAGTTTATTAAACATCATCTCAGGCAAGAGAACCAAGAAATGTTATCCTGCTCGTCTACTTTTCAGCCTTTAATATCAGAAAAATATCTGCGCCATTATTTTTTTTTTTCTTCCAAATATAGCAAATGGAAAAGCAAAATACAACACATCCAAGGTAGTGCCACTATGGAGGGAAAAACTGTATTTTCAAGACGTAAGTGATTATGAAAAACTGCTCACACAGGTCAAGCTCATTCCCCCAAGGCCTAACGTATTGATCTCGATGCAGAGGAGGCATTTGTAGAAATGCTGCTGCCGGCGTACTTCTCTAAAAGTCCCTGAACACCCACACACTTGCAAACAAACACACACATGGCTCATAAAAACACACAAAGATATACAAAAATATCCGTTTAACAATCTTTATTTTAACTTGTTTGTTTCCCCTTCCCTGTTTTACACAAGACGAAGCAATTTAGCTGCAATGTAACACTTATTTTGGACATCATTTCCAAAAAAAGTTTCTGTAAACACATTATTTTGAAGGAAAGTCAATGTCACAACAAAGAAGAGGGAACTGAAGCAGATGCCCGTGTGTGTGCGTTGTGCTCATTAATGGGTTTTGATTTCACATTTTTCTCAGTTGCAGTCTGCAGAGCGGACCTCGGGTTCAACTGAGGAGGCGTCAGGCAGAAAAACAACCACAGTATATCTGCCGAACACCACTGTTAGTTCCTCTCAAACACAGAATGAAGAGATCGCGGTAGGAAATAGTTTGGCCCCCGCAGACAGAAGACAGCAAACACACACTCAGACAGGCATGAACACACACACACACACACACACACACACACACACACACACACACACACACACACACACACACACACTAGGGCCAAAGCTCTGAGATCCCTCTATATATACACACCCACACACACCTACACACTGTGGGCAAAGCTCTCACGTCAAGGACACTATTGATCTTGGAAATCTCTGTACACTAAATGAGAGCACACCTGATTATGAAAGCTTTTACCCCAAATGCTTAATGCAGCGCAGGTTTAATGGAAAGAGCTTATGGCTGACACAAAGTTCAGTAGACAGAGTGTGTGCGTGCACACTTTCATTGTAGTTTAGTCAATTTGATTGATTGTAGGCAGATCACATGGGCATTTTACTCCCACTATGACTTTGATGAGCATTAAACTAATCACAAGGCCTGAGTGATGATGGATTGAAGATGGTCCCGCTGTCATTTAACAACCTGATCCCCAAATGCGCGCACATACTGAGCCGGGAGAGCTTTATTCAGAGGATCCATTTTGAGGCCGACTCATTTGTCCACTGAGAAAAGACTAGTTATGCATCGCCGTCCATAAATCATCCGCCGCAGCCATTTGTTCGTATCGCGTCATCCTCCAGGTTCTATGTCAGCATAACGGAGGATACTGTGGAAATCACACTGAATCATGGGTCAGTTCAGAAGAAAACATTTGACTCACCTACTTACTGTGCAGCGATTGTTTAAAGAGGACCTATTGTGCTTTTGTGCATTTCCCCCTTTCCTCTATTGTGTTATATCGCTTTTTGTGCATGTCAAAGGTCTGCAAAGTTTCAAAGCCCAAAGGGAAAAACACTGCTCCTGAACTACCTGAAAGTCACGCCTTTTCTTCGGTAACATTGTGATATCACTAAGTAACATGATGCGTGGGTCAGTCGCAGATCGGGCAGATTCAGGTGAGCTTATAGGATGATATTGCAGGTTCAGGCAGGCAGGGTGCCAACTTGACAAAGCAGTGGTCCAAGTAAGTTGCTGTAAGTTATGAATAACTTACAGCAACTTTGCATTCTCTTACCGTTTCACTGTCTCTCAAACATACACACACACCAGCTGTGGTGGTAGTACATCATTTTAACATATTCTGTACCACCACCACGTAATGCGCTGTTAAGAGGTCGTACCATGGCGCTCAAGTCCACTTGTCCTTATCTCAGACCTCAGTCCTGTTAATTATGCTACTACTGTATATTGTATAAAGGTGGCGATTTTCTGGTCGGATCAGGTTTGGGTGGTTAATTAATGCATATTTTTATGGGTCAGGTGGTGCAGATTGGCTCTCATGAAGGGTTGACTGGGTGCAGGTTATAAAAAAACCCTGAACCCCATATCACTACTGCCTAGCTGCTTGTTTGGGACACCCTCAAACACAAAGCTAGTTAGAGCAGAGCTAGAGCAGAGTCTGAAGAGTTTGGTTCAGTTGACCAATCACAACAGAGTGAGCCAGCTGACCAACCACAGCATTTCAGAGAGAAAAGTAAAGCATTTTTTTTTTTACATTAAAGTTATCATGCTCCACCATGTTCCAACCTAAAATACAGGTATCTTCCCTTTAATAGTTATATTTGTGTAGTAATCTGACCAGGTTATAAAAGAATATTGCAACATAGAAATTTATTCAATTTCACTTGGCTGTGTCGGTATTATGAGCTTGTGAGATTGAAAGTAGTTGAACGAGCTAGAAAGTGAACTTTGGGTTAAAGGAGTAGTTCTACATTTTTAGATAAAGCCTGTTAGCTTAGTTTAGCATTAAGACTGGAAACGGGCTCACTGGTTAATGCATCTTGTTTGTTTAATCCATATAAAAAACCCAAAGTATAAAAAAATGCAAGTTGTATTGTATCTTGGTCTCTGCTGGTTGTCTGGCAACCTCACGGTGAAGGCAATGCAAAGAATTAGCGTTTAACTCACCACCTCATATTACAGATGGTAATGTGATCCATTGTCAGTATAGACTTATTGATTGGTGCAGCTTTAAGTGTAGTGAAAATAGCCTACTTGGTTACTTCCCACCGCTGCTTTCCTGAATTGATTGAACAAACAGTGGCTCATATTTAAAATTTCAACACTGGCATGTAGATCCATAAAATATACCGATGATAGATGCTCCATTAGCGTGAGCTCATTATCAAAAGTAGATTTTGGGTAAAACATACATTACTCAGTGCCTCATAAATATGTGTTCCAGTCTGTAAAAGCAGACTTTTGTTGGCCAAGGACCCAAGTTAAAAGTGTATAATTATGTATTATTAATCCTTTTGGACAATTGCTTTATCAAATAAATACCTTAAGTTAAAGAAATAATGAGATAAATCAGAGAATAATAAATTATTTCATTGTTATTCAGATCAACAAAACAAGGATTTAACTTATATATTTATTCTTTATGACAACTGCCTTTAAATATTTCATAACTTAAAGATCTTGTCCCACAGAAGAATAAATCCAATAATGAATGGTGGCATTTCAGAAAAGAAAACAGACGGGCAGTAATTGTGAGAGATGAAAATCTCGGAAATGTCAGGAGAAATTGCATATTACCATGACAACTCAGCTATTGTTTTGTCAAGGTTGCAGTGCGTGGAGTACAGCTGCAATGAGACTGTTGTTCTCCATCAATAACGATTGCAATAAATCGTCAGTTTTCTACAACCCCTCATTCGCCACTAAAATTTCATTGTTCCCTGAAATTGCACGACCAAAAATCAATGCCATCAGCTCCCCGTCCATCCGCAGCCCAGAGTGCCTCCAAATACAGTAGAGGTATTTATATTATTCATGAGCTGCAGGTTCACACAAGGCCAGCAGCTAGGCCCAGACTCCTTAATGGCTGAACCGCCCTTCATCACGGCCGAACCCGTCCTGTGATCCAGGCTTGGCAGTCACTTAGCCCAGAGGATTGAGGCTCCTTTGAAATATTCAATAATGCATTAAGGATCAGAGAGAAGTCAGCTAATTATGTTCACACACACACTCATAAACACAGAGGGAAGTTGGAGGTAGTAATTAAGTATTTTGCACTCTGACAAGCTGTAATGATGTTGGGATTTTTGTGAATGAGAAATGAGTGTTTGGATTTTGCCCGTGATGACATTTTTTTATTTTCATATGTACGATGTAACAGTAAGAGAACATGTTGGTGTAAATTTGGTCGTGTGTATGTGTTTCCCTCGGTGTAAGAGACAATAATAACCCATCTCAAGGCAACCCATCAGTTTGAAATATTGATGCTGCTGCTGCTGCTGCTGCTGCTGGCTGCCGCAGCAGGTTACAAGGACACTTCCAATGCCTCATAGACGAGCAGGCAGCCCCATAGACGAGCAGGCATTCCCCTCCATTAGCAAAGACATGCTGACCTCCTGGACTGTGGAACAAACGGTGGACTCGTCTGTCTATTTGTCTGACCCTGCATCTGTCTGTCTGTCTGGTTCTATAATATCGGATATCAATGACAATGGGGCCGATCTATTCATATACTGTGTATCCATTACATTTATACATACAGTATATATACTATACTATACTTATACATTATACACTGAAATTTCCCATCCTGTTTAACTTTAAACCAAGTTGTTGTCATCAATCATCAATCATTTTTTAAAAAGCTGGTGGGTCCAAAATTAATGTTTTGTTTACCTCTGTGAAAGATATCTGATGTCTGAGATTAACAGTAAGTGTCTGGCAACCACTTGTTGTGAAGTGAATGTGATGGAACAAGGAGAGAGAATGCAACATTTAGTGTCTGAATGTTATCAACAGCACCTTTAATATATTTGTACCACTGCTGTGTACCTGTTTAAGTCATCTTTTTACGTTCCCCTTTCACATTGCTATATAAATTATCAAACTTTGATGAAAAAAGTTGGAAGAGTTTCACAGAAAGTTATATTGACTTAAAGGCAGATTTAATGGATGGGGCTTCAAGATGCTTGAATAATGCAGGTGCTGCGTATCGTAAGATCCCTGTTGTTTCAGTTTAACAGATAGGATCATTAGTCTTATCTTACTACATTTTAAAGATGCAGTATGAAAGATTTGGCCGCATCTCCTCTCACTTCTTCCTTTCCAAGACTGCGTTAACGTGAACGGCTGAATGCAAAACCGTGGTAACGCTGTTCGCCTCACTCAGAGGTCATCCTTACTATAATAACACTACTTTAGGAGCAATGAGCAATGGAAGTCAGACGGCAGCTGGCGGTTTTACACTCTGCAGCTCACGTTACCACAGTTTCACTAGCGTGAGGAAGGACTACAGGTAGTGTAAAGACACAAAATGCTCTCTAGAGCCAGTGCTGAGTGCAGTTTGTTTTAGAAACATGGCGGAGCAACATGGCGGACTCTGTGACGAGGATCTGCTCCCCGTAGATAATGACAACACAACGCTTCTCAGTATTAGATGATTATACACCAATGAAAACATGAATATTATAGAATAGATACTCTGATATGTTACAACACAGTTCCTTTAAAACAACATCATGAAGACAGGATTTTCATAATGAGTAGTGACCTTAAATTATGCCATTTTTTCAGTTGTGTGTTGCTTGAGAAGCAGCTTCTAAAACAACGATAACCCTATGCAGATGCCCTTCACAAATAACAATCCTGTGATTATGTGAGCTGAGAATAGCAAGAGACGCTGCTCTTACTTCCCGACGTCCACACCTTCTCGCTGTTTTCCACCCTCCGTCCTGCTCAGTGGATCAAGCATTCATTCTGCTGCTACATGAATTGCTATATTTTCTCTGTAATTATCGATTTCTAAGTGGCCTCGCAAGCATCCTCAGTCAGACCCTCCTTCAAGTACAGCAATTATTATATTACTGTAACCATGGCGATTTATTTGCTGTGTATTTTGCAGTGGAAATGTATTCGTGGCTGAGAGTGGGTGGAGGATCAGCGAGTGTGTGAGTGTGTTTGTGCATGAGTAGTACGCCAGGGGCTGCATCAGTGTAATACTTTGCACACAATCACACATATGCTTTGACCTCTAAGCTATAAACTCAGTTCTGCCTGTAATCCAGAGATGTTAATAAATGTACAATCATGTATGGCCTATTTAGAATATACAATACGCTGTAAAATAATGATATTATTGCTATTTCCTGATATTTTATTGGGGAGTAAAAGTTAATTTGGTTCTTTTGGCAATAAAAGCATCTCTATTTATTGATTCAGATAGAGACAAATATTGTCTAGGAAGATATTATTATGTTCAATGGTCATTGGCAGTACAAAAGCTGTCATCCATTGGAGTTTTTGAACTCTAATAATAGATAGTTTGCTCCATCTAGTGGCCATATATGGCAAAGAAATAATGAAAATACATGACAGTAAGCACAACCTCATCTACATCAAGCTATTTTATCTCAGAAATTATAGCCTGTTAATTCCAACAAATTAAATCATACAGTTCTTATGTTACCGTCCACGGTGTACTCCGCCTTCGCCCAGTGACAACTGGGATCGGCTCCAGCCCCCCCGCGACCCCTAACAGGATAAGTGGTTGACGATGAATGGATGGATGGAGGTCTTATGGTCAAGGGGTGCATTAAAGGAGCCCTCCAGTGATTTTGCATTGAACTGCCATAAAGTTGGGAAACTCACACGAGAAACAAAGAATCATCTAAACTGAGGCAGCATAGGCCAAGATATCCTGACTTTTAGTCTCTAGCTGGGGTCAAACTCCAAAAATATGTTGGACAGAAGCTGCCAAAATCAAAAATAGGGAGCTGCAGCATGCCGACGAGCCGCTGTACAGAGCCAGGGATCAATACTGGAGATGATAGCCAGCATGTATAGTTGATTTATGCACTCTGTCAACGAACCAATAGATGAAAAGTTGACCCCAAGTCACACTTTGAATGGCAGCCCCTCATTTGCATAATAAAGTAGAAATACATAATAAAATACAAAGGAAAAGAATGCAGAAGTGATTAAATTTGTGAAAATAAATATATATATAAATAAATACATGCATTAAATAATTAATTAATATATATGTAACATAAATAAAATTAATGCAAAATGCA
The DNA here is from genome assembly GCA_947000775.1 of Pterois miles. Taxonomy (NCBI): domain Eukaryota; kingdom Metazoa; phylum Chordata; class Actinopteri; order Perciformes; family Scorpaenidae; genus Pterois; species Pterois miles. The sequence continues at coordinate 1,644,731 of CAMQGK010000076.1, read as the reverse complement.
TAAATAAAATAATAATAAATAAAAAAATGAATTAAAAATAATAAAGAATTATCAATTACAGAAAGAATTAAATAGAAGGATAGATAATAGAGAAATAATAATAATAGGTGAATAAATTGATATATATAGTAAATAGAAATAAATATCAATATGTCATATATAAAATCAGTTATCAGAATCTACATTATTTTAAATATTACGTTTAGTGCACTTAATGGCATATTAGTTTGTTTATTGAGTCATTTATTTAATTAATTAATTAATTATGAGTTTTGCAGGTTTCATCCTCCATACAAAAACACTAGATTCAATATGTTTCCCATAATTAAACTAAGTGCTGTCTCTCATTAGGTAGTTATTATTATTATTATTATTATTATTATTATTATTATTATTATACTTTTTAAAAACTCCATCTAGAGCCACAGAAGATACTGAACAGCTGTTTTACCAGACTTTACTTTTCATGACAAGTAAAATAAACTTTGTGTGTAAAATTGACGGAGTGGCCCTTTAAGTGGCTGTCCCTTTAATCCCGACCTGAGCTTTCAGGCCTCTGTCTACCGTTTTAATGAGCCGGGGCGTTCAGGGTCCCCCCAGGTGTCTGGGGCCCATATAAGTAGCGAGCAAAAGCACAAATAACCACACTTTCACACTGCATCCATTTCATATGATAATATCACAGACAGCCACAGGATGGCAGCATAGTACAGAGAAAGACTCGCATGTGGTACAGTCCTGGTGAAACACCTCATTCACTCACTGGCACCTTCATGACTAGTAGCACAATAATGGATTCACTAACTCTAATTATCTATAAACTAAACATCACGAATGTATTAGAACCAAAGTGGGAACAAAAATCAGGTAACTTTCACAGAGATAAGCGACAACAAATACTTTTGGACCCGCCAGTATTTTTAACATTGTCAATTCACAATTATCCATCCAGCTTATCCCATTAGGGGTCGCCATGGGCTGGAGCTGATCCCAGCTGGCATTGGACCCTGGACGGGTCACCAGTCCATCGCAGGACTGACACTTTGAGACAGCCTGTCAGGTCATCCAGATCCTAGGTCATGTTTTATTTCCCATCTTTCCATTTCCTGTCTTTCCAGTTTCATCTCCTGTTTTATTTTGACATCCCTCTTGTTTCAGATCACTGCACTTCCTGCCCTTGTGTGTCTCCACGCCCCCTGACCTAGTTTTCATCACTTCACCTGTGTCTGATTGTCGGCCGCCCTGATTGTGTCCACCTGTGTCTCGTTGTTCACTCCCCTCTAGTATATAATGTGTGTCCTTGTATTTGTCCTGATGGTGATTTTCATTCCAGTGTTTTTTTTCCTCATCTCTCTCTGTTGTCTCTGTGTTTTTGAATCTCTGCCTTTTGCCTGTCGATTTCTGGATCTGGTTTACCTGTTGTACTGTCTTCCTGTGTACCAAAGTCTGTTCAGTAAAGTCTGTTTGATATTTTACTCTCTGGTTTGTAAGAAATGAATAAATAAAGTATTTAAAAAAAGATATTTTGCTCTCTGGTGAAATTGAGTCCTGTCCTTTACTGAACTCATTGGTAACAGACAACCATTCACGTTCACATTCACACCTATCGGGCAATTTAGAGTCATCAATTAACCTGCATTGTCTCTGGACTGTGGGAGGAAGCTGGAGAACCCAGAGAAAACCCACACAAACACGGGGAGAACGTGCAAACTGCACACAGAAGAGCCCCAAGCATATATATGTATATATACATATGTATATAACTATATATGTATATCCTTGCTCACAAACCTTGTTAGAAGTGGGAACCAGACGTCAGATGTCTTCCACAGAGATAAACAATATATTCATTTTGGGCCTGCCAGGTTTTTTTAAATGATTAATTCACAGTCTTTTTAAAATATTTTTAGGAAAATTTAGTAAAAGCCATCCTTCTAAAAGCTCTGTGGATGTATTACTTTTTCAAAATATTCATGTATATAAAAATGTCTTTAAAAATCATTTTTCAAATTTATTTTTTTATTTAATTTAATAGTTTTATTCTGTTTATATCTACTATTTAGCATGCATGAATCTCTAAGTGTAAAATTGAGATGTACAACAACTGTGGTTACTTTAAGCATATATATAGATATATATACATATACTGTACTCTGTTTGACTGAGCATGCCTGATGAGCCATGTGTGTGTCCTGTTATTGACTTCTATTGGCTCCAGGTGGCAATGTTGCACTGCGAGAAATGCATCTCGCTGCCTCCCTTTTGTGAGCTTTTTCTTTTGTTCCTATGAGGAATGGAAAAACCTGTAGAATGGAGACTTTTCTGAGGCGCCAACGCCATCAAAGGCAAGCAGTGATTACTCCTGACAAATTGATCTTGCCCTGTGTCAACTAGAAATCATATCAGAGGAATAGCAGTCATTATCCAACAGAGATGTAGCACATTTGGTTTGATGTACTGTATAAATTTCTCATTTTGCATTATCATGTCGTGAATCGCGGTATCTGTAACAAACTGAATCTGAGGATTTTGAAAATAGGCCACAGATTAAACTACGGTCATCTGTCCACAGCAGCCACAGGGGTCAAAACAGACACATGGGAGTGATAGAGGAAGTAATGGCAAATGTGTCTCACAAACAGGTTTAAAGGCTGACAACTGGGAAAATCCTGTTTTCTGTCCTCCTAACCTGGAAATTTCCGCGGATTTATCGTCTGCTGAAAGATATAGGCCCGTCGCCCAAAGATAAGCAGGAAAGAGGGATCATGTATGGACGGTGTGGTGGGGACGCATACGTCTCACGCACATGGAGGGAAAACGACTCTCCTGGGACTGAAAAGCAGGAGGACGGATTGGAGAGAAAAACAGGATTCTGTCTCTGTATGAGGCGAACCAAAATAGAGGTTCTGACAGCTTCCTCCATCCAGACCCGGTGGGAGCGCTTATCCAGTTTTGCGTTGGGAGATAAGAGGGGGATTTATTTATTCAGGTTGATAGCTCTGGCGCACTTTGAATGATAAAGGAATGTGTTTGTGTGCTGTGTGTTCATCCCCGTTCAGCGTTGCCAATCAGGATTAAAGGTTGTGGTCTATAGGACAAATATGTGTATATTAGAACCCATAAATGAGAGGTGTCTTCATCTTTGTCTGTGGCCTTGTTCCTCATTGGTGCACCTGAGAACCGGGATCAAACATCGTTCAGCACATTCCCATTAAACACATGAAGGAGGAAAATAAAGGCCACATCAAACACGAAGGCCATATTTTCATCCATTGTGTACTGAAAAAACTCCACATCTAAAACGGGAATAAACGGAAGGGGGGGCCTTTTGTTGTGGTTATCCTCCTGGTGGTTAAAAGGAAGGTGTTGGGTTCACTATGGGATGGATCTTGTGTTATTTCAGTCAGAAAAGACATCTGTTCTGCAGTAAGTCACATCCGTGTTAACTTCCCTGGTGCAGATGCTTCCCAGCATGGTGATTTATTTATCTGGTATACGGTGGGCGTTCAGGCCGGAGAGGCTCTGAATCTGTGCGGCGCTGTTGGCACAGCTGATGAGGAGCCTTGGGAACGCCAAGAAATACTTTATTTTCATTCTGGGAGCTGTTGTGTTTGGCATCTACATAGAAATGCGTGACATGGGGAAAAAGGGAACTGCAACTTTAAGGAAAGGCTTCAGTGAATTAATCCTTCTTGAGCTCTTTCTTTTTTTCTTTCTTTAGCTCTGAAAGTTCATCTAGAGGTAAAACATTGACATCCCAAGATGTGCAAGCAGGCTGCAGTGTTGTTATGAATCATAAGGCCAACGTCTATAACCCTGCTTACTGAAACAAATCAATGGATTACTTTCTGATTCATTCGCCCCACACCAGAGGAGCTCATTCCACTATGTAATTCACAGATAGGCTATCCTCCCCCTGTTTGGTACTTAGCATAGTTTATTTTACAGCTACACAAACGGCTGGCTCGTGGCTTAAAAGAGTATGGCAATATTAAAGGAGACTTACACATAAACTTCACTCATCTTGTGAAAATAGTATTATAATGTCATCTGTGGCTCCAGAGAAGCTTTGACAAATCTGTGAAAATAAGTCTGGAGTTGAAAATTTTTTGTTTATCAGAAACTGTATATGAGAAATAGACGTAGTCACCATGACGTCACCTACAGTACTGCCATTTAGAAGCCTTGAGTTTGGCGTTTCAGTTTTTGACTGTCTCCAACTTTGTTTTTGTCTGTCTCCATCTTGATTTTAGTTCGTCACCATCTTTGTTTTTGGCCGTCGCCATCTTGGGTTTTTGGAACCAGAAGTGACATAGATTTGGACCATTCCTTTTTTAATCTCTCTTGTACATCCTAAAGTATTATGGAAGTGCAATACTAAATCAATGGAGTCCCTTTAATTTAAGTTTTTTTTTTTTAAACTACATAGTAGACTTGTGACACATAGAGCAATACAACGATTCCCAGCGTGCATCAATTTCTTTAATGTTATCTACAATCTGTTGTGATTCACTTGAACTGAAGATTTTTTTTTAAAAAAAGGAAGCTGGGAGGCGAACAAAGGCCTGTCTGTCAGCTCCATAGGTGGCCGCATGAGACCCTCAGAACTTGGATGAAAAACAAATCTCACAATAGCATCAAGTGGAAAACAGTGGAGATCAGAGGGAGCGTGGCAGCCCCCATCAGGGATGTTTAGGGATGCAGCGTGGAGGGGGGTGAAGGTGTGGCACTGCAGGTCAAGCACCCGCTTTCCTCTCCGGTCCTCTGGGAGGGACCCCAGTGTCTGTTACAACAGGAAGAGACTGAAGGTCAAAGCACAGACCTATTGTCTTCCTGCCGGTGTGACAGACGCCTGTCTATCTCTGTGTCTACAACACACACCTCAAGCAGACAGATCTATAGCCCAACAGTCCTCAGTCTATTATCTGGCCCCCATAAAACCCTCAGCGGTACAACTTCATAAGCATTTCCTCCCTGTGAAATACCCACGTGGCCTCCTGGATAAGATAAACTGCAGAAAATAAAGACACAGCGATGCGTAGGCCTATAGCCTCTTTCAGCTTCTCCAGCCAAACAATCCAGACGTCTATTTTAGCAGATAAAGTCACGCAGACAGACCGCCCCACCCCTGAAACCTCGGGGACACACTCTCGTCCCTTTGTGCCCCGATAAAAGAGAGCGGGTGGATGCATGTAATCAGCATATTATTGATAGTCTTAATGAGAAAGGCTCTGAGTCACTGAAGCCATTAGCCAGGATAAAAGAGGCTTAATTGTTTTGTGTGCATGCGTGTGTGTGTGTGTGTGTGTGTGTGTGTGTTTACGGCATGCACATGTACTCGGGCTAAGACCAAGCTAATTAAATCCATTTCCTTCGTTAGCAACTTTTTTTTCTCTCTTAATTAAGAGGGTTAATTATGGGCCTGGACAGAGGTCGCATGCACGGTTGTGTGCACGCGCACAAACCCAGATGTTATATTGGCGTCTGTATAATGACACAACGAGCCCTTGAATTAAACAGCCTTTTATATTTATCTGAATTCAAAGAGCAAGTTAAGTCAGATAAATGATAGGGTTTTAATAGTAACATAACAGCGTCTCTTTGATAATGATCACCTATGTCTGTCTTTGTTGAAAAAGTAACATAAATCCCCTCTTCAGTTGCAAAATAAAAGCACTTTTCTTGTCTCGAGGAGGACTCTACATGTTGTGTTGCCTTGTCAAAATCATCAACCAACAAGTCTGGCGTTAATACTGTCATCACTGCTGGTATGCAGTGCGAGTGGACAACTGCAGCATACCAATGGTGTGGAACAATATTCCCCAGCACGCTCCATCTACAGCAATAATATCATTATGGCTGCCAGACATGAGAGGACCCTCCCTGCCATGCCACTGGACACACACCATTACATTTGATGGCGTGTGTGTGTGTGTGCATGACAGTTAAAGTGTGCGCCGTGCATGTGCCCTCGGGGTCACACATCCTGTCGGGGTAAAATGGCTGATTCAGGAATCTCTGCCATTTTGCTTGTCAGCTTGGGTCCATGCCGCCATAACCGTTAGACATCTGCGGGCGGGCGAACATCCCCGGTATGACGGTGATGATGGTAATGATGATGATGATGATGATGATGATGATTCTCTGCGGCCATAACAAGACATTAACACCTTTTACACTCTGTTGTCTCCTCTTAAAGCTGCAGGCAAGCTTTGTATGTAAAAAAAAAAAAAAAAAAAACCTGCCTTAGCAGCTGGCACCCCAGAGTCAGGATGTGATGATGTGATGGAGAAAAGCAGCTCCATTTATCACAGTTAAAGGGACTGTATGTAAGTTTTTACAGGTATAAATGTGTTTCAATCATTTTTTATTGCCGATATGCAAACAGGTTGTGACTGAACCTTTCTGGGTTTCCTTTATCAGCCTGTGGCCTGCTTTTAATGCAAAGATTACAGGCCGTTTTTTATGGGATAATCCAACAGATGTGACGTCATGCGTGCTCGTGAGTGGCTTTACTTTCTTTAGCTCCGCTACAGGGCTAACAGTGTGCAACCATAGCTAATGTTTGGTTAGACATGGAATCCACCAATGCCAACAAACGAATAGCCCCCACTACAACTCAGACTCCAACACAAACTATTAGCATCATATTGTCTCTCGCAGAAGGCTGAGCTAAACTATTAGCATGATTTCCTCTCATCTCTCTTCTCTGAAACACAGCAGCATGTTGTGATTGGCTCCAGTGCAATTTTTTTTCTTGGACCCTCACCCCAAACACAAGTGCACGCTCGTGCGTAGACATGCACATTGTATGTACACACTCAACCACTTCACCATGGAGAGGCTCACCACGCAACTCCCATCCTGCAAACCAGCCTTAGATCAGCACCACGGACAGCAGCCGAAGTGCCAAATTTATCAACGCTAACTTAACAGCCTGCTCTGGGCTCAGCAGCCAAACGTTGTCACAGACACAGATTACAGTAGATGCACATTTTCCAACATATGAGCTGTAATAATTACAGTCTGATAGACTTAAATCCCTGATCCCAGTCAATAATAACAAAAAGAAACCAGTACGCTTCCATTAGAAGTATGTCCGAGGCGCAACGCAACCCGGCACGCCATTTTGAGCTTAACCTCATGTACACTTGCTTCTATTCATTCCTGCCCCTCGTCTTGAAATCGCCTCATTGAACCAGGAGCAGCTGATTGGTGAAGCTGAAATGAGGAGTTATCTACACGATACCTCCTAATTGCTCTACAAAAACCAGTGAGCTGAAAGTTTCCCACTGCTGTTGGCTATATTGGATGTCACTTCCGATAAATATCACAATATTTAACATCTTTTAAGATAAGTGGTTAGTCTGATCTTGAGCGCACAGCTGATGGGCCTACAAGTTTTGTTTACATGACGTAGCAGAAGTGTATTTAATGGATTCAGTGTGGACACGGTGTAGGACGGTGATTTTTGGGGCCTGACAGCTTCTGGGTCGATAGCATCGATATTTACTGCACTGCTGAAATCTGTCAGAGTCATGATTCTGGCACCAAACAAAGATAAGATGACATTTTTAATGTGTAACTTCAGCCTGCTATTTTGAGGTAATTCGTGTTTTGCCTCCATGACGTCAGCTGTAAAACACTCTTTGAGCAGGAGTGGTTTCTGGGCATCTGATGAGTTGGTGTCCACCTTTTACTAATACATCAGTGTTGTTTTTAGGGCTTGTTCTGCTGCCCCCAGGTTAATGCTGCTTTAAATGGCCAGATGTGTTCACTAGTGAGTGCTGAGAAAATTGTGCTTCTTCATACTACATTTGGACAGCACCTAATGGGATATAATTTCTTGTTCTTATCTCTTTGTTCTCTGTTCTTTCTCCTCACAATAAAATCCAGTCCCTGCATCCTCAATGACTTGTTTTAGGGAGAGGCTTGTGGGAGTTAGCGTGTGCATGCTTTTCGCTGTCATGCTTCCTGCAGGCGCGTCGTTAGGTATGGCTTTTTATTAGCCTCTGGTGTGTTGGAGATGGGAGGGGGGTCAGCATCGCCGCAGCAGTAAACTAGCGCAGCCGTCAGCCCTGCACACGGGAACAAACACCCCATTAAACCGAGGCCTTCACATATTACTGTAATAAAAGCTCCTACTCTCGCCTTTATGGGCTTTTTAATTATGTCTATTCGTCTTCCTGGGCTTGTGAGCAACAGTTCATGATGAGCCCCATTTTGTGAATACTCCTGCCACTGGCAGAAAGCTGGAGGGGGGTATTAAAGGAAAAAGCCTAAAATGGCCTGAAGCTAAAATATGACTATTGTTACCAGAATGGTGCTTTATGTTTTAACGCGCAGCGCGGTGCCAATGGTGCTCTGCTTTTCATTCTTCTTTCTTTTTTTCAAGGGTTTTCTTTGTGGATTAGTATAAAAATGGAAAAATCTCATGCAGCTCAAGTGAATTACGTGGCGGCTCGGTAGTAATGGTGTGTATTAAATTAGCTCCCTGAGATCAGGGCAATGGCTGCACTGGCTGCATGCTCCCTAAAAATTAACCATACAAATCATCAATGCATGAATTAAGCATAAAGACCGGCACCTTGGGCATTTCATAGTTCTTGTCTTGTTTGTACAGTACTTATATATTCACATTAATATATATATATATAAAGGTCACTCACCAGCCACCCCCATTTTTCCAGAAACGCCCCTGCACATTATGAAAACCATATTAAGCAAAGTATTCATTTACTGCATAGTGCTTGAAAAACTGTAAAACCCTGCTTGGCATTAAAGCACTGTGATTGATAGTGCAATGTACAGCGCCTTGTTGTGTACACAGCATATATTTTATGGCCGGGGTCATATTGTGCAAGGCTGGACACTACAGCTTAACCCCTTTTAACCCTGGCAAGACCATAACCTGGAATATAGTGAGCAGCATACTGTGCAGATGCAAACAAATAAAGATTTAACTCTAAAAACAACCTATGGTCCCTTTTTAACTCTTCAGCAGAGTAAAAGAAAAAATGTAGCTTGGATATAAATTTTTATTGTCATAAATCAGGTGCAAACAAAATATCCAGTGGGTTTGTATCGTCTGCTGCAAATGATAGCACCCGCGAAAACTAGCAGCGCCACCGCCAGGGCTGTACCCGCTCCCCACAGCAGGGCCGGTGATGAATGGGAGGCTGAGGATGGAGAGCAGAAAACAAACACTTGGTTTCTGTAGTGACAGTGTTTAGCTTTAGGAACTAAGAGCAGGTGAGAAAAAGTTGATTTGAAGGTATTTTTCAAACCAGCAGTGCCATCTCACCTGCTTGAGTCGCTTCCTGAGCTCGGAGCTCGGTGAGCTCCTCCAGGAGGATGCTCTCCTCCAGCAGGATGGGGCCCAGAGCCGCCATCCCCTCCCACTGCTGGTCTTGAGGAAGAACTACAACATAAGGAAGATGGAAGGGTTAAAAAAAACATCTACTTAGTGCATTTAGCCAGCTGATTCAACCATTCACGATACGACTGATTGGCTGGACAATTAAAAAGGGATCAGCTCAAAATCAATCCTCCAAAGATGCATAAACAGCATGTGTGCCAAATGAAGGCAAGTTAGCTTGTCTAAATATGGGTGCAACCTCTGCCTGGCTGATTATATTTCACACACTGCTAATAGGATCAGATGAGGCTCGCTGCTTCACAACCACTCAGATGGACATAAAAATAGTTTTTTGTGACATATTTTTGATAAAAGTGCTGGAAAATATTAGCTGTGATAGCAGTGGAGATCTAAATCCCTCTCCTGGGGCATTGTGAAATGTTCAGGATTCTTCTCTGGGTGTAATGTTGCTTCTATAAACTGTACCAGCATCTGCTGCAAGGCTTCTTTTCAGTCGCCGCTCATTGCAGCTGGTCTCACAGCAGCCGCACACCTCGTTGTCTCCACCTGATGCTACCCATCTGCCCAAGAGCCAAGAATATAGTGTTAAAGCAGCTGAGGAAACCTTGTGAAAAAAATTATAATTAAACATAACAGAATATGAGTTGAATAAAAGAAACAGTCACCTGTTTACTTCAGTCAAGAAGGAGCACACTTTGTGTTGTGAGTCGATGGGAACGGAGACTTGTGTTGCTTTCAGGCGACATGTAATGTAGAGCTATGAGGACATTAAAGACACTGATATATACATTAAAGGAGTAGTATTAAAGAGGACACGTCATTCCAGGTTCATGTTTGTATTTGAGGTTTCTCATGCTTTAATATTCAAAAAACATGATTTACCTCATACCTGTATATTCCTGTATTCACCCTGTCTGAAAAACTCAGTTTTAGCATTTGTCTCTTTAAGAGCCCCTCCCAAAAAACCCCGGTTTGCTCAGATTGGTTTGCGAGAAAAATATGGCGCACCTTTGCAAAGGTAGTTCTCAACCTGTGGGCGATATACTCTATTGAGCACTCCACATACCCAAATGTATGTGCACAAGAACTGAAAAAGTGAGGTTTTCATGATACGTCCTTTTTAAAGTTAATTTAAATTTAAAGCTCCCATATCCTGCTCATTTTCCTACTTATCACATATTTTGTGTGTTCTACTACAACATGTTTACAGGCTTTAATGTTCAAAAAACACATTATTTTTCTCATACTTTTAGCGCATTTCAGTGGAGTTGTGTTGCTAGGCAACAGCCTGGGTCCATGTTTACTTCCTGTCAGCTGAAGACATTAGCATACACTGCAACAGGAAATAAACTGGGACACATTTAAAATGCTTACGTTTAAAACGGTGTGAAATGGTGTATAAATTGTAGATTTGTGATGTCACAAATGTACAGAAATCCTGACAGCTTGGTTCAAACGTTTCTGAATACGGCCTGTACGCATTTTCCCGTGCATTGAAGGTTTTGAGTATTTCAAAGTATTTATGTAGCACTCCAGGCTTTTTTATAATAATAAAAGAAAGACTTGAAAAAAAACTTTGACAATATGGGACCTTTAAGGTTCATCCAAAGCTCTGACTGGACAGATGCACTAAAAAGATTTTGAGTGGATACTGGCTCAGCTCCATTCTGTCTTTTGCACCAATATTATAGTCTCTCAGTTACCTGCGAGGGCTTTCATGTCCTCAGTTGGAAAGTATTTAAACTACAAGCACAGATAGCAACCGAGGGTGTTATGGCCTTCAAACAACACTTACTAATGTGTACATTATGTGCCAACGTAGCATGTCACTTTGGCTTGATCAGATTGCTTGAATAGAAAATGAAGCACCTTAAAAGTCAAATGTGCGACTATATGATTCAAGATCAGTATAAACATGTCGGGTACTTACTGAGTTCCTGTGATCTCGGTGGAACCTGAAGGCTTTCAGCTGGAAGTGAAGTTTATCCTCCTGGCTCCTCTGCATGAAGTAAGACTTGGCTCCTGTCAGCTTACCATCACTTAAACACCTTATATGGCAAAAATACAGGCACAGCTTTCATATTCATACCCAGACCCGCCAGAACTGCTCTAATACCTTCACAAAAAGTCTGTTCTATATACTTTCAGTTTACTTTTATATACTTAATAAAATCATACTCAAGTACCCTTAGCTTATACTGCCAAGTATACAGAAAAGTCTAAGGATACTTGGCTACATACTTTAAGTTCACTTACAAAAAACTAACAAGCATACTTGCAGTAAAAAATTATTAAACTAGACGTTTTGGCTACAAGTACATAAGTAGTATATAACTAGTATGCTAAAAATATACCTATAAGCTCACAAGTAGTATTATAGTTGCAGTGCATAATACAACTTGGATGTAAACTACTTGTATACTCAAAGTTTACTTCCATTTAAAGTATACTTAAAAGTATACTTTTGTAAACTAAAAAGTGGGCTAATTTAGTCCCAAGAAGTATTGAAATAGTACATTTATATTAGTATACTTCTTACATAAAATACACTTGAAGTATAGTTCTTTTTGGTAAGGGTACCCTTAACAATTGTTAAGATATACTTAACACAAGTATACATAAGTATACTTAGCTCATACTGACAAGAATACAGAAAAGTCGCAGTATACTTGGCTTATACTGAGAAGTATGCAAAGTGTGAGAGCTAGGTACAGTATGATCTGCAACTAAACCTAAATCTTGAATTTTATGACTAATACTGCACTGCTTCTGACCCGTGGTTGCTGATGAAGGGGTATCTGGGTTGGGAGTTTGGGTCGGGGCTCGCTGTGGCCACGCAGCTGTCCACGTAGACCCTCAGCGGAATGTGGTGACCCCGAAGGACCGCCGCCTCGATGTGCATCACGTCACTCAGGAAGTAAACACTGGAGGGCCTCGGCGACTGCCAGTCCTCTAATCAAATACAGAAGAAGAACATAAGGACTGCTGGGGCCATCAATCTGATTAGATGATTGATAAATGTTGGCCGTGGGGGGGAGTCGATGGTATATAGTGTACTGTAACAATAAGAGAAAAATACTTTAAATGAATTACAGATATCATTAGCCTAGAAAAAACACAGATGAGCATCTGCACCTGCAAAAACTAGTTTCAAACTTTTCTAACTTCATACAGGCAATTTGGTGCAGTCACTGTCTGCAGTGTTGGAATTAATTAGGAAGTATAATCAGCTGTTTATTGATCACTTTATTGTGTGAGTGACCCCGTCAGGTCAACCGCACCGTACGAAGCGTATAATTTCAGCTCATCATCATGCATCAAAAAGTTCCCCTCCTGTTTATCAAGTCACTGCTTAGCATCTTTTAACAGTCCCTGTGATTGCAATTACAGCCGTCGCTGGGGAAATTAGCCAGATCGCCCGGCACGAATCAAAACTTGCAGCTTAGTTTGTTGGGGTTTCAGTTTGTTCCCCACCTGTCACGAGACGCAGGGAGAAGTGCAGCTGCTGCTTTGCTAGCGTACTGGAAGCGAACGGCGTCCAGGTAGGCCTCACAGCGCCGCCGCTGCTCACATAATGCCTCCTGTGAGGACAATCACAGGAAGGACGGGCATTTCACTGGAGAGGGAGGCGGGAGAGTGTGCGCCTCAGGAGTAGAGATGTAAAACAAGAGAGTAAATATAACAAATAACATGGTTTCTGGACGGGTCACCACAGTTTAAGAGTTACACGGAAGCAAAGCAAAGTACCTGCTGCCAGTACGAGGCTGGTCGCAAAATGTATATTAGACACCGAAAATATCAGTTTAAGTGACTCCACTAAACAAAACTGAAATTTTACCTGGCAGAACACGGCAGTTGCTTGTCCACCGCTGCCCCAACTGCTTAGTTTATTTGTGTTAATGTGTGACTTTGGTTAGTCCGGATTCACTGAAGTAAAACAAATAATATCGGCAGAGGTAGACCAGCAGTGTTCTGCGAGGCAAAATTACAGTTTGTTTCAGTGGTGACTTTGGCGATGGTCACAACAGCTTCAGTTACACTGGAAACGGCTGTCTGACAGCAAGGTAAACTGGCAAAAATATTCTAAATGTAGCGTACATTTAAAATGACACTGACTGACGTACGTTTTGCTTCCGGCCCCGTCCACAGCAGTACATCGCTTTGCTTCCGTACGCTAACTCCTGCCTGTTTCTCCAAGTTCAGGACTTGTCGACCACCATCTACTGTAGGTAATACACTGACTATGGATACCTACCTTATACAACCCCACTAAGAACACCCAGACTATCCCTTTAACACCACATAGAATGCAGTTAAAACCTGTTGACTGGCCAAAGCGTGAAGGAAAACCAGCACTTGGACTTGAATCGAGGCTCACGGGGGAAATAATGAGATTTTACCTTCGATAGTGACATTCAATTACCACCTCAGCAGGGTTGGTCTTTAAAATGAAGGTGTTGCCAATGGGTGTTGGGGAGTAAATCAGAGTAAAGGAATAGATGACGGCTTCTTCAGTCATCTGATAAGAAAAAAAAAAACAGTTACTTCAAATACACAGAGTGGGTGGAAACTAAAGGAGAGCTACACACCGTCACCGCGCTGCCGCAGCCGTGTAGCTCCGTCTGGAAGTGCAGGATGTCAGCAGCATCGACTGCGACGCAGCCTCCCAGCGTCAGGTCACTCGGACGGATCAACTGGCCGTTTCCTGGGAACAAAGAGGAAAAAGGCGGAGCTTAAATCAGGACAATTATACCTGGGGCCGTCTCCTGGTCCAGTCAATAACACTCACAGCAAGAGCAGGTTCAGCCACAGGACAAATAAAAAGCTTTCTTAATGCATCACTGAGAGTCAGCGCTTGAGCACGGATCAGCCATGCAGGAGTGAAGAAATAAAAGGAAACATAATATTGATCTCCCCGTAGTCTGCGCCATTTGCAGTAATCAGCGCTGAGTGTCCCATCTTCACCGTTCCATTAAATTTTCCAATTCGGGCCTCTAACCTGAACCCTTTTTCAGACCATGTTAAATGGGCTTGTGCCGGTGCCACTGTGGACAAACAATGGATCAATTCAAACAAGTACATTACCGAGGAAGTTGTGTTTGACCTCTACGGTGACCTCTCGTTCACCACAGCGTGCTGCCACGCTGTCAGCCGGCACCGGCACCCGCTGCTCCATCACCAGCACCTGGAATATCATTTACATTTAATCACACCGGACTTCAAATGGTGCAGAAGATCAAAAAAGACCAGTCATACCTTTGATTCTGGTTTGACAGGCGGGTTCAGAAACGCCAGTTTTAACAGCTCTGGCGCTTGAACAGGCTCCAGCTGCTCTGAGGTCAGCTGGCCGGCCTCTGGTCTCTGTGGGTTTTGATAAGTGTTCATCTGCTCCATAAGAGGCTGTTTTTGCTTCCTGAGCTGGTGGATCTTGAGGCGGTGGGTGGCAGGACGGCTGTGGTCCGTCCGGTTTGACTGATGATCTGCCGTCTGTGCTGATCTTGGCAGCAGTGAGCTTGTTGTCTCTTTTTCTTGTGTGATCTGAGTCTCATTGGTGCTGATGTTTTGTGCAGCACAAAGATCCTCACCTGAGAGGAGAAACACAAACCCTAACAGCACCGCTGCTCTGAACCCCATCACAACTTACCACACAAAAAATGTAATTTTTTTGGTGTTTTTTGACAGTTATTTTGTCAGAGTGCTGCTGCTTTTTGTCTTTTGACCAAGTTGTGAGAACTTGGCTCAGGCTCCACCTCCCCTTAACGACTCGATTGGATTCCAGCCTGAAGGATTCAATCTTCCTTTCTTCTCTTTCTCGTCACTCAATACAAGTGCAGATTAGATGATAGTTGCTTGGCTGTCCACTGTCTACGACAGGTGGAAGTAACAGAAATGAATTGATAATGAGGATGCATTTGAATTGAAAATAATTTTTGTTATGTCCACCCCTCATACATGTCAACTCTTTATGTCAAAGACAAAAGTAATTTAATATAAATAATCATCTGTGGAAAAAACCCAAAATATTAAGCATTCTGTAAATGTTTAAAGCCTGTTTTGAACCCCGCCTGCCAAACCTCCACTTGTCATGATACTAATGAACAAAGACTTTTATAAACAGAAACAAGCCTGACCCTAACAGCGAGTGGCTTTCACTGCCCCCATGAGACCAATCAATCAACGCTTTCAGGGAGTTGGAACCGCCGGGGTTTTTCATGCCGCGCGGTCTTGAATGTCAAGGCTACGCGGTCAACAGTCCGCAGAGTTCAGCAGCCGCTCATAAAACCTGAGATTTACAATTGTCTCCTCTGTGAGACTTCACAAATGTCACCACCGAGTCGTGTTACGTGACATGCGACAGGAAGCAGAGGGCGGGTCCTGAATCGGTGCCAGCGGCGGGCCTGTCACTCACACTTTGACAAACCTGTTATGAACTAGTGAGACATGTTTAAGGGTCTGTTTAACCTCTGAAACTCAGTTTCTCCCCAGTTACACTTCAGTTTCTTTAAATTTAGAAAAGAAAAACACGGATGCTAATGGGTGAAAATTGGGTAAACATTCATTTAATTTTATACTTTTAAAAAAATCTGACAGATGTAGTTATATTTTTTAATGTTTGGATGTCAACAAGAATCTTAAGGATTTCTCATTGTTAACAAATCCCATAAAACCACAAAACCAATAATGTGTTATAGATAGATAGATAGATAGATAGATAGATAGATAGATAGATAGATAGATAGATAGATAGATATACAATAATGTAATGTACAGTAATGTACTTGTTTGAATTGATCCATTGTTTGTCCACAGTGGCATTTTATTTTTATGATCCATTGTACAAACATATAAACAGACTCTAAAATCAACATTTCTCAGCATCTGCACTTTTTGGAAGTGGGACTGTTTCCAGTCAGAACATATGGGGGGAAAAGATGTAATAAGATTTCATTTAAAGAAACTCCTGTCCTAAAGGCTAATTTAGTTAAAATGACTACTTCCTCCTGATACAGACATACTAATCTGGGCTGGCCTACAGGAATACATTATAGCTCTGCCTCTCCGTCAGGATCTCCCTGCAGACTCCCCAACAGAGAGGCTGCTATTGTCAGGAACTGGCTTTTATCTTTTGCTGATCAGCCGCAAAACAAAGAGAGGAGGTGTGTGTGTGAGATGTAGTTCAGGAGGCTAGAGTGAAATCAGTCCATCCCTGCCAGTCAGGCCCCCTCTGCTGCCCATCTCTAACTTGGTTAGCTGCCTCTAATTTGGCCCCTGGAGGGCCCTAATGTGGCCCCTACGGGGGTTTGTAAAAGGGGCCTGGCAGCTTCCACCTCCACACACACTGCCGCCACTCCCTTCAGCTTCTGTTTCCAATAATCCTTCAGCATTTTGAGACAAGGACAGGATGATGCAGGTAAACAGGCCAGTCTTCTGTTTAGTCAATAGCCTCATACGCACACTAAGCAGATGGAAAATCAACCACGACGACGACGCAGATGTTCAGCGACAGCACATGCTCGCGCGTCCCTCGTCACGTTTTGCTGACAGCACAAAGTCACGGAAATGGCTGGATTTGGCCCGCGTAGCTCTGCGCCATACGGATAACGGTTACGGAGGCTCATTAAAAACATGTAGTGGGAGATGGATTAGTTCTAGCCTGCTGCTGTGGTGGGTGAGCAGCGTTCGAGATCAGCAGATTTCTATGCATTTTGTCAGAATAGATTTTGCGTGGGACAGGGAGATATTTTCTCCTTCCAACACATCCTGGCGTGTTTTTTTTTTTTGGCATCATACTTGGTATGTTGGCAATTTTTAAAAGGGAGCAAAATGGGTGAGGATGAAACATACAAGAGAGGCAGGAGAACAAGTGTGAGAAGGAGGAAGTTGCAGCGAGAGGGAGGAGGGAGGAAAACAAAAGATTGAGAAGAAGAAAAATATGCTGGGGGTCAGCGAACCTCGGGGTGAGGGATAACAGACGGCAGCCCGCGGTGCTCGGCCCGTCCCGTTGGGAGCGACACGGAATAACAACCCGCCAGGCCTCTGATTCACGGCCCATCAGCGGCCATTTCCAACATGTCTCCACAAGGACACACGTTCATGCACGCACGAGCACGCCACATACAAAAGGACACGCTGAGAGCTAATGGACTGTTATTAAAGACATGCATCACGCCACAGCACCTACCGACCACACGCATTGCTTCCACACACACTCTCCGATGGGCTAATGATCTCCCAGCGCTGCCATAACAGCTGGTGTATCATTTGGCGAGAAAGCCGCAGTGACACGGCGAGGCCACGGTGACACAAACACACTGTGGTGGAGAGATTTGACATGAGCCTCTCGTCTACACGGCTGACCTCGTTTTTATCACAACATCTATGACATTTCTCATGAAGGGAGCGTTGTCTCGCTCAATGGCATGCGAGCGGCTTTTGTCGCGGCATAAAGGTCTTCAGCCTGGATTGATTGACAGGTGTCATGGCCCTGTGTTAGAGGCACAATGGAGAGTGGAAGAATCAGGAGCTGACCTGTGGCCTCCCGCCCCGCCCAACATCATGGGCCCCAAAGTTTCTCTCAAGGGAGCGACTTCTCATTTATTGGTGTTGTCTGATTCGGTGCTGTGGAGCTAATCTGATGCTATTCAGCCATGCTAATTTTTATTTGTTGTACTTTGCTGTTACTGTATCCTAAGAGCTTAAATCTGTTAGCCGTATAGATATTTCAAACTTTTCAGTTGGAACATTAACCTTCAAGTTAGTATGAGGAATTTTTACCTGGTTATAAGATAAGATAAGATAAGATAAGATATTCCTTTATTGGTCCCACAGTGGGGAAATTATGAAGCGTACGTAAGTAAACGAGACCACCAGTGAGAAACCTTGCTATTTATACTTAGTCCAATTCTGGCAAAATCAGACGAAGTCATGCAGGTTCACCAGGAAATCCTTCAGCGTGGCCTCCTGTTTCGCTGCCGCCTACGACTTGCAGTTTGAGCTCCGATGGTCACCGCGCTGCTGGAGGCCCGGCCCGTATTGCTGGGCCCGCTGGAGGGAAGGGAGTCACGGGAAACCAGAACCAGGACTCCGTGGAGTGGACCATCAGACTCGGCTGCAGTAAAATGAAAGGTTTGTGAAAGGGAAACTGGAAACACTACCACTTTTGTCCACAGGGACCGCCAAAATCAACATAAAATGAAAGTTTCTCATACTAGCTTTAAAGCTGCATAAATCTGTAATCTAATCTGATATAATCCATCCAGAGCCACTTGGTGGCCACTTAGAAGTCACTTAAAGCTTCAGAAACAAGTTACCTTTTATGGATAACATTTTGTCAAACTTATATTTCCTTCAAGAGGGAAGTAAGTACCTTAAAGCAGGAGTCTCAATCTGCCAGATTATTTCCTATTTCCTCAATTTCTCGAGAGTTTCTGGCTCCTTTGTAATGTAAGGATCTATCTTTTGAGCAGCAAACACTCACAGCCGATAAAAGGACGATATTACGTACTATAATCACCTCAGATTTAGAAAAGTATGAATTTAAATGAGGAATAAATCAAATCACTGTTTTGGGAGGAGTTTTGCAGCTTTATTGCAGTGAAGATCCTCTACTGTGAAACCTTTTCAGAGGGGAATCTATGAAATGATAAATATTGCTGAGTGGCGTTTCCATTTAAAACTGTCACTGGCTATACAGTAAGATATATGCCTCTGTATGACCTGCACTGTTAAATATGAGAGATGGCAGGAAACAAATGATCCCAGCACATTAACGCACCATATGTTGGCCGCTTTTAACCAGAGTGCTTCACTGTGCCGTGTGAACGTGGGTGGCCCCAATGGGAATCAAACAGTGTGAACAGTCACGACCTCACTGACATTGTTTTATTCCAGTGTTTATACCCTCACGGTGCATTTTCTAAATGGTGGCGTTGACCCCGCCGTGGTAGAAGAGGGACATAAATGCCGTGTTTGTGCGAATGAGGGCGACATGTCTTCCTTACATGGGCAGCCCCCTGCTCCTCTCTCGTCGCTTGAATCTTTCTCAGTTATGCTGCAATCCAAGCCTTTTGTTTAATAAACAATTTGTCAGTGATATATTGAACGCCAGCTCTAATTTGATTGTGAAATGTGTATGGAGGTGGCTGCCTGCTCCCGCTCTCTGTCTGCAGAGCCAACAGTGATATCCTCCCCTTCCCTTCCCTGCAGGTGTGTGTGTGCATGTGCATTTGTGTGCGCAGGGATGAGGACGCCGGAGCGATCCTTAAGGGTTTGCAATTACATCTAAATGGCATAATCGGACATGATGGATGGCTATTGCCTTTCCCCAATGTCTAGACCTCAGCTCCAACCAGCGCAACGAGGTTATAGAAGAGTGGGAAATGATGAAAGATTTAATAGTTTTGTTCTGCTTTGCTCCCTTTTTTCCTCTCTGAAGTCCCCCTCCGGTGACCTCGCCAGCATTTGAATCAACGCAGACAAATCAGAGAGTTTTCTGGGTAAAATCGCTCTGAAAAAAACTTCATTTTGCAGCAAAGCGGGACATGTTTAAAGAGGGAATTGAATGTCTTGTTTTGCAGTTTTATCCTACTTTTTACTTAGACAGGAAAAAGTGCAAGAATTAGCTTTGTGTTGCAAGCATATAAAATATTAACCAGACTGATGTGGCTTGAAAAGGCTTGAAGAAGACCCATTGCATGTCTTACTGTGAAGAATGTCATCAATAGGTGGCACTGTGGGACCAAAAGTTCACAACACATGCTTCCAGTATGGAGAAATATAAGTACAACCCAGTAGGTGCAGGGTGGCAGGTTGGTAAGGTGAAGTGTTGTGGATCTTGAAGCTCTTCCTTATCCCTGCTTATAGAGCTCTTCAGCTCAGAGCCAGAGGACACACAGTTTATTCCAACAGCAGCATTGCAAATGGAGGCCTTGAAGCTGACATAAAGTACAAGGAAGGTTAGGTAAGGTACAATATAAGATTATACACGAGATCAGCTGGTAAATGTGACGTGAGGACATCGGAAAGCAGACATCATCCTTGCAGAGGCGGCGATTAACGAGGTCAGTTCCCAGTCGCGTCGCTGCCGCCGATAGAAGGAACACTTCCTGTCAAATGAATCTTTGACTCATCTTGGCACCGTGTGACATCACCGAGCTGCCGCCCGGCTTTCCCGCGAGAGCCTCGTTACCCACAATCCCAAAGGTTGACTACGATGTTGTCATCACCTGCAACGCCACCAGTTCCCTCTCCCTGCTTCTTCTGCGCCGCTGATCAGGCAGGCGAAGCTGTCGCTCGGGAGCAGATGTTCAGCAGAGAGAAAAAAAAACAACAAACGACTCAAAAATAGACATGATCCCTGGCAGAGAAGCACGTTTCATGTCCTGGGTGAGACTGTTGTTGTTGTCAGCACCGATGTGTAAAACAGAGAGGAGAAAAGATGGAGGCATGTTTGACTGTCATTTGCCTCTGATCAACAGGCCTCTTGTACAGTTGAGCCCACCTCTCGGGGCTCGGAGTGAGCTCTAACTCTAGATCTGCTATGAGTTCTTCCTCCCTGAAGGTCGGCCATGTTTATCGCCACGATCAGACCTGAGCTGAGTCAAAAAAATGACGCCCTAGTGTCTTTTCCTAACCCCTTTTCCTTGACCTCGATGGAAAACATCATGAGGTCAAGGAGAGAGGTGAAGGAGACTCAACGGTGGTGTTGAGAGAATCCGACTGCACTTTCACTAGGCTCCGTATTTATGATACGACGGCAGCGGAAGTTAGCGACGCAGATCTACTATGAATCGTGAATGAGAGATACCGAGCTGTTGTCGCTCGTTCGGTAGAGCAGGCGCCGCCTGTAGGCTGAGTCCTTGTCGCAGCGGCTCGGTTGAAAGCCTGGAGCCCTTTGCTGCATTATTATTATTATCTTACCTGACCCGGTGAAAAATGTCACTTGGTTGGAATTGAAATTTAAAAAAAATGCATAATATAGAGGCTACCACAAAAGTTTGTTTGATAAATATTGAGGGTTTTTTAGTAGAACCATTTAATGCATAGTTCTTCCTACTCCTGATCGGACAAATTATTCTTGATGTTGATTATTTGTTTCCTATATGTTCACTGTTCATTATGTTTATGATATTATTTTATACTTGTGTTACATGGTGAAGTGAAACGAAACGGTCATCACTGTCCACTCATAGTTATCAGCATGAATCCCACTTAGTGTATGACTGTATGAATATAATATGCAAGATAACCACATTGTTTGTTATCATAAATGCCAGAGTGGTGTGTCATTTAAATGTTGCAGCTGCAAGGAATTGTGGGAAAGGATGGTCCAGTGTATCCTATTCTAAAGGAGATAATAAAGGAAGCATTGATGCATTTATCATGACATTTTTATCATTTATCATTTTATCATATTTATTATTTATGTACTTCGGGGTCATTTCACTCCGTTAGGAACGTTCCTCAGTAGAAACACTGGGACACGACTTGATTTACCAGTCGCAGAGGTGAGCTGAGGAGGACGTTTCAGCCGACATGTGCAATAAAAACATTTCACAGCGTTCCACTTCTCTCAGATATTCCCTGTATTTTTCTTAAAGGTTCCGTTCGCCCCGCTGCAGCCATTAAAATGCAAACACCCACGCCAATATGATCATTGGAAACACGGCAGAAACAAACGACTTTGTGAAATAGCCGCTGGCAGAGAAATCATTCTCACCCTAATGGCGGGAGCTCGCAGTTCTGACAGAAGAAAAGTAGTCCCACCCCCACCCTCGACTCTCCCTGTGACATTCTGAGAGATATTTACCTTGTAAAGATCTTGACATTTTGCTGCACGCTCTAATAACATCCTGAAATATGAATAAGAGAGCAGAGAGTGGAGAGGAGCCCCGCAGAGCTTTTGTTAACAGGTATTGATTGATACCGAGGGGGAAGGAAGGAAGGAAGGAGCGGGGGAGCCATGGGAGGGCCACGGGGAGCCGCTCTTTACTGATCATCCGTTAACCTTGTCAAAAGATCGCGCTCGCTACCTCCAACTGGCCGGGGGCGTCCTCGCTGGTCATCAGAGAGGCTGTGATTTCCTTATCAAAGCAAAAACAATCCAGCCCGAAGCCTAATTCTCATGTTAGTAGAAGACATCAGACAGCTAGATCGATATCTGGATGCAGCAAACTAGCAGCAGGCGCGGCTGAAATGAAATCTTTGGAAAAATGACGGCCACGCACGGGTCAACCACTCTGAACAACAAGGGACTCATTACTTCAGTACAAAAATGGGATTTCTTATGCTTATATAAGAACTTTATATTGACACGATGAGATTTGTTATGCAATTATCCCCCAAGTGTGGTCTTATCAGCAGCCGTTTCACACGGTGGTGATGTGAAATCTACTTTGGTTATAGGTTTTCACTGTAAGCAGAGCCAGGTTGCAGTTTCTGACGCATCAAGAGGTCAAACCAGGAGCCTTTCTTTGAATTTATCTACAACTATGCTTATATATTGAAAGAATAACCTCCTAAGATAACCTCCTCTTGAACAGAACAAATTTGACATATTAAATTAGTCATAACTTAAAACAAAGTTAATATTCTTTCCATTTTTAGTTTAGTGACATTCTGTAAGAGAAGTTTGTGCCTGTTTGTGCAGACTCTGAATGTTACCTGAAGGCCACCGTACTTCTCCGACATGCTTGTAACATTGCGGTAAAGTGAGCCGTAAAGAGCTAAACCGTGGTACCTCCAGCCACCGTCTGACTTCCATTGCTTCTAAAGTCATGTTATTATGGTACTGATGGCCTCTGAGCGACATGAACAGCGTTTTCACGGTTTGGCACTCTGCAGCTCGCGTTACTGCAGTCTTAGAAAATGAGGCATGAGCCGAGGGGTACTCATGTTGATTGTGATCTTGCAACCACATCACGCGATGCCGCCACATCCTACACACTGTTCCTTTAATTGTACCGCATGTTCACGCATGTGCATACCTACCGAGTGCACTTTTCAACACCACAGACAGCGCCTCACCAGATGAAAAAAAACACACTTAAAAGTATAAAACTTAAAAATACACTTAGAAGTATACTTTTATAAACTAAAAAATGAGCTAATTTAGTCCCAAGAAGTATTGTAGTACACTTACGATATATTACACATTCATATACGTATGCTTACTATATGAAGTATACTGCATTTGGGAAATTACTTTAACTATACTAAGTTTACTTCATAAAATAAACTTGAAGTATAGTTGTTTTTGGTAAGGGCACCCTTAATAAAAGAAGTCTATTTGTGTTGAGATACATAAGTATACTTGGCTCATACTGACAAGTATACAGAAAAGTCTAAGTATACTTAGAAAGGCTCTGAAAGCTGCAGATTTGGTTCATGATTCTTGGTGGGCTCATCCCTTGAGGGACCCCTTTCACATTACACATCGTCATTTGATCCATTGTCGATATAAAAATGTTGATTAGTGCTGCTTTAAATTTAGGGAAGTACAGATGCAGCCACCTACAATTTCCCCTCCCAGTTGGTTGCCAGCCAACTCCAGTTCAGCATATTCTTCAGATAAGTTTTATTCTTCAGATAAGTTTTTGTTATAATTAGATAAGAAATACTTCAGCATGAGTCTATGAACCCCATTGAACCCATCCAGAACATGCTATACCTGGGACACAACACCCTGACTGTATACAGTAGTCTTACAGTCCCTCCACAAATGGATTTCATCAGAGGTCAGAGGTCAGAGAGCCACAGCGGAACAGTCCATGTCCTCAGTGATTACTTCAGCAGTACTGCTGTAAGACCAGCTGCCCTCCAGGTGATCCCAGCTTGAACACTGTCGGTGCTGAGGACTGAATCAGCAGCTTTTTCCGTTATCTGATCTCCTCTCTAACTCCGGCAGTCACGCCCTAAGAGAGAGCAGAACCCTACAAATCAAAGACCTGTCATGTTTTAGAAAGTTTAGAGATGAAAGATTCAGAGAGAGAAAAAGGTCAGAGAAAACATTAAAAAGATAAGAGAAGGATCAAGAAAAACGATGAGTGTGGAGGTCGCGGAGTGGTCGGAGGAGGAACGGCTTGTCCGAGCCAAAAAAATCAATAAGTGCTTGACAGTCAACAGCATGTGGGTGGTCAATGGCATGATTCAAGCTCATTAGCACAGCGTTTGACTTGAATGTTTGACCTCATACCCGATCATCCCACTCTCGCCAATAAATGCTGGAATATTTGACAGATAATGAGCTGTGCAGAAGTTGTTCAGTTGAGCAGACTCATCTGTTAATTAAGGCAGTTTTTGAGATATTCGACTGCAGTATCAAACTTGACAAGACTTCAAAGAAAACAGGAAAAACAAACACTATTATCTTTACATTACAGCGAATCGAGCAAAACCGAAGCTCGCTCATTATTCTAGGTTTATTCAGTATCGCTTCAGGGAGGGAATTTACTTTGTTTCCCTGCAGATCCTCTCCAATATCCTTCGGAGGAAAAGCAATACTCTGTCAAACAAAGAAACGTCCAAGTCCGTTTTCCATCCTTCCTTTCAGTCATTTCAAATTAAATTAAAATGACTGATGACAACCAATCAATGGTGGCAATTTCAGCAAATGATGCAGCACTGTTTCAAACTAAAGTATTGATTCAGCTGCAGCCTGCAGTAAGCCGTTTATCTTCCATTAAAAACAATCTGTTGTAATTACCTTAAACTGCTCTTTAGAGTCATGGCAGGAGAAATTACATGTCATTAGAATAAAATATATTAATGTATGCGCTCATCTTGAGCTCCTGGAGGTTTTGAATAAAATGCAGTAATGTATGCGCTCGTTTTGAATTCCCAGAGGTTCCTCTTGATCACAGCAATCATAAAGATTTTACAGTTGGGCTGCGGTGATTCGTAGCTCATGTCCTTCAGCAAGAATCTGCCCCACTGAAGTGTCCTTGAGCAAGACACCAAATCCCTCCAAACAGGATCAATAGTTGTCGTCTTAGTAAGTAAAAAAGTTTTATGAAGTACACGTTCAGTGTATGACGAAGTATTAGGGCCACATTGAGGAAAAATAAATAAAGTCAGAGGTTTATGAGAGAAAAAAAATGTAATATTATGAGAATAAAGTCATAATATTATAAAGTAGTAATTTTACGTGGTATTTTAGCGGGGAAATAGAGCAGCGTCTGAGTGAAAATGAGAAATGTGGAGCATCTGTGATCAGTTTTGGTTTTCCACCTCCAGTGAAGACCAGTGCACAGCTGCTTCTCAATCCTGAGGGCCCTGTTTTAATAATTATACTCTATATTAGTATATAAATATTAAATAAGTAATTTTCAATATAATTTGAGGGAAATATTGGGGGTAATTTGTCAGTAATTTCAAAGAAATTTCAAATACGTTGCTCGCTAATTATCACCCAGTTACCATGAAATTTGCAGACCTTCAAAATGAAGTGTTATGTGTTTCGTTTAGTTGTGTATGTCCTTTATTTTTGCTGTTTTACTTATGTTACCTGTACAATTAAAAAAAAAAAAAGCTCATCTAGAATATATTATCAATATAAATACACTGTAAATACTACTTAACTTGCTTGAATATAACTTTGTCAACTCACTTATATCATGGCGTTAGCTGTCTGTGGGCCTTGTGTGTGTGTGTGTGTGTGTGTGTGTGTGTGTGTGTGTGTGTGTGTGTGTGTGAGAAGGACGAGTGTTTCTGTGACAGCCTGATTTACAGGCCATTGGTGTGTTTAATGGAGCCGATGAAGCAATGATCGCTCATCCAATCCTCTCTCGCCTTCTACCCTTTCTGCCTGGGCCTGATACTACTAGCCATCTTTTACCACACACACACACACACACACACACACACACACACACACACACACACACACACACACACTTGACAGCTATGTGATGCAACAACACACATATAACCCCAAAGTCTGCACACGCACACACAAATCCCGCTTTATAGGGGATAATCCAATGACAGCCAATTTGCTGGAGGGATATACTTTTTTCTTTATTCCGTTCTTTATTTATCCATCGCTTCTGCTTTTACAAGGCAATTTGTTAGGTGGCCAGCTGCAGGAGGGAAGTATTAACCTAGACTTCCATTACCACGCCCCCCCACCCACCATCCCACCACCTCTCCTCCTACTCTTCCCCATCCCCTGCTTCCCTCTCACCCGCTCATCCTTTTAAGATTAAGCTATGGACCCAAAAAAGGGGGTCCGGTGTAATCATGAAAGTGTCACATTTCAGCTGAGAGAAGAGGAAGCGGTGGCTTCAGGGTCACTCTAAAATTCTCCAGTCTTCACTCTCACTTTTACTTTCGCCCCCTACCCACCTCCACTCCCTTCATTTCTGTATTTCCTCCCCCCCTCATTTCAATCTGTATCACTCCTGTTTGCTCTTGTTACCCCTCGTCTGTCTCTTGATTTTGTCCTCTCTTTCTTTCTACCGTCTCCGGCCTCGTTATGCCTCCACCTCCTCTCCCTCTCTCCCTGACAGTGCTTCAATGAGCAGTGCCTCCAGAGTGGTCTTGCTCAGTCAGTGGCCAATTACCCAGTCACACTGCCTGTCCTCCGGGACGGACAGGATTAGCAGGATCCGTCGTCTGACCGGACTCACACACTCACACAGTCTTGGACACCTGTCACTTAGACATGGACAGACAACCTGTGGGGTTTTTTCTTTTTAAAAAAAAGCTCCACCATCTTTTCCTCCAATAGGCAATTTGACAGGCCAGTGAAGAGAAGCACAGTGAGGCTGCGGAGACGAGGAAATGTATGCTGCATCACATTCATAACAGCTCACTACAAGCTCCACTGGTGCAGGTGGTCAGTGTGCGGTGGGAACTAGTAGAGCAACGCCGAGAGAAACTCACCTGGAGTTTGCTTAAGGGCAGCTAGCTCGGGGCAACTTGAATTTGTAACTTGATGGCCACAGCAGCAACAGGAACATAATGTCGCTCATGCGGACTTCCCCCAAGGCTCAGCTTCTTCCTTGTTGTTATATGCTTGAGGACCACATCATCCGCTAACTGATCAACAAGGATGTTAAAATATATGAAACACAACTAAATTACATAAAAATTATAAGTCTAGCAGCTGTGGAAGGGCTGTAATTGAACACAAAAGTCATGGTTCAGTACTTTTCTCGGTTCTGGGGTTGTGCTGTATTACAGTTTTTTGAGGCAGCAGGGAAAACAAATGAAACACAGATGATAACACACTTTTATTTTGAAAGGTCCAACCATTAATTAGTGGCTGGTTGATGTTGGCATATGGTCATTATGTGTTAGTAATGCTCCATCATCATCATCATCCAGACAGTATATAAGAAGTAGACGTAGTCACCATGACGTCACCCATTGGTTTGTGGACTACAGTTCTGAAGACTCAGGTTTTCTTTTTTGGCCGTCGTCATCTTGATTTTTTGGAACCAGAAGTGACGCGTGGAGCTAAGTGAGATGTTGGCTCATTTTCTCATAGACTTCGATACAATCTGACTTCTTTTAGCCACCAGAGGAGTCGCCCCCTGCTGGCTACTAGAAACAATGCAAGATTAAGGCACTTTAGCATTGGCTTCAATTCAGGTTGAAGGAAAAATCATGGTTTGGGTTAAAATACACTTTCTCTTGGTTAGGGGGCCATCATTGTCATGGTTACTATAGTAACCAAGTGCTGAAGGTCCAGGAGTGACCACGGTCGTGGGACACTGTTTCTCCACTCTCTGCTTTATAAGACTTCACTAGAGGTGAGAAGTATGTTGTTTCTTTTTTGGTGAACCGGCCCTTTAAAAGTGCTTTATTACCAGGGAGTACATTTATTTTATGCATGACAACCACAGGAGATTCATCCATAGAAATGGTGTATCTTGATTTTATCTAAACGGAGTCCACCTCTTTAAATAATAGTCCAAGCTGTTTAGCACAAGCCCATTCTTCAACACCGATACAATCACTGTCCTGTCTCCAGTATGAACCGCAGCTTTAGCCAGGACATACACATTATTCATACACCCTCCCAAAAATAACACTCCTGTGATTATTGTAACATTTTGTTTCCAGCAGAGAAAAATCGCCAAGTTCGACCGTGGCCTCTTCAACCCGCACAGATCCACCGGTGGGGCCAAACTCGGCTCAAACCTAACTCATTTTGAATTCTAGTCAAGATCCTGAGGTTTCCAAAGATACCAAACATGTCAGGCTGAATTACAGTGACGTGTGGACAATGAGAAACATGACATGCACAGACATGCACCGTAGAATTTTCCATCTTAGCAGCCACGTGCACATCTCGGGGGTTTTAATATTTCACTAACCTTTTTGTGATATGCAGCACATGCAGAATTTGTTTTTCTAACTTTGAAGGGAAACTGAAGACTATTTTCAGGCCAAACTCAAAAGCCTGTTAAGCTTGTCCAGACCTTGGCAAGACAGTTTGGCACTGGGAACGTGGCTGGTGAGTTCTCGTCTCCCTGAGGTCATGCAGAGTCAGATAAAACCTCTTTGGGCCTGGTCACCTCCATCCTGTGATTACACCGCTTTGGTTCTGCCGGGTCTTTGGCTGTCAGCGCTTTCTGCACTGATTGAGGGAGCTAAATGATGACAGCAGTAGGATGTGGCTTACCGAAGGCAGAGGGGCATTATGGTTTTGGGGGGAAAGAACGAAAGCCTAAAGGAAAATGTCTGGTTTTTAGTTATGCTAGCGAACAGTTTGGTAATATACTGTATAAGCTTATGCAGACTGTTCTCATACATTGTTCGTCACTATATCTACAAAAAGTGTAGTTTATATATCGCCTATCCCATATAAAGAGTGACCAGTGCCATGTAGGGAGGAGATCAGAGTGGGTGGCTCAAAAACATCAGACTTTCACCCAGTGAAACCAGAAGTCAACGTTCATTTATGTTACGTAACTTCCGTACTTAAGCATCAGTTGCGTTATGTTACTCCAAACCGCGATTTTTACCATAATCTAATTACATAGCTTTTGTCTAAACCAAACTAAGTTTTTTCCTGAAAAGAGAGAAAACATGTAATGTACGGAAACTGACGTGTTGCTGGATATTTGCAGGAAAATGCCCCAAAAAATGAGGAAGACATGATGCAATCCTTTGTATGAGCAGCAGCGTAATGTAGTTGTGATTGGCCTCGGTGCAAACTGCTTTCTTGGACGGTAGCGCCTTAGATCAGCACCACGGACAGCAACCGAAGTGCCAAATTTATCAACGCTAACTTAACAGCCTGCTCTGGATTCAGCAGCCAAACGTTGTCACAGACACAGATTACAGAAGATGCAAATTTTCCAACATATGAGACGTGATAATTACAGTGCAACAGATTTAAGTCCCTGATCCCAGTCCATAATCACAAAAAGAAACCAGGACTCTCCCATTAAAGGTTTATCCTACAGGTCTTGTGTACACTACTTTGAACAACGCAGGGCGATATAACACGTAGATTTGCGCTTTTGTCCGACGTCCAGCTGTTTCTATTTATTCACCTCAGTGGAGCGGCTGATTGGTGAAGCTGAAATGAGGAGTTAGCTATATAATACTTCCTCATTTCACTACAAGGTGTCAACTGGCTGGAGGTGACCGGAGAGCTGAATGGTTCCTACTTGCTATTGGCTATATTGTGTGTCATTTCCAGTGAATATCACAATACTAAACATGTGTTTTCTGTTTAAAAAGAATAAACATAAAAACATATTCAGTGGTTTATTTTACTACTTTGTTTATTTGAGTCTGTAGATTTCTCTTAAATTCATCAAACGTTAGCATTAGATAATACCTCATTAAACATTACATTTCAGAAAACTTGTAATATGAAAAATAACTGTCCTAATGTTAATAATTTAGTGTGGACGTGGTGTAGGACGGTGGCCCTTGACAACTGTGGTGTGCCGCACCAGCTGCACTGCTGATATTTACGCCGCTATATATGAGGATATGTATATCATATATATTATATTATGAGCATGTTAATGTGCTGATGCCCAAGTACAACCTGATGGAGCTGCTAACATGGCAGTAGACTTGTTTTGTATTCACAGTTTTGGCCAGCATTTCCTAGGCCCTAGGCGAAATTTGGGCTTTATTTTCATAAATAAGTGAATTCAGTATAATATAAATAAACAGTTGGTCCCTGATATTGTTGGCGTCAAAGTCAGTTTCACAACAACAGTTTTATTAACAAATAGGTACAGCTGGGCAGATGAAAAATTGTGAGAAAGAAAGTCACAGGGTTATAGTCTTTTAGAGGGTAATCAGTGCCCCCCCAGACGGTGGCGCCCTAGGCGACCGCCTATATGGCCTATGCCTTGAGCCAGCCCTGAGCATTTCTGTTAGATATCATATAATGTTACTCATCTGTTTATTCTGCTCAACATGCATGTAATGCTGACAAAACAATGAGGTAAAACGTCACGTTTTGACTTTGAACCCGGACTGGCTGCTCACTAATTCATTAAAGTTTCTGAATCAAAGACAAAGAGATGTCAAAATGAAGATCTTCTGTCTGCCGTGCCCTCCCAGAATAAAGCAACCAAAATGTCTGAGTCGCTCAGTCTCCTTCTAGGGTTTTTTTTTTCTCCATTTCCCCTTTCTGGCTGTTCACTGACACGGTGGGAAATGAGGCTGGAAATGATCTAAGGAAGAACTGGATTCCGTCTTCTGTTTCAAAATCCCTCCATGAGGCCCTTCTGAACTCGTCTGCGTCCAAGGCGGGCTTATCCAGACACTTCAAAGACGCTGGAGACCACGCGTTACATCACAGCTGCAGTGACCACTGACGGCTCTCTGGGAACAGAGAGGAACCTCCTCTAATCTCAGCCCTGCAGAGAGACGCTTTCAAGTAAGGCCTGGCGTTTTCCCCAAAACACTTCCAGCAGGTAAGTGGCGCCCCACCTTTTGTCGCCTCAAGGATGCTATAGAGAGTTCTCACAAATCCCTAAGGTTCACTTAACTCTGGTGGAGATGTTTGGTGATTTATTTTTTTTGGTGCCACAAATTCACTTTCAACCTTGCAGTAGTTTTCTGTAAAAGCATGATCACCGCCTGACTTTTATTTCCAATTTACCTTTTGAATCAAACAGATTTAAGCGCGCCCATCTCAGGTCTGCACAATGGCTGAGGGATATTAAGCAGACAGAAAGATGGGATCAATATTAGCTCTTTCTACTATTATGGGATTTAAAGTGTACTTTTACTGAAGTCCTCGCTTTTAAATGGTCCTGTCACCGAGTGAAAAAGGCACAACTGACAGCCTCTCATCTATAATCAGTTTATTGCTCACAAGGAAAAAAAGGAGCAGCGAATGGGAGCCAAACAGCATCAAAATTACTATCATTCCCTACCTCTTCTCCTGAAAAGCTCTTTTGATATTGACTGAATCAAAGAGGCGTCCCTGGGTAATTAAGTAAATTATGGCTTGGCAGAATTGTAGACTTGGTTGAGAAAGTACGCCGTATGGATTCCTCTCTAATTACAAAGGAGAGCTGGACAGAAATAGCTCTTCCTTTTCATCCTCAACCTTGGTGTAGTCTAGATGGAGCAGCTGTAAGCCTGGACTTAGCCCCCACCATCGACCTGAAAACCCAGAGTTTATTTCCATGCTTTACTCCATCCATATTTATACTGCTCCTTGGGAAAGTGCAGTTTGGATTTAGCGAGATGAGAAAAAGGCGATACAAGGCGGTGTATTGTTGAGTTAATGGGGATACATGGGCCTGGGATTAGAGGAAATGGATAGTCTCAAGGTAATGAGCAGCCTTGACTTTAGGAAAAGAGGGCTGGACTTCCCCTAGGAAGGAGGGCTGCTCACACAAAAAAATAAAAATACATAAATCCTGCATTTATATACATTTAAATCAACTTATTTTCTCATGCATGTTTTCAGTAGAAAAAAATAAATCCTACATATATAGCTGTGGCTCTGAAAAAAGGCTTCATGAAGATTATTATTTTGCAAAACTAATAAAAAATTACATAACATATTAAACAAACCTACTGATAATTTAATCAGCACAAATTCACTTTTAGTTTTTGTGTATTTCTATTGTATATACAAACTTTATCTGTGTATGTATTAATACAGAAATAAATACATACAGTAAATACAGTAAGTGTATACAGTATTTGTGTATGTATATATGTGCCTGTATGTGTGTCTGCAAATATACATATGTACTGTATGTATATATACACATATATGTGTGTGTATACTGTATATATACACACCAATACACCTATACACACATAAACATACACAGATATACACAGTATACACATTCATTTATCTACTTAGTATATCTATTTAGTTTTCTTGTACAACAATAATAGTAATAAGGGTTAACCGAACACTAACCCTAACCCTAATTCAATGAATGCAAATATGTGTTGGGTATTTTGTGGATGTACTATTTCAGGAGTTGATTGCACTAAAAGTATTAAATAAAATACTTTTAAATTGAATCAGTACATTCACTTCTGCTCCAGTAAACAGGGTTTACATGTCGACTATGAGCCGCTTTGATATTAAATACTACTTTCCTCAGAATCAGGAAAATGTTGTATGTAAATTGCAACCTCCCCCCCCAAAAAAAGCAGGGCGCCAATCAACTAGTGTGGTCGCCATAGCAACGGTTCTCCCAAATCAAATGGCGGAGCAGCAAGCTCTGTAGCTGCTGCCGGGCGGTGTCTGTCAAAAGCACACAGTCATTACCTGTACCCCCGTCCCTTTGTATCACAGGCAATCACAGCCGCAGAGAGCTCGCCGCTTTTTCTCTCCCGAGAAGTGATCGAGTCTGGGTTTTTGAAAGAAGCGCAGTGTGAAGCTTCCCCCCTCGTGACAAATTCCCCTCCTTTCCACCGCCTCCTTCTCATTGATCACGGCTCCCTTTCACCACACCGAGAGCGCCTCCCCGCTATAGAATCAGGTCTGGGCCGGTCAAGTGAATAACAGCCTCCGTCTCGCAATCATGCACTGCGAGTGGGTGTGCTCTGTAATGACGGGAGGGACACCTTCATCACCGAGATCTTCACTTACAGAGGAAGATTCAAATTGGGGACATTAAAGCGCTTCGTCACATAGCTGAAGTCACTTCTCTGCTCCCTGATCTCCCAAAAGTATGGTGCTAAAGTTCCAGTAAAGCCACGTTGAACTGCTCCCGTCTCTCGGACACCAGCCTCAGTGGGTGTGATGGGAACATCTCGTGCCCACTCAAAGCCAGGTTTTTCCTCCGACCCAATTCCATATGCAAATCAAAGTCGGATCAATCTGGGATTGTCTGATGAACTAATTATGTGGTAATTGTTCTGGTCTAGACTACCGATCCACCGAGTGAGAGCGGCTCTTTGTGTCTCTCCAGCGCTGATTGGGAATGATAATTGGGTTTTTTTGATTGGCAGAGGGGCAATTTTGATCTCTTTTCTTCTTTGCCCTGGCACATGTACAAGCACACCCTCTTCCTCTATTCATCCACTATTGGACGCCGAAGATAAATCCATCCAGCGAGCCAAACTCTAACTCGGTATGGAAACCTTTAAACAGGTTACAAAGGGTTAAGTGAAGAGGCAGGACTGCTACGCATTTGCAATTAGTGCATTTGCATAACTTAATTGTGTTTGGTTGATGGATTGTCATTAGCTCTGCATGGTAAAGTTGCGATGACAGCACACCTACGACACAACACAGTCTTACTGGACTTTCTCTATATTCTTCTCAGTATGAGCCCAGGCATAATTACCCAGAATCCCCTCAATTTGACTGGGATCACGTAACAGCAACAGAACCCGCCCGTGTCCCCTTTGAAGCCGGGTCAACCAAAACAAATGTGTGACCCTGCTGGAAAGGTAGTGATACCCCATAATGAGGCGGTGTTATTACAGTAAAGCCTTTCTCAACTTTTTCACTCTTTGACCTTTGACCTCTGAGGCCACAACCAATTGGATGACCCCCTTCAGCTTGTAATAAAATCCAGCTTGCAGTGGTGTCACTGAGCAGAGTTTGCAGCCTTTGCTGTGTGCAAACAGGCCAATAGGCCAAGTTTAAAGGGCCATTTCACCCAAATCACAAATCTACATGCTTCAGTCTCACTGAAACTCTTGTGGTCTGTGGTCTGTGGTTATGGTTCGTCTGAAATAGTGTTGTGTATTGTGGTCAGTGGACCTACGCTTCAAATTCTGATGCTCTAGGTATGTTACATGAAGAGTCTTTTCAAATACACTTCAGTGTTCAGAGGAAATACACAGTTTCTGCTTGTTACATGCATAGTGCATTGGTGGCTGTAGATCAGAGGGTCATCCTTTAACCACAAGGTCCGATCCCCAGCTCCTCCTGTCTACATGTTGAAGTGCCCTTGAGCGAGGCTCCCAAGGATGGGCTAAATGCTGAAGTCAAATTTCATGTATGCACCTATATGTATATGACATATACAATGAGGTTTACAT
This sequence comes from Pterois miles, assembly GCA_947000775.1. Taxonomy (NCBI): domain Eukaryota; kingdom Metazoa; phylum Chordata; class Actinopteri; order Perciformes; family Scorpaenidae; genus Pterois; species Pterois miles. Next base: position 1,609,897 of record CAMQGK010000076.1, on the reverse strand, counting down.
TTACATTTTTATTTAGTGTCCTCTGTTCACAGGAATGATACGGTTTCCGCTCCTTACATTCGTAGCGTCTTTTCAAGATGAACGTCTGTGCTCACAAGAAATGTACAGTTTCTACTTGTTACATGCATTGTGTATTTTCAAAATAAAGTTCCATGTTCACAGGAAACGAGCAGTTTCCGTTTGTTACATGCAGAGTCTTTTCAAAACAAACTTCCAATGTAGGTTTACTTAGTTTGTAGGTTGACTTATGCAATAAAAGTACTTGGTTAGGCTTTAAAGGCATCAAAACAACAAAACTACGGTAAAATAAATAAATGTTGACTTGGTTTTATAATGAAAATGGTGCCTACTCAAAATAGAAATGTTCTTTCGGTTAAGTTACCGGGTTGAAATAAGTACAGAAGGAAAGTTTATGAGTGTGGAATGGCGTGGATGAGCCACAGGATGTCAGGCAGACTCAAAAGAATGAGATCACCGGGACCTTTACGAGCTGTGGACAGAGGAAAAGGTGCTTTTCCAAAGCTATTAAACCATCTACATATGTACCACGCTGACCCCTCGTCTCTGATCTCTCTTTCATTTCCTCTGGAAGCACTTAAAAAAACACTCGGCCCCCCTCCCACCTTCACCTTTCCCAACCATCTCTGCCAGATTTGCTTTTTGTTGCAAATGTACCCCCATAATTGTCCAAATTAATGTTGAGCAGTCTCTCTCGCTGTGATTAGGCGGGAAATGAGGTTATGCGGCAGTTGCCATGGTTTCAAGGCAATGGATTTCTAAAAAAAATCTCTTGCAAAGCCCAAGACTGGCACGGTATAATGAACTTAAATTAAAGCAACTTTTGTCTCAATGTAGATTTTAATTACCCGGCAACTGTCTCAGACAGAAGGGAGAAAAGGAGAGAAAAATGGAGAGAGAACAAGTGGGGTGAAAGAATGGGTGGAAAACAGGGTTTATGTGCCAGAGCGCTAATTTGATCCATTAAGGGATGTGTGTGTGACAGAGTGTGTGATGTGCTACCTGCCTGGTGAATATAAAGTCTCATTCTCACCCATCAAGGAGCGTGGTGCAAAGGGCGAGAGCGGCGTCTTGTTAAACTCCAAGCTTCAGCTGAGAAAAATCTAATTAGTCTCATTAGGCGTGTGCAACAGTCAAAGATGAAATGGCTTCTCCTTTGTGAGAAGAGAAGTGAGAAAATATGTTTTTCCGTGAAAAGAGTGTGAAAATTTGTGCAGACGTGTTGATGTAATCAAAAAATCCACGTCCTACCTCAGGCTGCGATCGCCTGCAGCTTAACTTCTTCCTCCTCAACCTGCTCTATGGTTTTTTTTTTTTTTTATGCCGCTGGTGACATAATAACTCATTCCTGGTTTCGTGCCAATGGAGCTGCTCCAAAAGTAGATGATTAACAAAGAAACAGACTCATCCGCTTGCATAACAAGATACATCCAGTCAGCCGCTGGCACTTTCAACAAAGAAAAGGATGTCGTGAAATAACAGAGGAGGGATTTTTATCCAGAAATGTTACGATTGTAATATTTATTTTAATATTTTTGGAATCCAGCTGGGGCTCTTATCGTTCCAATGAACCCACAGAATTACAAAAAAATAAAACAAAATATGACAATACGACAATGCACATTTTGTTTGGCTCCTGTCTTTCTGTGAACTTCCTAAACATGTTACTCCACAAAATAAAAGCCTGTTACGTTCTTCCTCTGTTGTTTGCCTTTATCTCATACTGATGAAATAAAAGGTGGAAATCCTAAACCATGTGGGAATGTTTAGAAGAAATCCAGCTGGATGTTTTCAGGTGCTACATCCAGTGAGTCGTGCAGGGTAAGCTCGGACTTGTGCAGGGTTTGATGGCATCTAGTAGTGTGGTTGCAGATTGTAATCAACTGAGTGGTAATGCTGGTCGCCTCTCTCGCAACTTTAGGTGCTGCGGAAGTCAGACGGCGGCCTTTACAAACAGGGCATGGCGAATAAGTGGCATGAAAATGTGAAATACTTGCCTTGTGAAAGGGAGGAATGAATAACAATGAGTAATAAAGTTTGCTATCTTGGTTCGAACTACAGAGCCTCTGTGTTGTCATTTCATAAATATAGGAGCAACTCAACCCGTTCTGCACAACGTGATTAGTCGATGCCTTTATTCATGGTGAGACAGCTCAGAAAATCAAAGCATTTCACTTTTTTGCCAATATTTGTGTGAAAGTATTCATGACAAAAAGAACAGTTTGAAAACAGATACAGACATGCTAATTAATCAGATTATTATAAAAGAATATTCTAAAAAAAAAAAAAAACATCCCCGCTGTGTAAAGGCTTATGCAAGTGTGTCAGAAGTGCGAAGACCTTCAGGTAATGTGAAAACACAAAATGCTCTCGCTAGAACCAATGTTTAGTTTGTCCATCTGGGCTACTGTAGAAACATGTCGGACTATGAAGAGGTCCTGCTCCCTATGTAGATATGAAGGGCTCATTCTAAGCTAACAAAAACATTTATACGTTCATTTCAGGTGATTATACACTAACGAAAATTCTGATTATATTGTATTTCTGCTTATAGATCCCCTGAAATACAACACACTGGCCCTTTAAGTGATGCCAGAAGCAGAAACATAAGGTTAATACAAGTCATAAAATCAAACAGAACATATAAAAATAAGATAAAGTCTGAGATGAAAACCATAAAAAGCATGAAGCTCTTATGGTTGTACTCTGTGTTTAACACAATGTGCGGCAGACGGGATAAACACTCTACTGAGCCGTGCTGCTGAGCCATGATTTTGGCTACGAGCTGTGCCAGCTGGGGTTAACACTGAAAGCTGGGTATTTCGTGGGTCACTTGTCCAATATGGAAGAGATCGCATCCAGCAGGCTCCAGACAAATTCAACAGATAGTGAGGACTCAAACTGTGTACATCTGTCTGCATTATCTTTCATTTAGACTTCCTGTAGATAGCTGAGCTGCACATTCACTGTGTCCATATATTCCAACTTCCTCTGACATTTACAATACTGCACACTTCTCCCTACCTGAACCTTTTACAAAAAGGAAGTGGACTGCCAGCAGCGCTTGACAAAGATCCCCCTAAGTTGTCGAAGTGTAATATGCTCCAAAAGTACAGTACGCCTCTCTGTGTCCATAGATCATGGCGTCTGATGATAGCTGCTTTTGCTCTGAATAAGTGTGATTATTCCAGACAACAATTCGGGCAACTCTGGCAACACTTGTAATTCACCAGCAAGCGCCTTTAGCTATTCATATTGGATCTTTTCAGCAGCTGCACACGCACAAAAGAAATGCAATTTTGCAGCATGAATATTACACCTGAGGTCTGAAATGAAATCGTCATGCTGAATGAAAGTCATATTTTGTGATTGCGAACGCTATCTCTCCTGGCCTACACACTGCCACACACACTCACAGAGCAGGTTTTTTATGAGTAATCCTCGATACTGATTCAGGGACTGTAATTGTAAGCAGCGCAGCAGGAAGTGAAGCAAGTCCCAGCTATTGACCGGCCTCAGTCTCCTACTGAGCTAAAACACAGGGGTGGTGGCACCGCTGCTGAGAACATGTCAATTTTGCTCTTTAGAAAAGGGGCACTGCTTGAAGACTGAAAGCAAATCAACGTGGCTATCGACCCAGACAAGCCAACCCTGTAAATTGCACTCAGAGAGCTGAACAAAACAACAAAAACCATCAGTGGGATTTTTATTGACGGCCAACACTTTGCCTAGCGCGCCTCACTTCCAGACGAGATTGAAAAGACTCAACAGAAAGGCTTGATAGAGCGCTCAAACACACTCAGTATGCAACTTTATCGCAGCGATTTAGCTCAAACTCTTTAAAAGTCCTGCTTCTACATCACATAATACCACAAGAGGTGAAGGTGTGGTCGAGTGCATACCACTCCATTGATAGAGGAAGTGACATCATGGACAGCGTAGGGTTCTGCAAACACTGCAGCGAGTTGTCAAACTTGTCTGATCTCAGGTCAGACAACAACTCCTTTCTTCTCCACGTGTGAGCAGATACAATCAGACTCTCACAGTTTGGTTAGAGCTATTCTGACACATCATCATTCATATATTGACATATTGAGGCCTCCGTCATGTTGCGCAAAATGTACTGTATTGTTTTATCTGCAAATGGGAACTGTGCAGATAGGCAGGCGCCACCTTGAACAAACAGAGAAGCTTCTCTATGCAGCAGTCCCACATATCCCAGTGCAATGTGTGCATATGTATCAGTGCTATTTTGTTCAGTATGTACTTTTCATTTTAATATGAATGGGTGTTCAAGTATCCCAAACTCAAGGTTTATTTACAAGCTCAAAAACGATTAACTGAGAAGTCGTTGGGCGTGGACAAAGACAGATACAGCAGCTTGTTCTCATTCCCCAAGGTGTTAAATACTCTTTGTCATAGCCGTCAGCCTTCGGTCCAAAATGCCGTGGGCATTCCATTAATTATAATGTCAACTCCGCCTCAGGGGGAAGGTGTGATATTACACAGACATCCCACATGTCATGAGTACGTATTTTAGTCTTTTTGCGTATCGTTTGTACGCCTCGCAAACATCTGCAGTCAGGTTTAGGCAAGAAAACCTCTTAAAATAAAAGCATAAGTAAACTAAACTTATCTAAAGTAAGTAAGTGAGTAAACTAAGTTTAAAAAGTATGGACAAAATGTAAACTAAAAAAATATGTCACAAACGTGAAAAAATAATTAAGTAAACTAAGTTAAAAATGTACAGAAAAAAAATAAGTACCAGCACTCATTCTGTATGAGCTCCCAGTCTGCTCTGATTGGTCAGCTGACCCGCTTTAACTATCTTTGTTTGAGGGCGTATCAAATGGGACTTCAAGCGAGGCATTTCAGGCAGTTCAGGAGCACCGTATCTCCCTTTGGCGTGGACTTTTGTCTTTGTGACTTTGCAGATTTTACTGTACATGCACAAAAACCTATATAACACACTAAAGAAAAAGAGAAAAAGTACAAAAACTAATAGGTCCTCTTTAACGAGAGACTCTCTTCACCAACAACCCCTGAGCTTAACCATAAACAGCTGTGGCAGAGGCTTTCATTAAGCACCGGTTTGGATGTTGGACCTTGGTTGAAGGGAAGTTTAAAGAGCCGGACAGTCAGAGCTTAAAGCACTAACACCACACAGCTTCCCAGCTCACAGGGATTTAATAATGTTGTATGTTCTACTGAGTGCTGGTGGCAGCGTTGACTGATGAGTCAGCAGCTACCATAATCACCCTGACGGGACGTAACCAGCATCATGTACTCTCAGCGGCTCTGCAAGCAGTGCTGGGAAATGATGTTCTCTCTTAAAAATCAGGGATTATGGGTGAAGTCACTGTTGGATTTGCTAATTAGGGATCATAGTCCCTTTCCATCTCTATTTGCTTCCTGTTCTCACACCTTGCTCTCTAACACTCACCTTGTTTACTGGGGCTGAGAGGAGTGAGACGAAACGAGAGGCAAAAGAGGCTGTCAGCCCTTCATTGTTTCCGTTCCGTACATTTCGGGGTGAATTACAGTGGCAGCGGAAATAATTGCTTGTCCCTATTATGAATCCATCTGCCGCAGTGGCTTTCTGATTTGATGGGGAGGAAATTCCCGGGAGTAGAAGCAAATAATGCCCGGGTATAAGACACGGGAGCGTGTCAGCGGCCATTAATATCCATAAAGGCAATTTCACAACACAACTAATGACATAGAATGACAGACAATAACAGTTAGGTAATTAGTATGTGTGATGTGTGTGTGTGAGTACAGGCAGATTAGAAGGAGTTCGGCTAATATAAATCTCTGCTATTCTCATATTCCCTCTAAATGCCTTGTAAAATAACTTTACAGGAGCATGAAGGCACAAAGTACGGCATTTAGAAATTATTTAATTACTGTAACATAAAAACCCTTCATTCAAAGTGATTCTTAAGAGAATAAATGCCCAACAACAATGGTAGGACACATGCATAGAGAGTAAATGCCAGTAAACCTTCATGTGGTGGCTAAATCTGCTTGTAAAGTGAGATTTTAATAGACGTCTAGATTACAAATGTGTTGTTTCAACAGCGCTCTAATGAGGATAGTTCATTTTTCAAAATACATTCCTTTAAACCCTTAACACTCTGATGGCCCGCCAGCAGACGCAGCCTTTCAGCGGTCATTTACGCTACAGTGCAGATATATCATCCTGATATCATAAACTAGAAAGACTAAGAAAAATATTCAACCAAAGTTATGATAAATTTTGGCGAGGGAAAACTGACATGGTGATATTAAATGGAGTCCATTGACCTCTGACCTCCAGATGTGTGAATGAAAATGGGTTCTGTGGGTACCCACGAGTCTCCCCTTCACAGACACTTTATGATAATCACATGCAGCTGTATTGCATTCTGGTCTATAGAGTCCAACTGTATTCATGTGTGATGACATTAGTCCCCATAGTAGCCATTTCACTGTAGTGAGACCATTTTTGAAACTTGACCTCACTGTATAAAATGACCTGTGGTGACCTCTAGGATAATCCCAGCCAACTTTACAGCCACAAACTAGAGACCTGGAGCATTCAGAGGTTGGATGGCTTTACTAGCTCGACTGAAAATAAGGGGGGTTTCTGAGCAGTTTACACAGCAGAACTGCTCACCATTCAATTACAAAAAAAATGCAATTCCTGCAAAAACCTCAAAATGTCGATAGTCTGACATCAAATCACTTTTCACTACTGTGCTCCTTGAGGTATTGGTGTCTTAATGTGGTATTCTGGAGGGATTATTGATTATTCTGATCAATTCACGTGGTAAAAAATGGTTAAATTTAGCACTAAATCTGTGTAACAAATGGTATCAACCCAAAAATAGCTGCAGAAACTCATGAGCCATAACAGAGCATCATGTACTTCTATCATAATGTTCTCAACAATTATGCATTTTTACAATTTCAAATAATTGATTAATTAATTAATCCATGTTTAGTTCTGATTAATGATTCAAACAACGCGTCACCGTGCTGAGCTGCATCTGAAATTAATCTGTGACATCTACTGCTGACCTGCTATCTCCCCCCTGGCGTGTCTGGCGTGGGTCTCAGAGGGTTAATGTGGTATTTTGGAGGTGTGATTGATGAGTTTTTATCAATTCTCGATTAAAAAAAGGTTGAAATTTAGCAGCAAATCCGTGTAGCAAATGATAACGCATTGCGAGACATAACAGAGCATGTCCTCAGCCCTGGTACACTGTCACTATTTATTTTCATTTATTTATTACTTATTAATGACTAGAACAACAACTCTGGTTGTAATCTTTCAGATGATGGACATTATCTGCTGTTGACTATTTATCCTGATAATGAATGTGCAGTTGGATGGTGCATGTGTTCAATTAAATAAATAAAATTAATTATAAAGATAATGACACACATCGATGACCTAGTTATGTAAATGACATGTTGTCAGGGAGGTGAGGTGTCATGGGGAATGCAGTTTCCTGGAGTACCAGATCAGCTGTGATTTCTTCCGGGTTCCTCGCGCACTGTTGTGTTTGGGTGCTCAACATGACATAAAGTCGCACAGTAGCTGCTGTTTTCCTACAACCTCCCGACGGCTCGGCTACAGATGTTTTATACAGGTGTGTAGCTCGGTGAAGGCGGACAGGTGACTCCACCGTGATTTCAGCCGGACCTGAGACACCTGTTGCTCCAGTTTCGACAGACAGGTGCCACTTTGTTCGCCTCGCACAGGGGAGCAGCTCCGGGCTCGACACGCCACCTACACTTGGATTAATTTCACTGTTTTCAAGAAACATTTGTCGGTCGCAGCTACTATGAAAGTGACCGTAACTTTCTGGGACACCGCGGTGGTGGTTCCCTGTAAAGCTGGATGGACCGTCCGGGATTTAATCGACCAAGCCACGCGGAGATACCGCAGGATTCTGGAGCAGGTAAACACCCTTCACACCGCCACCTGTCTTAGTGTCCTCGGGGCTTTCCCACCAAAACAATCTTACCATTATTGTGACCACTGATAAATGTTTAATTCCGCATTCTTCGTGTTTTGCGCCCATAACTTGGCTGAGGCGCGTGTCACGTGACCAATATGTGGTTATGTTCATAATACTAGAGCTAGCTGCTAGCTAGCTGCTAGCTAGCTGCTAAAGTAAAGGAATAGCTGCTTTGCATTGAGATAATGCCTCCTTTTGTTACCACATTTGAGTAAAGTTTGGGTCACTAAACTTCAAAATGTCATGCAAGTGCAAATCTCATTAATAACAAGTTAGACTCATATTTATTACTATGTAAGTAGATCAACTCTTAATCATAGCTTCATACATCTTCTCCCAGGGTATGGAGGACAAAACCTGCCAAAATCAGAAATAAATGAATGAATAAATAAATAAATAATGACAAATAAATAACAGATAAATTATAAATGAGTATATATGTCATTAAGTGTAGCAAAAATAATTAAAATAATAAAGGTAGCCATTAATGAATTGAGTTGTTTGAATTGTTAATTAATTTTATTTATTTGTCTTTGTTAATTAATTCCCTTATTTATTTGCTATTTAGTCTTCTGTGCAGTTTTATTTATTTATGTATTGTATGTTGTAAAATGTATTTTTTCTGATTGCATTCATTTATTATGCCTGTATTTTATATACTTTGTTATATTTATTTTAAATGTATGTATTTATTTATGTATTTATACATTTATTTATTTATGCACAATTTTCTGCTATTTATTCCCCCAAACTTATTTATTTCTGTATTCTTTTCTTTATACATTTTTTTTTTTTTTACATTTCTTTATGCATTTCAGCCTCATTATGCAAATGGAGTGGGGGACTACAGTTAACACTTTAACATTTAATCTGTCAACATAAGTGATAAGCATGACATTTTATTAACAAGTTGTGTAGATAAAATAACAAAATAACAAGTATTATTTCACACTTTTTAATATCCAGCAATTACACAGAAGAAACCATCACAGAAGATGGTTAATTTATTTTTAAATTTATTTTATTCTTTTTAAAAATATTAATATTAATATTATTAAATAATAGTTTTCCCTTTGCATCTTACCCTTTGTTTATTCCCTTCCATTCCCTAGTTCTGTGTTCTTTTCTGTTTACATTTCTTTACATGTTTATTTTGACACTTTTGACGTAATTTGTCAACATCAGTGGTAAACAAAACATTTTATTAACAAGCTCTGTTGTTAAAATGACAACAAAACAGCAGACCAAAACAGCAAAACAAGCATTGTTTTGTGCTTTCTAATGTTCAGCAATCACACAGCAAGAAACTATCACAGCCTCAACGGACCAGAATGCAATGCAGCATTAGGACATTTGGGACATTACTGGACACAAGTCTGGTTGCTGTGCCTCCATGCATTACGCAGGTGGAAGTGCATACCTGTTCTGATGGGGAGTCATTCTGGGAGATGTAGGAGCAGACAAGTTTAGGGGAAGTGGAGACACCAAAAATACATCATCACAAAATATCCCAGAACACCCCAAACCTATAATATGACTTAAGGAACCGCTGCTGTTCAGTGTTGTTTCCTGAGACTTGTGTTGTTTTGAGTGTTGCACATGTACACAACGATATGAGCTCTCTGCTCCCTGATGTTGCAATCACTTGAACATTAATCATCCTGCCGAACTGACCTTTTATTAATCAGCTGCCTTGTATGCTGTCCCACCGCGATAGGGTGCTGATGTGAGGATGCGAGTGGCGCTCGGCTGTCTACCTGCACAATAGCTCCCTGGTATCTCGGCGGGCAGGTGGAAGTTTACTGTTTGATGTCCTCAATGTGGCTGCAGTCGGGGATGCGCGCCGCGGACAGGAGGCTTTGTCCTGAGAGTGATTGGGGATTAGGATTGGTGACAAGTCTGCTGTCTTATCGGTTGGCTGGTTCCCCCACCCTCAGCCTGCCCGCGTGCCCACCCCCTCGGCGAGGCTGGCTCGTGGAGGTGCAGGGATGGAAAGGGTGGCTGTATGGCTCGATGGATTGCTTCCTCACTTCCTGATAGCCACACACACACACACACACACACACACAGCTCATCATCCTCGGCGTCCCCTGAGCTGTCACGTCTCCGCTCCGCTGACAGCCATGCCCACTCTGCCCAGCGGCCCTGTTGATTCTCAGCCAGACGCGCCGCGGTGCACAAGCTGAAGTAGGCTAAACGCTAGCGTGTGATTAGAATGCACCGGGCCCTTGATTGCCTTTTCACAGAGCATGTTAATTAAAGCTAGACACTGACTCAGCAGTCTGTTGCCTTCTCTTATTAGAGGATTGCGAGGACAGTCCAGCTCCGTGGCTGCCAGAGAGGTCCAGATAGATGTGACCGGATGAGCCGGCTGCTCCTGCCAGCAGAATCCACTTAGCGCCCACATTAACCGCACATTTCTCTCCACTCTCTGGCCTCACCGCTGACAGCAGGGACAGTGTCAGAAAACCTGGGTTTAATCACCGGGATGGTGTGTTTTTGTGTGTGTTGGTTTGTAACCATGTGCATGGCGAACAGGAGTCTGCACAGTCTCATTGTGCTTCTCAGTATGTAGACCTGCTTAATTAGCAGGCTGTTTCAATGTGATCTCAGCTGCGACTCTGTACGTGTTCAGCTGCTTTTATATCTATTGTTATATTAACTGACAAAGTCTCTAACAAGCTACACAGAGAAAATGCTTATTATACAGTGTGATTTGTAAAATATCAGTGTACTGATTGTGATAAAAGATTTTCTCATAGTTTCAACACGTTATTCGATTCCCAGTATTGTTGCATGTGATGAAGACTGTGGGAGTCGTGTAAAGATTTGCACCTAAGGTGTTTCTGTAAGATTTATATGTTCTAGTAGATGTTTTGTTTGATTTCAAAATTAAGCTTTTAGTTTCCATCTGTCATCCATTTAATTATTCAACCTTCATGTGGTGATTTGGAGGTCAAAAGACATGAAAACCTGGCTAAATTTGTTTAAATTTTTATCAGACGTCTAATGAACAGCGCTCTGATGAGGATATTTCATTTTTCAAAGTACATTCCTTTAACCCTTTAACACTCGACGGCCCACCGGCAATCATGGCTGCTATTCTGTCTTTCAGAGGTCAGTTTTCAAGCTACATTAAAGATATATCATCCTGATATAAACTAGAAAGCCTGAGAAATTGATTCAAACAATGTCTTGCTAACTTGGCGGAAAGAACACACAATAACATAACGAATTTACGCAAAATTTTGCTGAGGGAAAACTGACATGGTGATATTAAATGGGGTCCCTTGACCTCTGACCTCTAGATATGTGGATGAAAATGGGTTCTCTGGGTACCCACCAGTCTCCCCTTCACAGACACTTGATGATAATCCCAGTCAGTCTGGATCAAGTCGTAGTCAAGTCAGCACACTGACAGCTGTTGTTACCTTTTGGGCTGCAGTTTGTCATGTTATGATTTGAGCATATTTTTTATGCTAAATGCAGTACCTGTGAGGGTTTCTGGACAATATTTGCCATTGTTTTGTGTCAATTGATTTCCAATCATAAATATATACATACATTTGCATAAAGCAGCATATTTACCTACTCTGATGTTGTTAATATTAAATACTTGATAAATCTCCCTTTAAGGTACATTATGAACAGATAAAAATGTGTGATTAATTTGCAACTACATGGACAGTCGTGATTAATTGTGATTAAATATTTTAACCGATTGCCAGCCCTAGTTAACTTCCATCAGTCATCCATTTAACTACTCAATAAGGAATAAATAGGTTTGATTCGTAGAAGATTGGCTGCTAACTCTAACATTTACGTCTCTGGAACCAACAAATGTTTTGTTTGATAAATGACTTTATTGATCAGTTGTCAGAGTTGTTGTGGATAAATTTCACCTCATCATTTCAGCCCTCTTCTTGTAAACTGCGATGAAGTATAACGTGAAGACAGTGCATGAGTGAAGAATCTTAATAAGCGCTGACTGACGTTGTTTTCAATCAGTGTATTGGTACAGGACGATAGCCTGGGGGACCGGCATGGAGACTGTGAGCACTGTGTGTTCTCAGGGGAAACACCCAGGTAGCTGTAGCTGTCTCTCTCCGTCTCCTGATCTGTCTGTTTGCTGTCTGTCTGTCTGTGCAGGTTCAGTTCAGATTACAGCCCCTATACTATACTGACACCTGTCAGCGCGTTAAACAAGCTGAAAGCACTTTGCCCTCCTTGACTTGCATGTGGGAGTCAGTGGAGTTGTCCAGCGTGGGCTGGGACGTGCGTCACAACTCAGCAATTCAAACGGCATTTTTTAAAGTTTAATGTAACCGTTAAAACCTGCTGTTTCTCTTGCTGAGGTTGTTTGTGTGGATTTCAGCCCTGACTGGCAGTTAAATATGTTCAGGGAAATAGCCTGCATTCATCACACTGCTGTAGTTGTGTATTGTACATTTATATTATGTTAACTGTATTCCCTGAAGGAAAATACTTCAAATAGCTATAGAACAGCACCATGAGGCTAGAAGGAGTTCACTGTTTAGCTGAAGGGCATTATAGCAGGACAGAGGCCCGTCGGCATGTTACTTTAAACTTGGGCATCCGAGACATTTTGACAATAAAAGTCCTCAGTCACACATAAATCAGTAGAAAGACCTGACAAAAACAAGCTATCACAGCTCAGTGTGCTCTACCAAACGGTTAAGATGGTTGGAATCGGCTTACAATTACACAAGAGAGTGATAAACTATTTGTTATGTACCATTATTACGCAGCTTTGTTGAATACTCGATTCTGATTGGTCAGTCGCAGCGTTCTACGGTCTGTTATTTCTTGATAGCAGACCGTTGCTATGGACACAGTTCAAATGTCGGACTCTGGTGACCATTTTTGTGTCAAATTATTGATTTCTTAAGTAAGCAGCCGTATAATAAGCTGGATAATGTACAGCTAGCGGGGGCATTGTTGTGAAATAAATAATAATGTAATTGTAATTGTAAATAAAAGTGTAATAAATGAGTTACTTTTCTACATTTCTCCCTTTGTTTTCAACCAGCGGAAGATCAGTGAAAACGTTGTTTTTTAAAACCTTAAAATATGGACCGGAGCAGAATATTTCGTTTGATAAAAACATTTAAATTTTGGAAACAATGACGTTAATCTTTTCTCTAATAAGTTTTGACGCTCTGCAGTTATTGGAAATGTTTGGCTTGCACGAGTCAGAAACGAACCACTGGAGTGGTGCTAATAGTCTAATGCTAATAATATTAGTGTAGTCTGATCTTTACCTGCAACTGTGCAGAAATACAGACTGTAATCATGACTAAGTAGGAATTGTGTATGAATTACTAAGTAAGTGTTTTATTGTGATGTTGTTCATTCCAGGCCTGTCAAAGTTAATGCATTAAAGGAATAATAAATTTCTTTAATGCGTTAACTTAATGATTTTTAGGTTGTGGTGGCTCAGGTTTAAGGCTAGAGTGAAGATACTGGAATCATATGAAACTACAATACCTGATGAATCCGTCGGTACCAGCGTCATACTAGCTTGTCGTGAAGGAGGCTAAATAATAAGATAAGATAAGATAAGATATTCCTTTATTAGTCCCACAGTGGGGAAATTCACACATTACAGCAGCAATAGTATTATATATATATATATTTAATATATAATCGTAATGTTAAATAATGTGAGGGTTTCTGGACAATGTTTGTCATTGTTTTGTGTTGTTAATTGATTTCTAATAATAAATCACCACTCCCATGGTAATAAGAGTATTCAATACTCTTTCTTTAATGTACACTTTGAAAAGATAAAAAACGAGATGAATTTGCGACTGATAGCCCGAGTTTATACATGTGTAAATCTAACTTTGACAACCTCAGAGCAGATAAATCTGTGGTCTTTGGCACCCCACTAAGGGACCCCGGACCCAAGGTTGGGAACCACTCTTTTCTGGCAAACGTCTGTGATCGCTAAGGTCAACTTGTCACTATTGTCTTCTTCCTTCACAGAGGAAGCTCTCCTCAGCTTTCTTCCCTCGCACCGACGGATCCGACTGGAAGGCGGCTCCTCATCGACTCGTTCATTAAACGCATTTTATCTTCATCGCCGCTAACTCCTCACCGTCCTCCTGTAGCTGTTTAATTACACAATTCTTCTGAGGATCAAAGTGTGAAATAGTACCCACCACCACCAGCAGCCCCGCTGAATCCAGCTCCACTAATCGCTTCGGCGCTTCACCGTTTTCCAGCGGTGTCATGTTTGCTGTGGGAGCCGGAGAAGGAGAGATATTGCTTTAAATAATGGGGGACTTAATGGTGTAATTTGCAGCGAGTTTACTCTTCTAACTGTCACAGTAATTTTCCTCAACTGTTGACTGACTGCCTCCCGACTCCTTTTGTTTTTTATGTCATGGGAAGAGTTCAGGATACAAAGGGGAATTACCAAGGATTGACTTCACAAGAGTTTTTCCCTCGCTATAGATTGCTTTCCCTCTGAAGTGTCATACATTCATCCCTTTTCATCACCAGCTAAAAAGAGTGTTTTCTCTGGACTTGGTTGTGAGGAAACAGAGGTGATGCTAGTTAACACTTTGCATTCTTGGGCTCTTATGTGAATTAACCCCTCCCACCTGAAAATCACAGCAATACTGCTTATTTCATTAAGGTGCGTTGTGGTTGGTGGTGATGTGATGACACCACAAAAGGGCCAATTAGCACTACCGCTTCCTTCCCCTGCCGTTCCTGTCACACACACTATAAACAGTGTTGGTGAGAGGCAGAAGAATGCCAGCGTTCAGGTCGAGCCGGTTTTTCTTGCGAGGTGTAAATGCTTCGCCCTGATGTCTCGGCTACAGCTGGGCTCCACCGGTTTCAACATCTCCATCCTACAGGTGCCGTCGATGGTAAACATAAAAGTAACTCAACAAATAATCAGTAAACACACTGATATTGATTTAAAATTAAAGTTCCTGTTGTTTATTTGGGTTTTAGATCATATTTTCAGGAAAGTTATCATGGAGCTGTGTCTTTTTTAGGGCTGTCAGTCGTGATTATTATGATTAATCGCATGATCGTCCATAGCTAATTACAAATTAATTACCTTAAGGAGATTTGTCAAGTATTTAATAAAAAATACCAGATATCCAGCAACATGTGTCAAGTATTTAACACTCTTATCAACAAGGGAGTGGACAAATATGCTGCTTTTTGTAAATGTAGGCATATATTTATTATTGGAAATCAATTAACAACATAAAACAATGACAAATTTTGTCCAGAAACCCTCACAGGTACTGCATTTAGCTTAAAAATATACTGAAATCACAACATGGCAAACTGCAGCCCAACAGGCAACAACAGCTGTCAGTGTGTCAGTGTGCTGACTTGACTATGAGTTGCCCAAAAGACTCGTAGGCACCCATAGAGCCCATTTTCATTCACACATCTTGAGGTCAGAGGTCAAGGGTCCCTTTTGAAAATGGCCATGCCAGTTTTTCCTCGCCGAAATTTAGCGTAAGTTTGCAGCGTTATTTCATGTCTTTTCTGCCAAGCTATTATGACATGGTTGATACCAGTAGATTCCTACCAGCCTAAAAATCATAAGATGCATTAATGCATTGAAGAAATTACTTACGTTAAAACAAATCTGCATTAATGCTTTATTATCACGTTAAGTTGGACAGCCCTAGTCTTTTTATGCTCCTTCTTTGTAACACCCTCAAGCAGTTTGTAGAGTTACAAGATGTTCTTGGCTCTGGTTCATTGGCGTGCATGGCTGTTTGCGTGTCAACATGCGGTTGCATTGTTTGGAAACTGCGCTGCATTTTTTATGCTAGTTGTAGTTGCAGATTAATTGTAGCTCTGGCATTATGGGCACTTGAAGATTCTGGCTTTATTCCGGCGATTGAAATCCCAGGCTCTCCCGACCATTTGTTTTAAGAGAATGGACCCATTGTGACAGGCAGACACCCTCTTTTTTACTTATTAATTTTTTTTGTTGTTGTGCCCCGTAATTCACATTCGGATGCAGCGGAGCAGGAAGGAGCCCATTCACACGACGGGTGATACAGCAGAAGCCTCTCGCTGGGCCTCAGCCAAACTCATCCCAGCCTCTGAGGCTTAGAGCCTGTAGCTGTTAATTTAGCTGCTAATGGAGTCTTGTGTTGCTCCGGACAGATTGCTTATTGGTACGGGCATTTCCTAATGGGCCATTTTCTACTGCACACATTGTTAGAAATGATAAAGATTTCTTTACTTAGTCTAGAAATGACTTTTAGTAGAAATTGTGGATAGCAGATATTTATTAAACTACATTTGAGCCATCCAGGAGGCTCGGTTTCCATTGTTTCACCGATCTGCGTAGCATCGCCTCGCACAAAAAGGGGAAGATGCTATTGTTCATGTGCTTCTCTGTTGATGCTGCCAGCAGCACACTGATTAAAGATCGTAGCTCAGTCTAAAGTCCTTGTTTTCTCTGACAATGGATGGAGAGCCAGGCTCGGGGTACTTCCTGCTGGGGTGGATCCACTCTGACCTCTGTCTTCACGGTGACGGTGAAACCGGCCTGGAATGTGCCCGCCACCACCAGCGCTCCCCACGGAGCAGCAAAACTGGAAAAGTTCCTACCCCTAAACCCCTCCTCACGCTCACATTCTCCTGTACAAACTGTGTTGTGCATGTTCGGTGTAATGTAGGTCATCTGTTGCTGCTGGAGCTGCCAAACAAACAGGCTGCTGTTAGGTCTGGATATACATGTCGTTATTATGTTGACTGACTGTCAGAACTGTGTCTCATTTGTTGCTGTAAACAGAGATTTCATAGCGGAGTACAATGGTGAAGTGGAGTTATTTTTTATCATGCTTCATATTGAAATAATGACTCATATATTCACGTTTGTAGTAGGAACGGACATATGAAGGATTTATTGAACCTTTTGTGAAAAATGCCTTTTTGTTATCAAGGATTCAGTTTTTGTGATATTTTAATTGCGTCACTTCTAATTAATTACAGTACTTGTATTTAGGGTTTCTACTAGACCATGTTTGCATGCTTTATTGTTCTAAAACCACATTATTTTTCTCATACTGTGAATTTACCTGTATAGAGTGGTGCAAGAATGAGTCCTAAAACCCATAAATAGTTAGCATTTTAGCACTTCCTGTTCCCTCACCTGGAAGTCAGTGGGTTTTCAGTTAGGTGCCTGAAATAAGGTCAGTGGTTAACACAAGCTGAAGAGATTTTAACGTTTTGTGCTATGATATGAGATATGTCAGTAAATACCCCACCGTGAATTTTGAAGCTTTTATGTGTCTTTCAAAAAGCTGCTAGTTGTTGCTTGAAAGTGGCTAAGAGAGGCTATAAAACGGCATCAGGGGGACTCTTTCTAGCCTTGCTACAACTGTGGTGAATTTTGTTTGTAGCGTTAGCTTTTTACTCCTGGAGATTGCATACACACTTCAAAAGCGGTGTTCATTTGTGAAGATTATCTGAAGGAACAAAATGTGTAATTTTCATAAACGTGCATTTGCCAGTAATCCAAAATCCAATGAAAACGTTCCATTGGCTTTTTGTCTTCCTGATTGGCCTACAAAAATACATCATCCCTGCAGCGCTCCCTGCAAAAAGCTTTGTCTGCTCTGATTGGTCAGCATCTTCCCTTCTTCTACATCTGCATCACTGCAGCCGGAGACTCGCTGTTTGGGTCAGCTACGTCGGGTCTATCCGCTACCGGTGACTGTATCGTTGTGACATCACAATGTTACAGAAGTCCTGTCAGCTCATTTAAAGGCGCAGTCTCTGAATACAAGCTGTTTGTGAGTGTTTGGATACTACAGTATTTATATCGCACCTAAAGCTTCTTTATAATAACAAAAAAGACATCACTTTCTACAATACGAGGCTTTTATATAAAAAAGAATCCCTAATGTTGGTAAATCAACCTGCTCACCGTCTGAATTTCTAATTTTTCTAACTTTGTGTCCAGCATGATCAGGGTGAGGTGAATATCCACCACCTGAAGTACGTGGAAGGAGGGATCCTGGATATGGACGACCTGCTGAGCGATCTGGTGGAAGACAGAGACAGGGTGAGGATGCTGCATCACCACTTGCTATATTTATGCATTTAAGCTCCCACAGTTTTCTCCCGTCCACGGTTCTACGCATGTTGACGCCTGACGGATGGTTTCTCACGGTCGGACAGCTTAGCACAACAACACGAGCTGCGATGCGGATGGCAAGCTGTGTCTTGATTGTTCATACCTGGCGTGAGGTGCGGTAAATTACAGCAGAGAATCCGTCATCCTTACCCGCGCTTAGGATTTATTTTGACTCCTTTCGTAAAGTCTCCAGCCTGGCAGGATGGCAGGATGTCCAGTAAACAAGGTATTTGTAAATCCAAACCTTGGTTAGCTTGTCACTGGCTGTTAGGAGTCCAAACCAGCTAATGTGACAAAGTTTTTCTATGCGGCAAAGAAATAATTTGATTTGATTGCGACTTACTTTGCTCCTCTCCTTCGTCAGAAAGCGAGGGTAGGAGTGCTGTATAATTTAGCTGTCATGTTCATTTTTACAGAGGCAGATGAAAAGACGTCATTTCAGATTTAGAACAAATCAAGGGAAGGGACGTTCTCCGAAACAGCAGTGACGTAACTTCACAGAACAGGGTTGGAAGTTCGCTGCATTTCACACACAGACACAGAAAGTGGCCCAATTTCATTCCTATTGCTAATTTCCCATAATGCATTCCTAAGATGTGCTAATAAACCACCCGAAATCCATATTCATAGGCCCCGGGACCAGATGAAAGATGAATCAACACTTAGTCAGCAAGAAGGCCAGATGAAATGGAAATGAAATATTCAGTCATCCCTGCACCGCACAATAACAATTGGTGTTTTAAGCTGCACGAACAATAGAGTGTGTGTGTTTATAGGTGTGCATGTAGGACTGCAAGTTTGGCAAAATACTCTTTGTGAAAAACGGGGACACGACTAAATAATAGATCTTCAACTGTGGAGGAAAAACTGTTTTTGCAATCACAGAGAACAGAGGCTTCATTTTCCGGGATGATGGAATTATTATCATAAGATCTGCGTCGTATTTGTGCATAAGAGGGCGCGTCTGTCGTCGATTTTAATGACTCATTTTCCCCAGAACCTAAACCAGCTTTCTCTCAGCATCCTCAGAGTGATGATGAAGTGTCACAGATCAAATCCCGCGCTAGCATTTGATCAGATTCCCTCGCTAACAAGTCACCCTGACGTCGGCTCTCTCTCCTCGTATCTGTGGTGCTTTTTGTCAAACGCTTTCACTAGAACCTGCCGCCACGCAGGAACTGTCTAATTTACCTTTTGTTTCTCTCAGCTTCCGCCCAATTCTCCAAACGCACCTCCCCACTTTCATCTCACTTCTCATTTTATCCTTTTTTGTTTTCGCTGCTGATGAAAAAATAGCAGACGGAATAGGACGTGATCATGCGACTTATCTCCGGGCTTCCGAGCGGCGTCGCTGATTAATGAGCCGCGCCTGGCGTTGTTGATTAGTCCGACTTCCTTTTGTTTGTCTGTCTTTATAAACTCGCCGCAGCCGACGGATTCTATCTTTTTTCTTTTTTGTTCTGTTATTGTGGCCGCCGCTGTTCCGCCATCAATCATACAGGTCCTATTGTGAGGGCCCTCCACCGCACAGCGTGGGCCCCGTGTTAGCCGGTGGATGCTAATGAGAGATAATGGTAAGCTATTTGTACACCTAGTGGTTAGCTTAGCCGCAAGTCCAGACCTCTTTATCTGGGCCAGCCCCCCGGCCATTATTCAACACACACGCACGTCTGTCGTCCGCGCCGCCCGCTCCGAACCCCAGGCAGGCGTGTAGCGTAGCGTGTTAGCATTAGCGTCGACAGGAAAGGAGCGCCACTGGTGGTTGATGAGGGCGGAGATGAGGGGGCGGCTGTGATTTGATTACAGCTCTGCCCCCTGCATCTGCGACACACACACACACCAACATGCACACATGCCGCTCCGTTCATTAGCACCCCGTCTCGAGACACCGGCCACCAGCCTCCTCATGAATATTAATATCAATCTGATGAATGTGAAGGAGGCCACGGGGTGTTGGCTTAGGTGTGACCACATATACACAGTACACACTCAGACACAATAGAGCACAGTATAAAGAGAGCAGGTCACGATTCAGTCTATTATACTCCATGAAGCTCGCCTCTACTTTGACCCTTTAGAGAGTGTGTGTGTGTGTGTGTGTGTTGTGTGTGTGTGTGTGTGTGTGTGTGTGTGTGTGCGCCCTGCAGCTCTCAGAAGGCAGTTGGAGGCATGGCGGTTGGAGTCATTGACCTGTCAGATACCCCACTACTTTGTTAATGGTTTGGAGGAGCAGGCAGACATAACAGCTTTTCGATCTCTTCCTCTTTTGTCACGCTGTTTTGGCCAAATCACAGTAGTTTAGAGGCGGGTTAACCTGCGTTATCCTCCATCAGTTTGTCTCTTTGCCTTTTCACTTATTCACTCTCTCATACACAGGACTTGTATGTGGTTGTAGGGTCGGGGAAAATTATACACACTTGCAAGAAAAAGTATGTGAACCCTTTGGGATTACTTGGATTTCTGCATAAATTGGTCATAAAATGTGTTCTGATCTTCATCTAAGTCACAACACAGACAAACACAGTCTGCTTAAACTTATACCTCACAAAAATGATGTTTTCATGTTTTTATTGAACACAACATGTAAACATTCACAGTGCAGATATGAACCGTTATGAGGATACGCTGATCAGTGTGATATAGTATCCTGATTTGTCAGGTATTAAGTCTGCCAAAATCAGACATTCCCATCTCTCGTTCTACCTTTCCTCTCCACATCTCGCCCTCACTCCTCCATCTCTTCTCTCGCTTTCTTTTCAAAAGCAGTTATTAACAGATGTAGGGCTTTACCTCTACACATTCGCCCACTTACCACAACCAGAACTGTCACTCTCTCCCATTCACAGTCCTCTGGGATCCTGCATTAGCCGCGGCCATTACTCCCATACGTCTCCACGGTACACAGGAGCTGTCAGGCTGCCTGTCCAATGCCAGCAGGCCATTAACATATAAGCTCTACGCCAGCTTTCAATGGCTCTGTTTTCATGCACAAAATATTCAGTTTCAGGACCTTATTCCGAAAAATGAAAATGAATATTTTAGGAGTGTCAATTGATTGAAATAGTTAGAGATTAATTGCAAAATTAAAACTTTTTATTTGTTCAAAATGTACCTTAAAGGGAGATTTGTCCCTTTGTGGGCTGCTTTTTGCAAACATATGTATATATTAATAATTGGAAATCAATTAAAAACACATAACAATAATAGTGATAAATATTATCCACAAACCCTCACAGCATAAAAAACATGCTCAAATCATAACACAACAACTGCAGCCCAGCTGCATATGATTGTCATGTCTGTAAAGGGGAGACTGGTGGGTACCCATTGAACCCATTTTCATTCACATAGCTAGAGGTCAGAGGTCAAGGGAGCCCTTTGAAAATGGCCATGACAGTTTCTACTCACCAAAATGTAGCGTTTGGAGCGTTATTTAACCTCCTTCCCTACAAGCTAGCATGACATGGTTGGTACCGATGGATTCGTTTGGTTTTCTAGTGTTTTCCAGCGCTAGCCTTAAAACTGGGCGTGCTACAACCTAACCGGTCCAATGGCATTTTGTCGAGTAAAAATCGGAAGTCACATTAGTGCATTAAAGAAATTAATTGCGTCAAAACAAATTTGCGTAAAAACATTATCACATTAAATCTGACGCTAATATTCCTGTTTACATACAGCCGTGCAAACTTCGATTAACGTTACCGGTGGAGAACAAAGCCTCCCTCTTTCATTCCTCCAACCACCTTCTTGAGAAGGTCAGTGTTGCGATATTTGCGCATACCCATAAACCTGTTGAGATCCAAGTCTTTCATAATGTTTAAAAGTAGTCGCGTTTCTCTTTTCCGACCAGAAATGTGGGCATGCATCTCTGCAAACTTGGCAAACTGGCTGTAAACAGGCGCTGTGTCGTAAACTGCAGTGAAAACCACAACTGAGAAACGTAATGCACTGTTTAAATCTCCGAAGAGTAATCCTGATATGTGAACTCAAAATTTGACCCCTATGAAATCTGGAATAACATATGGCGAGATTTTGTTGTCCATCTCCCATCATTCCTCTCCTTCACCCACATGCATCTGAAATTTGAGAGACATGTGAGACAGTGCGAGTGTCCTCTTGTCACGCCGCTCTCCTCCAGAATGGGAATTAAACTCTGGGAGCGTAACGTCGTCTCGTAAGTGGACTGTCATTCCTCATTCCACACACACGTTGCTCCACATGGACCTTGTTTTTGAGGAGGTGCGCGGCAAAAAAAAAAAAAACACATAAAAAAGTCAACCTTCCATCCCATGCAGCCAAACGAGAAATCTAATTTCATGGGAAATTTAATGGAAAAAAAAGCGGAACGATTTCCTCCATCTCTCTTTAATTAGCCCTTTTTAATCACGGCACCTATCGGGCGTCCATAAACCTCCCATGCAGTCTCTGGTCGCTGTAAATGGTAAGGGTGCATGTCTCAGCTGAGCTCCCTGTGAAATGTCAGCGGCTTGATTACGAGGCCATCTCCCATCATCCATCTCTTCTGCTTGCATGTCACAGCGGAGGACGCGATGCTGGAAAGAAAAATGAATGGAGTCTCAAGGAAATATATTGTAATGAATTAGGTCTGCGGTCATGATGACCATCTTTCATATCCACAGAGAAAATGACACCTCTTTGAATAATTCACCTTGTTTCTATGTTATTTAGTTACTATGTCTCAAACTAAAGTTCATTTGTTTACAAGAACTTTAAATTACACTGCAAAATACGTACCGGTAGACATAACTGACAAAGAGATTAAATAATGCTGCTGCAGACTTCCTTCCAGCTCCTCTCTTCTAAATTGTACCGGCTGATTTGCCTGAAGTCATTTATTACATGTCAGACGTCAGCCCCTCTGACAGGCGACAATAAGGCATTACTTAAAACGTGCTAAAAAGTTTAGTGAATGGGTACGTGATTGCGAGGCGCCGACATGCTGATTAGCCCTCCGTGACACCTCGCTCCCTCACCTCCATTCACTTGTGGCGGCGAGTCGTCTTTGATTGGCATCTGAATAGTTCCCAAAACTCTGCGCCCTGTCTGAATGGCCGGTGATGAGCGGGAGTAATGAGGTTCAAGTGCGCTGATTAGAAAATGTGGAGTTTATTTCTATAGCACATTTCATACACAAAGGCAATTCAAAGTGCTTTGCAGTGATGCGTTAAGAATATAAGAAAAGGAAGGAAAACCAGCATTAAATATGAATTACAAGAATAGAAAGCTTTTTAAAGGATATTAAAACGCTAACAACAGGGACTTAAGGTGGTTTATTCTGAGTGTTTAAGGTTCAGTGCAGAACATGTGTTTTAACATCCAGCAGGGGGCGACTCCTCTGGTTGCAGAAAGAAGTCTGATTGTATAGAAGTCTGTGAGAAAATGACCCAACTTCTTCAATACAGCGTGATATTCATTTAGTAAATTATGGTCCCATTTCCAGTCAAAAAGGACATAAAGCAGGTTATTCTTTAGAGTGTGCTTACCTTGTGATTGACAGGTCGGTATCACAGTGTTGTCTGCTCTGGGAGTTGCTGATGCACAGTAATCCCTGTAAACGCTGCTCCTCCATGTTTAGTTGGTACTCTGGGACCAAGACCTCTACCTGATGACCTGAGAGGCTGAGATGTGGTAAAAGATAGTAAAGTATTTAGTAAGGATCTTTTTAGCTATCTACATATCACACACGCCTACCTAATCATAATGCACACACTCTATACATCACTACTTGTGTCTGTTTGATGCGTTTGAAGATTAATTAGAAACCTTGCCCAGATTGTGCACGTGCCCCGGTGTATATAATGAGACGGACACTCATTACGTTCCTTCTGTTGTCTGCTTAATTGATTTTATTCTTGCAAAAAGAACATTTATTTCTTAAGGTTGCCATCGCCGTTGAAGCCCGGAGGCTCCAGACATGCAGAGATTTGATTGTCTGAAACTGCGTAATGGAAAATGGGTATTTTTAAATGCTTTCCAGCCACTGCTCAATCTCATTACGTGAAGTCATATATCTAAATATTGTTTGTCCATATTGCAAGACTGCTGTCTGATATTGACGAGTGATTATTTCAAAATGACACAGTAAACTGTTTTCATAGTCTCCGACATAATGACTTGATGATGACTTGAAACATGAAGTTTGTTGTCATAAATAGTATAACCTTCATAAAGAGCGATTGAATTAGATGCAAGGGAGTTCCCGTTGCGTTGTCCTCACCTTGTGTTTGTTATGCACTCTCTTGAACACCAGCGATACATTCATATATCCCACTAAACATAGAGTATATTGAATAAAGTCAGATTATCTCCGTAGCCTGCAGATGAGATCAGATCAGACCGGAGCGGCTGAACGTTTCGCCCGGCGGGATTCGGTCACTTGAGCTGATTTCATCACATCTCATCAGCCTCGACCTTGATTCAACCCCCCAATCTGAGCACCACAGCAGCTCTTCATCTGATTATATTCAATTAACAATACCCCCTACACACACACACACACACACACACACACACACACACACACACACACACACTCACACACACACACACACACACTCACACACTCACACTGTAATTATGACAAAGACTTAAGGAGAAAGAATTCTCACCGTCTGCTTTTCAGTTAAGTTTCCTCGTAAAGTTGCACTTTAATTCCTTCACATGATCCTCCGCTGTACCTTTCCACTTTGAATGATGGCACCCCTCCAGAGTCATTTGTCAGTTCACTGAAGCAGAAGCCGGGATTCGGTTCGGATAAGGCCTCTTTGCGTAGGCGTGTGTCGTATAGAGGCTCTGCTAGGTCATCGCACCCTCAGATCTTGTCCTGTGGCGGTTCTCTTTCTCTTGATCACATGTTGCCCTCGGTGTCACCATCACACCACCCATTAGCTCCTAATGGAGTGAGACGGTCGGGCTGTAACCTGACCTGTGTGCGACTGCTGTGGTCTGGGAGGGGGGCGTCCCAAGGCCAGAGGTGCTCTGTGGACTCGTTTTTCCAGGAGAAGATGAGGCAGGAGGATGTGTTTCGAATTATGTGTGTAATCCAGAGCTACACGTGACATGAAATATGTTAGAAAAATGATGGAAAGCTGCAGCTTGTGTTTGTCGTCAGCATTAGCTTCATCAGTTAGCGGCGTTTTTTTGGCACCGCAGCCTGCAGAGGAGCTAATCACACCCAGCTAATGATCTATTATAGATCCACTTGTTTACAACAAATCTACTCTCTGACCCAACCAGCCTCGCACCATCTGTTTTCCTCCATGACATTGACCCACACTAGTGTATATATGTGTTTTCCCTCCGCTCACTCCAACTGCTAATAACTCAAATCAGCAGAAAGTCACACTCCCGGATGTGTGTGTGTGTGTGTGTGTGTGTGTGTGTGTGTGTGTGTGTGTGTGTGTGTGTATGTATGTGTGTATGTGTATGTGTGTGTGTGTGTGTGTGTGTGTGTGTGCATGTGTGTGTGTGCATGTGTGTGTGCGTGCGTGCGTGTGCCTGTGTGTGTGTGTGTGTGTGTGTATGTATGTGTGTGTGTGTGTGTGTGTGTGTGTGTGTGTATGTATGTATGTATGTATGTGTGTATGTATGTGTGTATGTGTGTGTGTGTGTGTGTGTGTGTGTGTGTGTGTGTGTGTGTACTTCCACTGCTGCAGATAGAGGATAAATGCTTCTAATACTGAATCCAACTCATTTAAGTATTTAATGATTTCTGGTGCAATTACGCAGCTGAAACCGCATCTGTTTCCACACACACCATTGTTGTTATTCATTTTTGCCGCATCTCGTCCTCATCAGCTAGCTGATTGGGCTAATGAATGGAGCTCCGCGGACGCTAATGTGTCTGAATAGGCCACTTGAATTATTAGCCAGCCTACGTCTGAAAATGGAGGGACATATGCAGAGGAAGAGTGATTCACATCACACATGATGGTCACGTTAAAGGCAGTAAAACGGCTGGTGAATCAGATTCGACCTGGATGATCCTGACTCAGATACAGCCCAAGAAAATTGTTAAAAATGGCCATTGCATATCACAAGTTATTTGTTTTGTCCCCTCCAAACCCCAAAATATTCTCTTTACAATATTAGAAAACAAGCAGCAAAGCAGGAAACTGGAACAAGCTGGTAAATTACTGAAATAAGAAATCAATAATTAGGATTGTTGGCAAATAAATTTAAGGGTTCAAAGTTTTATTATTGTCATTATACAACATAATTATAACCCCCTCCACTTTAAAATATTTAAATTAAAATAGAATATACACAATAAAATAGCCACTAAAAGTAGGGCTGCAACTACCTTTTCGTTGTCTATAAATCTGTTGATTATATTCTCAATTAATCAATTAGTTGTTTGTTCAGTAAAGTGTCAGAAAATTATGAAAACTGTGGATCAGTGTTTATCAAAGCCCAAGACGACGTCCTCAGATGTCTTGTTTTGTCCACAACACAAAGATATTCAGTTAACTGTCATAGAGGAGGAAAGAAACCTGAAAATATTCACATTCAAGAAGCTGCAATCAGAGGATTTACATGTTTTTTGTTGAAAAATGACAAAAATTCTAATCAAAATACTTGAAGCTCTAAATAAAATAGAAAAAATTATATTAAAGCTTTATATTTATTAATATTTTATCATATTATTATTATTATTATATTAAATGTGATGTATGGTATAATTTTGTTTTCTATCCTCTATTTCTTTTTTGTGTAAAATATATAATCAATGTTTTGATAGTAGCAATGATCACATAAAAGGGTCTCTCTCATTGAAAAAATCAGGTATTGCAGATTTAATGTATAATCTGTTAATCGATTAGTAGTCAACTATTCTGATAATCTGTCGGTTTGAGTATTTTTTTTAATTCTTTGATTTCAGCGTCTTAAATTTTTTCCTCCTCTTTGACAGCAAACTGAATATCTTTGAGTTGTGGACAAAACCAGGACGTCATCTTGGGCTTTGATAAACACCGATTGACATTTCTCACCATTTTACAGACCAAACAATGCTATTATGTTGTTATAAACCTGATGAAAAAATGCCTAATATAGCTGCAAAGGGAAGAAAATAGCTGATGATTAATTTTCAAATGGATTAATCAACTAATTGTGTCAGTGCCTATTTAGCATTGATTGTTAATTAGAAGCTGATATACACTGAGTTAATGAGCTGAATCTCCTTCATTAAATAGCTCTGTTAGAGGAGCTGCTGTACACACATCGTACGTCTATTTCCAGTTAGATTGTGGTGAAAAGGTAAACCTGCAGTAGCCGTCATATCTACAGATGGATGGAGCTGTCAGCTGCTGTTTTCTACTTGTGAGACGTAACGCTGCACAAGTCAGACTCTCCTACTCCGGGCACTGATGTCCACTCAATAACTATCTAATAAGGTGAACACATGTTGATGGGTGCAGGAAAAATCTTCCTTTTTCTTTCTCCCAAACACCTTCGGGCATCGGGCTGATGCTGGTTCTCCATGGCAACAGCAAGTACCAAATGTCGGTAATGTATAGTTCAGGTATATATATCAGCTGTGCCTGAGAGCAGGGTGTTTACCCCTAAAGAAGTCTCTGAGCTGAAAATGTAAGCACTTTTAGGTCATTTCCACGAAGGAAACTAGTAAATTATTAATAATTTGATGAATAATAATGATGGAAAAAACAGATTTTCCCTTTAAACCATCCTTAACATCACTTCAACAGCACAAAGAGGAAGGCGACAGGCAGAAAGAAAGAGGTGACGTATGGTATGAATGTCAGGGGAGGGCAGATGGAGAGAGGAGGAGGAGGAGGACGAGAGAGCCACAGGTGAGAGGGCAAAAGCCTCGCAGCTCAGAGTTAATCACTCCTTCTATTTCTCTGTCAGATCCCGGGAGGAAGGAAGGAGGGAGGAGGGAGGATGGAGGAGGAGGTTGGAGGGAGCAGCTGGCCCTGCGACGGCCACAGGGAAAAGAAAGCTGATTATTAGGCTCCGGCTCAGACTTTTGGGAGGAGAGTTTGCCATTTCGCTCTGCGTATATGGGAATGTACATGTTTATGCCCATTTATGAGGACGAGGTTACGACTCTCTGCGTGCCGAGGGAGCGCACGTTGGCGTGCATGTGTCAGCGTTGTCATGTCCTCGGATGCGGAATGGGACCGGCGTATCCGCCGCTGATGTGTTTGCACTGTGGGAATGATGAACGAGTTGGTTTGATATTTGTGTTGCCGGCCCGAGAAATACGAGGCCTGGAGCTCCCCTGTCACCCACATCCCTCACCCCTCTGCTCCCTCCTCCTCCTCCTCCTCCTCCTCCTCCTCCTCCTCCTCTCTCAGCCTCTCGGGTGTGTGTGATTTATGAAGAGTTTACCCTCTCCCTTTATGAGTGTGCATAAATAATAATGTGGCCTTTCACCGTGTGGAGCCGGCACTGCAGCGCCTCAGCTGGTGGCTCGCCATGTGTGTGTGTTTACGTGCACGCTCATGCTCCATCACTGTGGCTGATGTGACAGATGTGAGTGTGTGTGGACGCAGAGAGAGAGAGAGAGAGAGAGAGAGCGAGCGAGAGGGAGGTAACTCAACTCTTTTCTGTGCCATAAAGATCCTTTTTGGCAGCGTGCCTGAGCAATAAGCTGTTAGCTCTGCACACTTTTTCTTTTCTCTAAAACCTTAAGTTGTATATTTGTTTGTGTGTGGTCGTCTGCGGGCGTAGGTGCACCAGGGTGGACATTTTTATTCCTCAGAATAGGACTTTTTCTGGGAAAATGGCAATAAATGAAGTCTGATATCAAACACTGTCGATAATAATTTATATAGACTTATTTGATGCTCAGAATGTCTGAATTTTGTGTCTGTATTTATGCATTTGATGCATCACCTGTTGAATGCTTCAGTATTTTTGTATTGTAAAGTGGCATTTTGCCCTGAAATGTACCTGGAAGAAACTCCTACACATGATAATCGTCATGCACACTAGTGATGCACTGATCACACTAGTGCTCACTGTGTGGAAGCGACTGGGATCATCAGGAATGACTTTAATATCTTTCTTTCCCAACTTAGTAAAACAAAATGTAACAAGTAAATAAATAGGTAGAAATGTATTGAATTATTTATTGTTAAAACAATAACCAGATCATTAAAATAAATAATAATTAAAATGAATTACAATTGAAGTGTTTTAGGTCTGACACAAATACTTCAAAGCTGTGACCGCTGTCATTCATTGTCATCAAAATTTTGAACCGAGCCATGTTGGCTTAGAAAAAGCTGACTTTTCAGAATAAAACAGATCAGTTGGTGATCTTGTGGTCTTGTCTTGTGGCGCCTGAACAAACAGGAGAAAACACTGTTGTTCACGTCATCAGCTGTGCTACTCGTCCCACAAATGCACGATCCTTAGAAGGTGGACATCAGTGTGAACATAAACACAGTTTCCAACCATGAAAAAATACCACAATAAGCATAAATAATAAATCTATTATAAAGGTAAAAAAGTACAGCATGTGTCTACTAAAAATCTAAAGGTATTCTTAGACAAATGGAATAGATTTTGATGATAACTCACAGGAAGTACCAGGATCCAAATTTCCAGTATGTGGACATGCGTTAGGTCCAGTTTATAATGTTATATTATTATATTATATGCTATATATTTTATTATATTGCCCCTGATACTGATCCTGATCTAAGTCCTGATATAACGAGAATGTGCCAATAAGAGTCTATTATTTTCTACAAAATAAAACGTACATTTACACTTGGTATTAGTGTATGTCTATGTTAAAGTTAGTACAGCTTTTATTTTTACTTTGCATTTATGGCTCAGTCAGTCGTATCAGCTTGCTTGTGCCATTCTGTATGAATGTTGAGACACTCAGCGCTGCTCAGTACTGTGTGACCTGCATCCCAGCTTCTCCGACATGATCTCCTATAATATAATCCTCATATTGTTACATCTGTGGAGGAGGAGTGTTTTTTTCTGTGTGAAATGTTTAACTGATGATCCATGATGTATTGAGTCAACTCCTCCCTGACTTTTTTATGGCTTCCAGTTTGCTATTTTTACTTTGTGGAAGCAGTGTTATAGATCCGGCTCATCATTTGCTAAATTTGCATGAACGCTGCACCAGACTGAGGACTTGACTTTGGTGTGTTAGATGAGCCTGTCAGAGGCATCAAAGAGACGTTTTGTTCAATGTGGAAGCACTAGCTGCTATCTGGAGCTACTGGCATCTCTTCAGACGGCGAGGAGGAAACATTTAGAGGTTCAGCCAGTGACGTCTCTGTATATATGATTCAGTATTGTCTGTTACCACGGGCTTCACAAGTCGGGTTGTGCATCTGTGGGAGACAGTACGGATGCTTCCCTAATCTTGCATGTGCCCTTGAACATGGATTAGTTACTGTGTGTAGATATTTTAGTGCCGATTCAATATGTATTATGATTTTTAAATATTGCAATTCGATAATGCGATTCATCACGATTTTTTTTTCACTTTTTAACACTAAACCAAGGGGAAAAGTTGAATCATATACTTGATTTTACGTGACATTTACTTTGGCGTCTGTAGTCAGAGATGTCCTGAAGTCCAATATATCAGGAATTATTTATTATGTTACAAATTAGTGCTGTTTTCTTTTAATTTCTAAGGGACATGTAATGTTTTATACTTCTGGTGAATATAATCCAATCAAACTTATTGTCATATATGTATTTTGTATATACAGTTCCTTTTGTTACCACCTTATTTTGAAAAAAAAACCCCAACATAATCACACGTGTATACTTCTCCCAGTCCATCGCTAGCTCTCCCAGCAGCCCGTCGGGCGTATAATGCCCAGGTCTGTTATCCATCCATGGTCAGCTCCATCGGGCTGTTTGAGTGTTTTTACAGTAAATGTCAGTTTAAGGTGCTCTACAGTTGTAGCGTCGGCCCATTTGACCACAGAAATGAGAGTAACAATGGCTTGACTGCACGTTACAGCAATACGATACCGTTTCCTGTCCGTGACAGAGTTAGCATGCAGCTTCAGCCGCGATGTCCTGCATGGTGAAAAACCCAAAGTGTTTCCATCCTTTACTGTATGGGTGGTGTTTACCTCGCTGGATATAACGTGTGAGAGTGTAGGTCGTATCCACGCACTCTGCTGTTTTCTACTTTTTCGTTTCAGCTCACTGCGTCTGGATTGTTAGTTCTGGTTTCTTCGTTCAACCTGTGCATAAACTCAACTGAACTCTGGCATTTAAAAACAGGTGAATCATAGTTTTTGGTACATGCTCGAGAGCTTGTAAGTGTATCGTTGTGCATTATTAAAGGTGAAATCTATTGTAAATCACTTCAGGATACAGTGCTGGTATTTCCAGCCAGCAGCTGCACCTTGAGCATCACAGAAGAAGAGTATTACAAATTCCAATTAGTCGATTTAAAAAGGCAAATATCCGTCAAATTGATTGCCATTCGTCACACGACACCAAGGATATCAAGAGCCAAAATTCCTCTCAGTCAAGGCGAGACGCTTCACCCTCCACTATACCTGCGCACTGTCAGTGTTCATCACGCTTCACAACCGTGGAGAAACCCATTCTCCACACATCTTATCTGCTCTTTTGTTGCATCTCAGGTTTTGACTTTCCAGTCTTCTCACACCTAAATTAAAAAACAACAACAACATGAAGAGCGAATGTCAGGAGCCAATACAGTGTGGAGGAAGTGTTTTGCGTGCCATCAGTTGAATTTGAGCTGCAGTTTAAATCTTTTTTTTTTGTGACGTTGCGTTCAGAGACGTCGGGCATCTTGAAGTCTTTCATTTCCTGCCGTCAAGTCAAGACACTGAGAGTTGGAGGTTTATGCTCTGTGATTCTGATTTTAGTGCTTGAAAACGCAGATGTCTAAAGTCTAACAGTCTTTGTAAACCTGTAGTTTAGTAAAGAAAGTGTGTGTGTGTGTGTGTGTGTGTGTGTGTGTGTGTGTGTGTGTGTGTGTGTGTGTGTGTGTGTGTGGGCTGTATATATGTGTGTGTGTGTGAGATGATTGGGTTACCATACTACTGTCAGGATGCTGTGCTCTGCTTCTGAATTATGCATCTCTCGTTCAAAGAAAGAATGAAGAATAGCGAGAGAGGGAGAAAACGGAGGGTGGGGGGGTCGTAAGATAAATGACAACAGCACAAAAGCATCTCAATAGACTGCTACCACACACACACACACACACACACACACACACACACACACACACACACACACACACAGAGTGGTGCGAGACAGCGATGAGAGAGGGGAAGAAAAATGGGTTGATTAGTACCAGCAGATGAAATAGGGAAGTGTGTATGTTTGTTTGTGAGTATTTGTGTGTGTGTGTTGCTGGTGCTTATGTAAAGACTTGAGAGGTCCCAGCATGCAGTGCTGTTGGGCTAAAGCAAGGGGGCACTGTTCATCCTCTAACTGTCAGTAAGTGTCTCAGATTGTTTCCCCATATGTGTGTTTTTTTTAAATAATGGCATTATACAGTGCATGAAGATCCCTGATTGCATATATGTGTGCGCACGTGCTGAACATACTATTTGCTTCCCCGTGGATCCATACAGGACGTGCTGCATTTGGCTAATTAATTCTTAGCAAGTACATCAATTATTAAAGACGCTCAACTGTTCCATCTGTGAGCTGCAACATGTAAACACCGTCTACTGTTTAGAGCAGCTGGGATAATCAGGCTATTATAATAATAATAAAAACTATTACATGCAAGCTCTCTACCTGATTGGCTCTAACAGCCAAAGCCATCTCAGTAATATTGTATATATCTAGATTTAACATAGGGTTAAAAACTACAGCATATAAATGGTGTAATACTGTTATTGTTGTGTGAAAGTTCACCCAGTAATAGTAGTGACCAAATATTTTTGAACTCAACGTCCACTTGCCATCTTTTTCCCGTTTCAACCCGTTGTAAGGGGAGTGTCCTCAACATCTGGAGCAACATTGCAGTATCAACCGGGGACTACTTTATCTTGAGCATAATGGTTTTGAGTGTTTTGAAGGTATGGAGGCACAGCTGTGGCGCTCAGCAGGCAGAACGGGCTGCGCAGTAAAAGCAGCGTTATCCTGCGTTTATTTACAGCCACGTGAACCAGCTTGCAGTCGTCTTCCCTTCTTTTGTTGGTGCGTTTTTAGATTTCTTTGCACGTTAACTTATCCGTGGAATGCACCTTTTTCATTACAGACATTTTGATTCAAATTTTTGGTTGGTGTTTACCGTGTTGAGGTGGGTCCATATGAAACCCCCTTCGTGACGTATTCACGACTTTATAATCGCAAAGTTTCTGAAAGATCCGAGTTCACGACTTACTACGTGTTTGTTGACATTGTGAGAAATGGAGGAGCCCATGGACGCCTCTGTGGCTTCTAGACTCGGACACTAATGTTAATTTTGCGGTTGCTTAGCAGCAGTGTTATTCACGACTTAAACCACTTGAACAACACGCATATCGACACAAGTTCACAGGTTGCATTTGAAGGCACCATGAGGTTCACTTAGTTAACGAATGTTATTGATTACACGCTGACCTGTTGTCAGATTGGTGCAGCGGTCTTGATTTTACCATGCTACTTGTCACTTTTTTCTCCACCTACATCTACTGACTGCATCAGGTTTACTCCCACTCTCGAAGGGTTGTTGTTGACCTGCATTCTTTTAAATGTACTTCCATTTCAGCGAAGTCATTTACATTTACAGGTCCTCATTATAATGTCTAAAAACAACTAGCCCCATGCTTATATATTTTGAGTTGTGTGCTTAAAGTATCCCAAATGTTTCAAGCTATATTCAAACATAAATCTGTAATTTTAATCAAGGTAACAGTATGTCAGTGGCCTCATTTGCTTTTGCTTTTTCAGTGTTGTGGTTGTCTGCCAGAAACTGTCATAAATTGCATAAATTATCCAGTTTTAAGCCACATTTTTATGATGGTTTTGAACTCCTGGTGCCTTCAAATGGAACTTGTGTTTATGAGATGGGAAGTCGTGAACATGACGTGTTGCAGTTCAAGTGGTTAAGTCGTGAATAACACTGCTGCTAAGCAACGGCAATATTAACGTCACTGTCCGAGTCCAGAAGGCACAGAGGCTAACAATTTAGCAAGCTAGCTAGTGGGTAACATAATGCAGGAAATGGATAAAGACATAATGACAAAGGAGAAAGATGAGGTCGTTGAGAATATCAACATTTTCCTCAGACATATAAAATTACCAAGAAAAACAATATGTAATTAAAATTTCAATATTCTGTACAATATTAACTTATTATGCACCGATAAATGAACTTGCATGGGCTCCACCATTTCTGACAACGGCAACAAACACGTCACAAGTCGTGAACTTGGAGCTTTCAGAAACTGACGAGGTCGTGAATACGATGTGAGGGGGGCGTTCAGGGCCCAACTCATCAACACGGGAAACAACCTCATTTGAAGGCACCATGCATACTCAGCAAAAGCTCGCAGCCCCGCCAAATGGCATCGTAGAAACACTGATATCTACCGTGAAACTGCTTTGAATCTTTATTAATCAAAATAATCATTTATTTAAGTATTATTGGATATGTGTGGGGGGGTGTGTGCTTGCCTTTCTGTGAAATTGAGTAAAATGTGTGTGCATTTGTCTCCCGTATGCCAGATATATCCCAACATTTTGTAACTCTGCCTGTGGCAGTGTGAATCCACACAGACAGTGTTTATCTCTCTGTGCTTCATGCGTGTTGTTGTATGTGGCTTTCATGTATGTCACGATAATCGCTTTGGATGTGCAACACACACGGTCTCCCCAGCCAGTCTGGTCACGTTGGATACCCACGCTGCGTGGTGATTTACAGACGATCATAACATGACAATATGAAGGGTTCAGCCATTTGTATTTGGCACGGGTATCAGTGTGTGTTTTCGAGTGTGTGTTTGTGTGTGTTATGGAAATGAGACAAAAGGGGTCACATTATTCAGCAGTAGTTGACATGCAGGCTCCCCAGGTCCATATCAATATCCCCCCCACAGACGCAGCAGGAAAAATAAGGCGATTTGTTTCCTAGAATACTAATCACAGTCAGGAGGGACGGTTAAGTAAACACACCGTGAGGCATTCAAGGTGTTTTTCTTCATCCTGGGGCACAGGGTCCTCCAAACGAGCATGTTGCTGCCGTTGTGTTTGAAGGACTGGATTTCAAACCAATGTGAAAAATACGCTTTTCCCAAGTTTCCTCTCCTGCTGTAGTATTTCACCGCATAAATGATTCTTCTGGCAGCTTGTATAATATAATCTGTAATGACAGATCTACAACCAGCTTCTACGAGTATGTAAAGCAAGGGGGCAACGCTTATAATTTATAAGGCACAGTTCACTCAAATTACAGGAGTACAAAAAACGTATTTTCTCTCTTAACCCTTGGTGATATCCAGCCATGAAGATACAGTAGTTTTACTTTGTTAATCAGTAGAAGTCCCTGTCAGAAAATAGCTGTTTGATGGCAACGTAAAGCATTGAAAATATTGCAAGTATAGCATACATTTAATCTGTCTGTTTTTTTTTTTTTAGGTGGCTAAAATATTTTTTCTGCTGCTCCCGTCTGTAGCCTCGCTGTCAAACAGCCCATTTCGACTTTTTTCGAAGCCATGATATCTATAAACAGCAATTTTACCTCCACCAGAATGTGGCTCCACTAAAAAAAAAACAAAAAAAAAACTTTTTCAGTTATTTCGTTCGTTAGCACAGCTAACACTGGCTCAGGTAGTGCTAGCGTTCACATTATTCATAACATAATTAATTTGTGATGAACTTACTTTGGTAACCTACGTCACTGGTTTGTCAGATCTTTGACTTGGAAGATTTGAACTCTGGGTTGGATTGAATTTTCAGTGAGAATGCTGCTACCAGATAGGTTTGTCGTCCCGGGGACGATGGAAAACAATGCAGTATACTCACTATTGACTCGTCCAGGGGACGCCCCATTTTACCCCTGATGAAGCCACATTGGGAACAACAAATCTGCGTTAAATCAGCAGTACGAGAGCTAGTTAGATTAGCAGCCAGTAAGCAGCACAGTCCTACGTGAAGCTACTGATTTACATCCTGATGCTCTATCCAGTAAAAATTATGATAATGTGTTTTGAATATGATCTTATAGAGTTTTTGGTGAGAAATGTGAATTAATTCAGTTGCTTGAAGGAGATGTTTTTACAGCCATATAAAATAGATAATAGAAGGGGAATTATGAGCTGTCATCAGTATGAAAAGGTTGATAACTGGTGGGTGTTGAAGTCGATGGGATTTAATGTTTTACTTTTGTTTTTTACCATGGTATTGAATTGATATCAAGAATCAACTACTTGACTACTAAATATCTGGTATCGGGACATCCTGGCTACGAGGTGTAGGTGCAGAGTTCCTTGATTGGAAATGTAAAGGTTATGGTCCTCCTCATGACTAAATACAGTGCCTCAAAAGGTCCAGTTTTCTTGTTCCAAATGAAGCGATCCATGATTCATTTTGTTGGTACTTGGTGTTTGATTGAGTGATGAGTGGAAGCAGCAGGGCGGCCTTCATCTGCATCCCACCCCTGCCTGCGCCAGCCATAAAAAAATCAACTCCCGGAAAGCGAATCATCATCGCCCCTCGGCACATTAAAAGAAGTTGTTGTTGTTTTCCTCGCTGTGTGCCCGTACGTGCCCGCCGGTGTGCGTTTGCGTGCGCGCCCATCGCATTACGCTCCGAGACTTCCTCTTTGATTGATGCTGTCAGCGAGTTTGGAGAAAGAGACGGAGGCTCGGGAGGGAAGGAGATAAGGAGAGAAAAAGGAAAGCAGATAAAGAAGAGCTCAAGAAGCATCCATCAAGCGGCCAATCAGATTGTTTTCCTGGCGTTCGGTCTTTTCTCTCTGCATCTGCCAGACCCTCAATTCCTCATCTTTTCTTCCACTCACTCTCTTTAACACTTACACACAGATCTCCTTTGCATGGCGTCGCCCAGGTGTCACGAGGATATTGAATCACGGGAGGTTGAGGTGAGAAGTGGCGTCGCTGCGTGATGGATGATACATATTCCGCCGCCTCCTCCGTGCATATTGTTTACACACTCTTAGACAGCCTCCGTGCTCCTTTGTCGTTAATTGACGCCCTCCACTCATCTGTTGTTTTATTTCCATCCCTCGTTCCATTGCGGTTATTGCTTTTCATTAAGTGGTCGTTTCCTTTCGCCAGCACCATCTAATGAGAGCGTCACGCCGCCGCGCGCCCATTTATCAAACCCACGTAGCTGCGATGGCACGGCCCCGCAGTCACCGCACACACATTCCCCTTTTGGCTCCGTCTGCCATCATGTCCCTGTCTCAATTAGGATTGTTTGTCGTCCCTCTGCCCTCCATCCCCTGTTCATTTGGCGCCCCCGCCGTCTCATTGTGGCAGCCGTGTCATTGTGTTTGACAGCTTCTCATTCTCGCGTCAGATCTCATTTGGCTGCTAATTTCCGTACATGCACACCTCGCCTCGCCACGTGCGCCTCTGAACGCGGCCTCCATTGGTCGGGTTTTGTTCAAGAAGAAGAAAGTTAGCGTGTTGCTGAAGTGGCGTCTGCCGCACTAAGAGGTTTGAGAGGGAACGAGCTGCACACTTGGCAGAATGAAGCAGGTTGCATCCCCACTGTTGGAAAGATGAATCACATAAATCCTCTCTGTGATCATGGCACAGTGGAGACGTGGTAGAAGCTGAATGCCGGATTCCTGCTTGCCAGAAATCTCATTGTTTAGACCAGTGGTTCCCATCCGGGGGTCCAGGCCCCAAAGATCACAGCGGCTGCTCCACGAGGTTGTCAAACTTAGATTTGCTAATATATAACTAAAATTATAATAACACACTTGCTAGATAATTTATACAAAACGTCTGTATAGATATAAAACTATTTAAAAAGATATATTGTTTTGCTACTACAAAATATTCTGCGGCAATCCATATTTGTTGGCTTTTAGCCTCTCAAAAACACTGTGCTCCAAAACCTGCTTGCTCGCCTGCTTGACAAAGGGAGGCCCTCACTTGTATTAATGGGCCGCTCTTGCAGCAGTCTAACAACACCATAAATTATTAAAGCTGTCAAAGTTAACGCGATCATAACGCGAAATTTGTTTTGACTCCACTAATTTCTTTAACCCATAAATGCAATTGATATTTGGTAGTTGTAGCGGGATAAGCTAGTGTACTGGTATCATATGAAACTAGAAAACCTAAAGAATCCAGTGGTACCAACCATGTCATTACTAGATTAAAAAACGCTCTAAAGTTGCGCTACATTTTGACAAGGAAAAACTGGCATGTCCATTTTCAAAGGGGTCCCTTGACCTCTGACCTCCAGATGTGTGAATGTAAATGGGTTCTGTGGGTACCCACCAGTCTCCCGTTTACTGACATGCCCACTTTATGATAATCACATGCAGTTTGGGGCAAGTCATAGTCAAGTCAGCACACTGACACACTGACAGCTGCTGCAGTTGACCATGTTATGATTTGAGCATATTTTTATGCTAAATGCAGAACCTGTGAGGGTTTCTGGACAATATCTGTCATTGTTTTGTGTTGTAGTGCACATTATGTTTGATATTGTGTAATATTTAGGCTCCAGTTTGACTCTGTGTGTCTCTTCCAGCTGATAGCGGTGTTTGACGTCCAGGGCAGGAGGGCAGACAGTCCCAGAGAGACCATATCCAACGGCTACTCCAGTGCCGCCCCCAGCCCCGAGCCCCTCCACTACCACCCCCACCTGCAGTACCAGGAGCCAATCAGAGGAGAGATCGAAGTCAACGAGGCCAGCCTAAAAGCCAGTATGCCACACCCGCTGTTAATGATTTCATTATTTTTTTACTTTTTTATTCTGCTGTGTAGAATAACAGATAGTTTGAGGAGACATTTCTACATGAATCTCACACCTGACAAACTAAAGCAAAGCTCAATCAACACTTTTCTGTTTTTTTTTTTCGTGCATGTGAGAAACTGTATCGTGGTGAGACAGCAGGAGGTGTGTGTGTCTATGTGGAGGCGTGTGACTGTGTGGGAGAGAAAGTCAGAAAGTACATTTATGGAACAGCTGTAAGCTGAACCTGCTGTGTAAAGAGAGGTTTTTTTCTGCCTGTAACTTGATTGCGTGTGAAAACAGATGCAGTGTTGACGCAGCGTTCTCTCCTGTCGTCCTCACTTATTTTAAGTTCTTTACTTTCTTCTGGTTTTCACACGTTGCTCAGACTCAGAGCTGCGGGGTGTTTTATTTAACTTTTATTTATTGACTCAATTAAACCATACGTGCACTTTGTTCTCCAAGATGCAAAATCAATGAATAAGAAAAAGAACATGCTGTAACATAATCATCATATATAAATTCAAAAGCAATATTTGTGTGAGAGGGGAAAAATAAATAAATAATAAAAAGAAAGATAGATAAAACAGACAAAATATTAATAATAATAATACTAATAATAATAATATTGTTAAGTAAATAAGGGAGTGTAAAATAAATTGAAATTCATTGAAATAATAATAAAGTATAAAAGATAAAATAAAAGCAAAGAGAAAGAAACAAAGAAACATAATAATAATAATGATAATAATAATAATAATAATAATAATAATAATGGTCTGTAAATAAGGGAGCGTAAAATAAATTGAAATTCGTTTAAATAATAATAATAAAGTATAAAAAATAAAATAAAAGCAAAGGGAAAGCAACAAAGAAACAAACATAATAATAATAATTATCATGGTTGATAAATAAGGGAGTGGAAAATAAATTTCAATACACTCAAATAATAATCATGATCATAAGGAAGTGAAAGACATACTATTCTAATAAAATAAATACTAATAAATAAATAGGCCGATTAGAGCTGATTGTGAGATCATAATAGTTCCCTATATTATGCTTAATAATAAAATCAGAGACTGCATGGTGGCGTAATGATCAGCACTGTCGCCTCACAGCAAGAGGGTCAAATAGGCTCTCTTCTGGATGGATGGATAAAACCATGAAACCTTCCCCATGGGCCAAATAATAGAGAGAAGAGGGAGAGAAAATTAAGAAAACAGCTAAAAAGAAGTCAAAACTTGATCAACACATGGCCCAGGATACAACATGATATTAATTTTTTTCTTTGTTATTCACGTCTTTGTTCTTCCTATACTTCACTCCTGCTCCATTAAGGTGCTGCATATTCTCCTATTCTGCTTCTGACATAGTAAATATATTGATAAATCATTATATTGTTGCCATGTTATAGTTTTATTAAGCCTATCTACGACTGATATGCACGTTGTGAGTGTGCAACGCTCATAACTAGACTTAAACTTATTCTACTCCTCCTGCTGTACACTTTACATCACATATTTGGATGTAAGTGATGTACTGCAGCACTGCACAGCCATTAACGTCTCTCTGGGGTGCACTGAGATGTCATGTAAAAACAAAAAAAATCCTCATGTTTTACGAAGTTTATAAAGTATAGTGGTGATGAATTATGTTTTTGTGTTCTTTGTCTACACAAGTCCTGCAGGAAAATTATGACTTGAAGTGTTTTCCTGTGAAGTCAGAGGTTCAGGTCAGCTAAAAAAAGACAATAAACCACTTCTGCGGTAGTCGGCAGTTCAGTAAGTCGATCAAGGTCGCCTGAGTGAGGATGACACTTTGACAAACGCTGCGTGTGAAGATGATGATATAAAAATACAGCTTTTATGGAGTGGCAGTTTAGCAGCCAGGAAATAAAGTGAGCAAGTTACTGGGTCATGGTGCATCTCCAGCGGGAAACATCATCACAGGTAGTCAGTCAGGAGCCTGAGGGAGCCTCTGGGGAAATATGTGCTCTGTCTGGGCTGCAGTCTGCTCTGGCTATACGTACATTTTACTGTAAATAATCTGGAGGTCTCTATGAGTCATTCTTTTCTATATGTTATTGATTTATTCTTGAATGACAAGAGAATATAAAGGATTAAATGAGGCTGGGTGGGTCTGTCTAATCACTGGCCCCCCTTTCATTTTCCTCTCTCCATCTGTTGGCGATAGAAAGACAGTGAGACTCCACCATACACACACCTGCCCTTTGCCATCCCTCTGCCCCACTATCTGCTCCCTCTCCAGTCATTTCTTCCCTACTCTGCTATTCAGCTTCAACCACCTGCCACCGAGCTCACCACCCAGCCCTCTAGACCCTGACCCCCCACACCCCGACTAATGCCTCCTCTGTCCCGCCCCGTCTCTGCAAGGCTTCTAACTAGATTAGCACTGTAGCCAGTTAGCATGGCCAGGATCCAGCAGAGCGTGAATGGACTAATTCCAGTCCCCCCCCCCCCCCCCCCTTCCTCTTCCTGCCTTCTCCTCCCCGAACCTGCTCTCCAACCCTGACTAACTTAGTTATGACGTGACCCCGTGACGCCCCTCATATAGAGCATGCAATAAGGCAGCTTTTGTCATATGGACGTGCATGCGCGCACACAGTTTGACAAAAGAACCGCAGCATGCACGTTAAACAACCCAAAACCAGTCACCCATCCACTGCTGGGAAGGTCTCAGGCCAGTGTGGGTGTTTGCTCTCCCTTTGCTGTAACAAGATCAGTTGTTAACTGGCTGTTGCATCACATTTAGTGTGCAGACCATTTATAATTAGCTGAAATGCTGATTTCTTGTCCCATATTCATTTTTTGATGTCAATCCCAAATGTTTTCTATTTATGCATCCCTGGACACTTCGGCAGCATAAATATCCCACAATGCAATGCAGTAAGGATGACAACATTCATAACAGATGCTGGCGGTCAGCTCTGTAACATCAATAAAGCTTCAATATAACTGTAAGTATGAGATTTCACTTTGCAAGGTGTGATATATTTTTACATTAATTCAGACTTTTGATTCTCACAAACCATCGTTGTAGTCACGTCGGTTGGCACAGGTTACCATGGTTACACGTGTTCAACCAGCAAGGAGGCTGTCAGGAAGTGACGACGTCAATTACAGCTCAGTGCCCTGAAAAGATACATACTGGTGCGTAGTTACACAAAAGGAAGTTGAACTATAATTTACCTGTTGAGTTTGTGCATAGTATGCGATTTCGGACAAAGGCCAGCCCAGCTTCGATGGTTACAGTGCAAACAGCCATTTTTTTGTGCATGTAAAACATTTGCAAAGTCCACACCAAAGGAAACACTGCTCCTGAACTGGCTGATACGCCTCACTTGAAGTCCCGCCTTTTCTCCCGTAACGTGGTGACAGGCCATAATCAATAACCGGATCAACTCTATATCACACCAGATACTGACTGGTTTTCTGACCCCCGGTCAGTGCCTCATACTGTAAATGTCTCAGATAAAACCGCACATTTTAGAGTGGACTTTTATTGTGACCAGTCTAAGGCACGCCTGTGAGGTGGATGGATTATTTTAGCAAAGGAGAAATGCTCACTAACACAGATTTAGACAAATTTGTGAACAATATTAATAATAACAGAGAAACAGGCCTTTTGCGTACATAGAAAAAGTCTTTTCATATTTGACTTCTGCACATAAAAGAAATGGAGCTAAAAGTGTTGCATTTATATTTTTGTTCAGTGTATGTATAGACATGCAGTGACTATGTTGTACAAGGCTCTAAATAAATGGAGGGAACGCCATTCAAAGAGTTAAACAAGAATAGATAAAAGCAATACAGGCTGTCATGTACAGTATGTAAACACTTTAGCTGGGTTATTGAAGTCAAATTAAAATCAACATTAGAGTCAACATAATCTGATTGTGCTATTATCTGAACTTTAAAAAAGTCCTAATGCAGTGAGGCTGTGGGATCATAAGATGTGTCACGTAGGCTATGACAAGCTTCCAGACATTTATCAACAAATCATGCAAACTGAGGTTACTGCAAACCATGTGAATGCTTTAATCACGCTATCACCTTAATCTGATTACTCCCAGTAATCTGGTTATGGCGCGCATGTAATCGTGCTGAGTGGCGGCGGACGGGACAAGACGTAATTCAGTAATCAGTCAGGCGTCGCAGTGTTTGTGTGTCGGGTTGGACTGCTTGTTTGAACAGGGTGATTGGACTTCACACTGCCCCGGTGGGACGATTAGACCTGCATTGATCCGCTGCTATACACACACACTGCGAGGAAGACAGTCCTTATCGCGTCATCCCATGAGCAGCTTGAGTCGGGCTGCTCTATTGATTGGGAGAGAAGCGAGACCACCCTGGCCTGTGGTATGAAAACACACACATGCAGACAAATATAAATACACACTTAAATGCATAGCAGACACACACACCATACGAGCATGCTTGCACAAAGAAACATGATGCATCCTTGTTTGCATCGTGCCCCGGCAGTGAACTAGCACTGCAGAACCTTCACAGAGCTGAAAACAAGAGGAAATCCTTAAAATAAACCTCCCAGAATTGCATAAGCAGCCTAGTTGGGCGGCGAGTCGCAGATGGAGAGTCGGAGGCAGATAAACACAGAAGTGGAAGTTCACAAGGCCTCTTCAGGGTCTCTCCAATTACACGTTGAGTCTCAACGGAAAGATGACGGAGGAGCACAACTCGTGTGCGTTACCGTTTGTTTCTCCGCCGGCCTCGAAGAGGTCGCTGAGACGAGTTTGTCGGCTGACGTGTGTTTAAAGTCGCAGGGTGCCTCGTGGTTGTGGCTGCACGGTTAGCGTCAAATTAGCGAACCTAAAATACATCCAGGGTTATAGCGCTTCCACCTCCTCTCCACCCTTTTGGCAGGAGACTGCATGTTAAAGTAAGAAAACGTCTGATCTTAAAATAAATGGAAATTCTGCTCACAATGCACTCAGGGAATGAATGATGACCAGCTTCTGAGGGCTACAGCTGCTTCAACGTGCTCTCCATAACTAACACTGATTTCATTTAATCGAGGGCAACACCTGTTTTAGATCAGAAACAGTTTGGTCAAATGCTGCTTTTAGATTCCTTAATTTAACATTTAGTCATATTAATAACATTTTTATGTAGATGAATACTTTTTAAGTGTAATACTTCATACTATACTTTAATGCACAGAGCCTTTTAGAATAGCGATGCACTGATACAGATGTCGGATATGGGGCAGATACTGACTCAGTTAATTGGATCAGGTATCAGTGAGAATCTATTCAGCTATATATATATATATATATATATATATATATATATATATATATATATATATATATAACTGAATACATTATATACTGGGATTTTAATTACTGTTGAAGTTTTGACCAGTTTGTTGTTGCAGTAAATTGTTTTACAATTGCAATTTCTGTTTAATATTGAAGGTTTTTTACCAAGTTGCTGGTGTACGATTTAATATTTTAATAATAGATAATTCATTAAATTTATATTATCTACAGTACGTATTTATTAGTTACATTTTGTCTTATAAAGGTAGAAGTCTGAGTTTCAGTTTATTAATTATACACTGGTATCTG
Source organism: Pterois miles (assembly GCA_947000775.1). Lineage (NCBI taxonomy): Eukaryota > Metazoa > Chordata > Actinopteri > Perciformes > Scorpaenidae > Pterois > Pterois miles. The sequence goes on along the minus strand of CAMQGK010000076.1, from coordinate 1,565,214 downwards.
CCGATAACCAGTCATCTGTATCGGCAGCAGGACTGAAAAAGTCGGATCGGTGCATCACTACTTTAGAAAGGTGCCAAATAAAAGTGAAGCTTTTCCAAGAAAATGATTGTAAATTAATTATTTAAAAAAAATTTAGTGGGTCGACAATAAATGTTTTGATTATCTCTGTGGAAGATATTTGACGTTCAGGTCCCGCCTTTAACAAGGCTCATGAGCCAATACTAAAAATGGATAACTGGCTGAGATTGATGGTAGGTTTCTGGCAGTGACTTGTTGTGAAGTAAATGCAACAGAAAGATGATGTACTCATTATTTCACATCACAAAAAGGTTGCATATGGGAATGTAGTCCTATTTTTAAGGCATGTAAAAATGCTATAGTCTATATAAGTATGAAGCCTGTTTCCACCGTCCCAGTCACCTCTGATTAGTAATGGCTCTGAGCCAACCTTGTTTATACCCGACTAAACAGTGGCTGACCTAAGAGAGTTAAAACTGTCACTCTCATCAATATCTGCCCCTCCGTGACACCGCTTGACCCTCCAAGGGTCAATACAGGTCAAAGGTCAAAGCCAGCCGCCCCAGGTTCCTTCACATGGCCGGGCTCCGGGGTCTCTAAGTGGTGGGTGGATTGATGGAGGCGCATTTGACTCCCGTTGACTAAATGGAGGAGGATTTATGGGCTGACCGCTGGGTAATGGACCCTGACTGTGACCATGGAGCGGCCTTGGTCACTTTTTGATCATTGACGTTGTGGGAAGTATGCGCGGGTGTCGTGACTAGAGGTGATGTTTGTAGAGCTCATTTTGAGTGTATCATTCATCTTTAAACTCTACAGGATCTAGTCTAAACGGGTGCCGTTATGTAGTCCAGCTGGCCTTGCAGATGTGAAGCTTTTTTGGTACTTAATTTACCGATTGTCCTCGCCGGTTAGCTTAATGTTCTGCAGTTCATCACTGTGTAAGAGGTGTCAACTTTTTCCCGTATAGTGGGGAAAAATCTGTAGTGTTATCATAACAGAGCGGTTCAAAGCAAATGTGGGTGTTTATGTGTTTTAAAGGCCACATATGCTCATTTTCAGGTTCGTACTAGGATTCTGGGTTACTACTAGGACATGTTTGCATGCTTTAATGTTTAAAAAACACCTTATTTTTCTCCTACTGTCGGTCAGAATATACCTGTACTCACCAACTGTCTGAAACGCTCTGTTTTACTGTAGCATCTCTCTTTAAGAACCTCGCCCGATTGTGCTCTGATTGTGGCGCCGCTACCGGTGACTGTATAGTTGTGACATCACAACGTTACTGAAGGCCTGACGACTGGTTTAAAGGCACAGTTTCTGAAAACGCCTCTCTTTAAAAAGCTCAGTGCGCTCTGATTTGCAGCCGACAATAAAACTGACTGGGTTGTTGGAGGTTTTCATGATATGTCCTCTTTAAAACCTGGTATGTGCTGTTCAGTTGACGTATGTGTATTCTTGTACGAGACAGGTGGGTACAGGAGGGAGAGCAAACAACCAGCCATTAAGTTTTACTGCTTTCTATACATGGCACCTCTAAACTTGTAAACATTTGCATATGTTGGTCTGTAAAATGTAATGAAATAGAAATAATGCTTCCTGTTAGATTGAAACTAATTCAAAGTTTATCTTGAAAAGCTTAGAGTTGTCCCATAAACTCCACAGCATCCCAAACCAAAGACTCAGCTAATACCACTGAAAAGTACCTGCAGTGTTTGGCCTGTTTTAGATACACACAAGATTGATAGATAATCAGTATTTTATGTATTTCTCTGATGTCTTTTGATGGCAGCACTGAGAAGATACCTTTATTTCCCTGATGTTTCTGTGTTAAATCAAAGCATCTTTCACTACTGCTAATCAGATTGTTCTCTGTGGAGTTTCTGCCAACGTTTCACCATGAAGTCTGCTTTTCTAAATCAGATTAGACCACATTATGTTGATTCCTGCAGTAGAGCAAAGAAACAGAAAGTGGGAGATAGAGGAAGGGACCCAATTAAAAGAAATCAGCATTTTGAAGCTTTTGGTGCAGATGGAGAATAGCTGATCGTTTCTGCTAGTTAATATAGATTATTACTTCGACAAGCCTGAACACAACATGTGGATGTTGTTTGAGCTCTGAATGATATTTGTATTTGTGTCTGGGACCATTTCTCATCTGTCTACAATCAGGCTGAGACCTTCTCCCCTACTTGTTGTCCTCCCTGCTCTCTCTATTCTGACCACGTTAGACCAGGACCCCGTCACTGACCCTCCAAAGAGAGATTGATTACAGGAAAGAGGAGAGTTTTGTTTGCCTTCCCTTTCTGTGTATCGAGGTTTTCTCCCTCCCTGCCTCCTTGGATGTCACTATCTCCCGGCATTATTCCCTTTCTGTTTATCTCACACTCTCCGCCGTCTTTATTTTCTCCTCTGACCAGTTAAATCTGAAAACACCCTGCTACGGGTTTGACATCCACAAATAACAGTGTGCTCCCGTTGGGGTGGATATTAAAAGCAAGAGGCAGCGCGAAGGTCCAAATTACATTCTTTAGGATTGTTTTATTGTGGATTCAGACCTGCCTATGTCCCAGAAGCTCCTCTGGGCTGCGGGGTAGGGATGTGGCAACAGCTGGTCATATGAAAATGTACACTGTGGGACTTGGGCGTATTGCTCCACGGGTTGGGTGGGTTTGTGAGTCATTATAGCCCTTAATTAAACACATTTTTTACCATTTAGGGACGGCTTTGTTTCTATTAGATGTTATTTTCTTCTTTTTTTCATCATTTTTTAGTTCAGGAGAGCGTACGATAATCAGCAATCTCCAATACTCCAATACACTCCCAAGTAAACAAAAAAAGCACACAACACAACTAGCAAACCAACAAAGTATGCTGAAGTATATTTTCTGAAACTGCACAATAGATAGATAGATAGATAGATAGATAGATAGATAGATATACCTATCTACCTGAGTCAATACTATCACAATAATTTGTGATAATTTGTGAAACTTGTGATTTTTAAGTACTGTGATTTCATATTACATTTTTTGCATTTTTTGTTAAGTTACTTCTAATTTGAAAAATATATAAATTGGTACAGTAAAAAATGTAGTAGTCAGAGATGTCCTGAGGTCAAATATATCAGTCATTGTCAGGAATTATTTATTATCTTTTTTCCAGCAATCCAGAAATCAAAGACATTTCCCTCACAAATTATTGGTATTTTTTTTAATTTATAAGGCACATATAATATTTTATACTGCTGGGGAATATAATCCAAAAAATCAAGATACATAGTCGTCAAATTGTTTTTTTCCTCCTGTAATAGTATATATACCCCAGCAAGCCCTTCAGAAGGTCAACTAAAGCTGTATTATCTTGAAACCTCTTGTTGAAGTTGGTATGATAAAAGTCATATTCAAGATATGATTAAATCATATGATAATAAATATGATAAAGTACAACATAAGTTTCATAAACATTGCATGTGTGTGAGTTATTTAAGTATATTTCGGTTCCAGTTACATCAGATCAGAAAGTACCACACTATAAGTATAGTGAAACACCAAAGATACACTGCAGGTACTGTACTGTGTAGAAATATACTCCCAACACACCTAGTATACCTATAATATATCTTGAGTATAGAAAAATATACTTGTTTTTGACTCATCTGAATGCATGCACATACACATATCCCGTTGCATGCGTGCACATTAGTGTATATACACGAAAAACAACAAAAACTAAACAAACACTGTGACAAAAATGACATATTTCCTTATGCTGTACCTATCGCCATCGAGGCTCATGGCCAGAAATTGACCAAGTTCATTATTGATCACCTCTGCTAATGTTTCCCAAGCAAAATAATAACAATAACCATGATTATATGTTAAAATATAAACACGATTATATTTTTCTTAAATCTCTCTAAGGTAAAAATTAAGATATTTGGTCCAAGAAGAGCTTCAAAGTTGAAGATTGATTTTTCCAAACTAGCAGTAAGCAACTTCCTTGATTTTGTTATTAAGGAAATGTATTGTTTCATTTAAAACCAGCCCTAGATTGTTAATAAAGTTAGGAAAGATGAATGACTTCCTTTAGACAGAACATCATCAAATTTGATAATTTTTATGTAACTGAGGGCATTCAATTGTCCTGTACATCAGATAGCTGGAAACACAACTTATTTTTAGTAAGTTATTTTCTGAACACTTCATGTTCTTTATCATTTCCTGTGTCCGTTTTCTTCAGAATCAGCTTTGCTCCATCGGGTTTCCTTTTTCTTTCCATCTTCAGGAACCAACAGGCCCTAAATGCTCATTTTTTTGAGTGTGTTGGTGTCAAATGCTGTTGGAGAGCTCAGAGAGCCTCAGGGGTCTGTCTAACCCTCTGAGCCTCCCTGATGCTCATTTCAACAAGATGCAGGCCAGCTGCTCGCTGAAATAGTTGCCAGAAAACTTCCTTCCCTCTTTTCTCTCCACCTCCTCCGATGATCCTCAGCGTGTTTGAGAAATCAAACCCGGTTTCTGTGGAACGATATGAGCCAGTAGCGAAGTCTGTCTCTGCATCTCTAACTGTACATCCTTCTCCCACCAGACACGCCGCTGTTGGTGAGGAGCAGCAGTGACTCGGCCTTGGCCCCGCCCCTTGAGGTTAGAGCCACGCCCCCATCTGATGACCACGGCCCCAAGTCTTCTGAGCAGGTAAGCACAGCATCAGCGTGTCATAAAGTAGTCCACGTGACCAGAGACGTTATGTTTCCGGGTTGTCCGGCTGTCCATACGGACATTCGGACCATTCTCGTGAACGCAATCTATCATGATACATATGTCTAAAAGTCAAAGTTACTGTGATATCTTGGGAACACCTTGAGTGAATTTCTTCAAATTTGCCGCGAATGCCCACCTGGACATAAGGATAACCTTATCAGAGTTTGGGTGGTCAACGGTCAAGGTCACTGTGACCTCACGTCCGTCCCCTTCTTGTAAAAGAGATAGCTCACGAAAGCCCGGTGGGATTTGTATTACATCTGGCACAAACATCCACTTGGACTCAAGGATGAAGTGATTCGATTTTGGTAGTCAAAGGTCACTGGGACTTTACCAAACATGTTTTTGGACATAACTCAAGAATTCATGCTTGTTTTGACAATTTCACAGAAAGATCTGACAGGATAAAATGGTGATGACATTTTGGACAAACTCGGCTGTAAACAGCAACTAGACTGGTTTGCAGAGGTATACAACCATGCAGAAGTAATTATAGTTCAGAAACTAAGGTGTGGTAGGATTTGTTCCAGCTAAATATGTTAATAATATATATCAGCCTGTCTTTGTTATGTGAAAGAGACATTGACTTCCCACCTGGAAAGGACAAAATGTTCTGTTTCCAGCGGCTAAACTCCTGCTCTTCCCTGTAAGTTTCTCACAGGGAGTAACACGTTTAAACCAAAGCAAGAGATGATGGAGAAGGTATGAAAAATGTAAAAAGAGAGTAAATAAATAACGGAGAGATGACCATATGATAGTATTTCTGTGGTGTGTGAAGACAGAGTGCTCCTCACCCCCAGGCTGCACTTTGTAAGCGCTCTCCAGACCGCCATTAAGGAGAACTGTGTGTGCAGCCTTTTCTTGTCCCTCTGTGGGTGACTGTGTGGGGTGGGTGCGACGGAGGCTGTGTGAGGGGAAATCGGGTACCACGCCATGTTGGACACAGCGGTGACTAAGCAGAGCCCAGGCATCAGCGGGCGGCGAGTAAACACAATGACAAAGACCATATTTCAGGCTTCAAACAGACCAGAGCGAAGAGACTCATTATAGATGATTTAAAAAAATCCTACAACTGTTTACAGAATCTACATCTCTGTGCAGCCTTATTTAAACCCAGACTAGCACATGCTCTTCATTAAAGTTACTGTGAGCAACTTTTACTGGCTATTAAACAGTGTAATACTGATGCCTCCATATGAGCTGTGATTGGCTGTTTCTATGTCATTATTCTTAATGCTTGCCATCTGTGCCATCGGGTCAGATGAAATCATTCAACGAACTCCTTCAGCTTTGCCTCCTGTGGGAACTCCAGCATGGCCCGCCCCCCTACATCCGGCTTCGCTGCCGCCTTCGACCTGCACCTCTTGGCGCAAGGTTGAGAGCTCCTCCTCCACCCCGCCGACGGTCGTATTGTCGGGCCCTCTGGAGGGAAGGGAGGCTCGGGGGAAGCAGAACCTGGATTGCGCGGGGCAGATTGACAAACCTGGTAAAATGAGAGGTTTTCTAAAGGTCCTCGGAAACACTACCGCTTTTGAACCCCCTAAAATCAACACTAAATGAAAGCTCAATAAAATGTTTCATAGACACAAAGAGAACAACGAATGCTTGTAGTGTGTGAGTGTCTGTGTGTGAAAGGCTAGGAGGCCGTCACAGCTCTTGGACATATTGAGTCATGGGCCTGATGGACTTATAGATCAATACACCATCACTTCATCCACTGTACCACTCCTCTGCAGCTCTCCCCTTATCTCCGCACTAACTCATACACACTTACAACTAACACACACACACACACACACTTGTGTCCCTCTTTGTCTTGGAGGAGGTATTGAAAGCTAGATAAAGTGTAATTAAGGATGATACAGTGATAAATATGCGCCCTGCCCCTTTAATTGATTTTACTGGCTTCTGTGGTGAAGGCCAAGGTTGGCTCACTTCTCTCTGTCTTTGACTCACATGTACAGTAGTCTGTTCACATACTGCACTTAGTCTGAAGCACTAATGAACGTACTAAACATGCCACATTTGAAGCTAATAAACGAGACATTTTAACTTGTGAATTCCTCTACTGGCTCCTCCATTTACGTCCCTTCATGCGCTCTTCCTCTCCTGCTCCCCCCTCTGCCTCCCACATTTGGTTTTCAACACCTCCGAGGTGCAGTGATGCAATACATGTTAACACCGCAGAAAGTCAGAGTGTAATACGTTGCACTCCGTCCGGCTGTGATGTTGCTGACGCCTTCACGAGCTAAACTACATTCTGCTAGTACGTCGTGATGCTTCTCGTGTCGGCAGCTGTGTGTCCGTCCCTCGAGGATTGCAAGTTCCTCGGCGAACGTACGTGAAAGAATGCGACCGCGGCCCAGTCAGTGGACGTGACGGATACGACGAGGGTCAAGGAGCACCGGCTAGCGGGCCGAAGCTGTGATCCTGCGGCGTGTGCGCACACAAACACACTCCGTCTTACACGAGTCTCGGCCGCCTGACGTGCAGCTGACGACTACAGCACCCCGAGGAGCCGCACAAAAGAAACACACACCTCATTACTCACCCGTCTGACAACACACACTAACACACTCGCACACAAACACCTCATCTCTCATATGTCTGCACACCGCCCCGTCACTCACACATACCTCTGACTACAAACACAAAAACGTGCACAGCGGTGTGTAACACAATAACAGAGCCGACAACCTCTTAGTTGTGCTCAGACGGGTTTCCAGACAGGTTTCACAAACCTGGAAGCCTGCCACATCCAGAACACCGCGATGAAAACAGATTTTTTAAAACAAAATTTACATGTGCTCACTGTCACTAAAAAACTGCATTTGAAACTAAAAAACTGCATTCAATATTTTATTCAAACTATATTCATAAAATGGCCATCGCTTCAACTGAAGCACTTAATGAAACTGAAGGTGTAGCACTGAAGGAAGTAGCAGCTAAAGTGCTGAAAGGAGTTGAAGTGGAAGCCCAAAGAGAGTGTTAAAAAGAGATCGAAGGGTCGGCTGAAAGAAGTTATGGTGAGTTTGAAGTGTCAGCTGATGTGTGAACACAGATGGAGGTCAAAATGTCAGCTGAAGCAGCAGCTTTCGCCGCACTGGGTGTTCTTTGACACTCGAGCCAGCGCAGCACTTGATTTTACTACATTACTGTACGTTGAAGAAAACTATAACGCTTTTGTTTGTACTCTCATTTTTCACGTTGAAGTACAAGATTTAAGACTTTTTCTATTGCTCACTAATTTGGGAAAATCTGTAATAGTGAGCACTTCTCTTTCGCCAAGATAATCCGTCTACCTGACGGGTGTGTTGTATCAGTGCGTCCGCGTAGTCGTGAACTTGGAAGTGTAAGGAGCGCCAAACACCACATAGGGTGGAGGTCAAGGTGGGTCGGTGGGTCAGGAAACACCAGACTGTCGTCAGGGAGGCCGGTTCAAGCCCCGTGTGAAACCAGAAGTCAACTTCGATCTAGTTTCATGAAACTTTATGTAAGTAACGCCACTAACATAGTTATTTTAAACTGAACCACGATCTCTGCCTAAACGTGTTGCTGGACATATTTAGGAAAACACACGTAAATTGAGGAATAACGTTTCGTAAGATCGTTGTCAAAGGCTGCGTGGTGGTGCGGTGGTTAGCACTGTCGCCTCACAGCTGGCTTTGGGCCCCTCTGTGTGGAGTTCGCCTGTTCTCCCACTGTTAGCATGGGTGTTCTCCGGTTTTCTCTGGGTTCTCCGTGGGGGTTAGGTTAATTGATATCTCTAAGTTGCCTGTAGGTATGATTGTGAGCATGAGTGCAATGAAAGGCCACTGTAAAATGTGCAGTTTTATCACACTACAGAAATCCACAGATGTCATTAGATTGCTAACTGCAGGGCTGTTGCCTGTGAATTTCATGTTCATTTCACCACTGTAAGCCATCTCATATTTCATAATAATCACGCCATTTAATCAGCATCTTGATATGCCACACCTGTCAGGTGGGTGGATTATCACAGCGAAGGAAAAGTGCTTACTATCAGGTATTTTAACAAATTTTTACACATAATTAGAGAGCAAAAAGTAGGGCTGCCCCCTCTTAGTCGACTAAGATTTCTTTAGTCAATTAAGGCTTTTTCATGCTCAATGACTCATTTCCAAAGAACTTATGAGCACATCTCTGGTAAACACAAGATTTAAAGTGGTGCTTTTGTGTGATTCTTTATGGAGAAACTCAGTTTTACACATCAGCTAATCGACGCTACAAGTGCAACTGTGTGTGATCGCTCTAAGGCTGACGTCTCGCCGTCAAAGGCGGACATGAAGGCAGTAATCTGACATAGTCGGAGACATGGGGATGATGTTAACTAATGCTTCCTCTTTGTGTGCTGAGATGTGAGGGGGTGGTGAGCTGATTGGCTGAGCACCAGTGGGGGACCAAAGAGGAGAGCTGCTGTTTTTATGTCTAGATAAACAGGAGTGCTCTCAATCAGGGATTAGACTCACGCTGGGCATTACGGCGCGATGCTTTCATTTTAAAGCATTAAAGAAAGGCAGGTTTAAGTGTGTGTATGTGTGTGCATCCCAGCATCTTGTATAACGTTGTAGTGTGCAGCAGAAATACATCATGTTATTGTACAACGTGTACTGTAGTAGCTTAGTTACATGGTACAATTCTTTTACAGCTGGATGTGCAAGTGTGTGTGTTTGATGTTTGTACATGTTTCCCAAAGGCTGTGTGCCAGTACTGTGATGAGCATGTCTGTGTTTGTCCGTCTGCGGTAGCTAATGGCGTTGCGGGAAGATGCACAGCAACAATGGAGCCTCTAGCTCGCTGTCCTGCCCCCGCACACACACACATGCGCTCTATTGTGGGGTAATCTGCCCAGATAAGTGGGTCACTATTTGTACAGGCAGGCAGCATATGTGTGTTCAGAAATACGCCATTTCTACATTTGCAGCTCTGCACAGTCGAGATGTGTATTTGCAGGAAATGTATGTGATAAAGCATGTATTTACTCGCCGTGTGACAGAGGGTCCGTCGGGGAGTCGGGTGTGGTGGCGGTGGGGGGTTGCTAAGGAGAGGGCTGGTGGGCGGGAGCTTTTTAGTCATTAGTGCTGGTGACACAATGAAAGTGACAAGGCAGAAGGACCTAATTGCACCCCTCTTGTCTTTAATGATTTGGGGCGATTCCTCTCTCCCGCTGCTTTGAGTTTGCTTGAGCCTCAACAGTTTGACGCCGTCTTCCTTTCCTCCCACAATTCTCTCTCCTTCTTCCTCCTTTTTTTATTTGTTTGCCCTGGGGCTGTTGATTTTTTTTTTTTTTTTTTTTGCCGACTTAAAAATAGAGCCTTGCCTGACACAGGGCATGGATGGAGAGAAGGGGGAGGGAGAGAGAAACATACATAGAGTGAAGGAAGGACAGCGGCGCGTGGTAGGGAGCTCAGCGTCCGGCGGTTGTTCTGTCTTCGCCGTCTGCTGAGGTGATTGATGGAGGCGTTAGATTGTTTTGCTAATTGACGCCGGGCCTCCTCGTATTCGCTACCATTTAGTGTGTGTGTAAGTGTAGACACTGTTAAGTTGTGGCTATTATCATGTTGACTGAATCTGTGTTTTTCTTTTCCAGGAAATCAGCAATGTGCTGAAAGGAGCCCTGGAGCGACTGCACGCCGACGACCCGTCCGCCAAGATGAGCCATGTTAACTTCAGGTAAGCGTGTGTGCAGGTGTGTTTCTGAATGTCCAGACAGATCACACTGTAGCTGGCTACGGCGCAGTGTCGGAGGCTGGGATTAACGCTCCAGTCTTTGTTTGACAGCCCGACACTGACTGGATTAAACAGTCTCGTGGCTGTGTGGCAGTATGTGTGTGCTGGAGCAGAGGTCGGTTTTGACCTGGAGTCGGAGGGAAGTTCCTCCACCCATTTCACACATACTGTGAAAGTTGTCTGCATAACGAAAAGGTAACTTACTGGTAGGACATAGAGAGTAAAACAACAGAAAAAAGTGTCTAAAAGGGGTTCTGAAAGCTGTAAACACAACCCAGAATCAGTTTAAAGTCGTGGTAAACAGCTATGTTTGTGGTCTAGACGAGGCAAGGTTAATATATTAATAGGACTGTACCAAGTGATTTTCATATTGATGAATAGGTTGGGTTTTCTTTTGGTTAATCAAACTCTGTCAGTCCCACTGGGACGCTCATGTACCCTCCCACGGTTTGATTGAGGCGTACAAGGGATCTGTTACTGTCAATCTAAATGTGACCAACATGATATCATGTTTGGTTGTAACCCGCAACCCATAGCAACAAACACCAAGTTTCGTTGTGTCCCACTCTCCTGAAGTCGGGGAAAAGGTTGTAAAGAATTCCCTATTGAATTCTCTGTGGTAATTAATTGACATCCAGGGTGTTGACCTTTGACCCCTATGACGCGAGAAAGGTCGATGACATGATTGGACTGTAGTAAAAGCATCAAAAGCGTTTGGTTTTGCTCTTTTTTCAGATGATTTGTTTCTGTTATTTATGGGTCACGATGCTAAAGCTCAGTTAGGTTTTCCAGTTTCTTTATTCATCATATAAACAGCAAGCGGTTGTCTCAGGTGCCCTTCCACAATGCTCATTAAAAATGGTTATATGAAAAACGAAAGTCACAATAAAAGCAAAATGAAAGTCAAAGGCATAAAATAGTGCAAGTTAAAATATGCAGTATTTCAAATCCATAAGCTGATTGTAAACATGATGTAGTACGTATAGCGAAGTAATAAATATGTATATATTAGGGCTGGCAATCAGTTAAAATAGTTAACTGCATGATTAATCATAATTAATGCCATGTTTTTCTGTTCAAAATGTACCTTAAGGGGAGATTTGTCGAGTATTTAATACTCTTATCAATATGAGAGTGAGCAAATATGCTGCTTTATGCAAATGTATATATATTCATTATTGGAAATCAATTACCAACATAGAACAGTTACAGATATTGTCCAGAAACCCTCACAGGTACTGCAGTTGCCATAAAAACTGTGCTCAAATCATAACATGCAAACTGCAGCCCAACAGGCAACAACAGCTGTCAGTGTGTCAGTCTGCTGACTTGACTATGACTTGATCCAGACTGCATGTGATTATCATAAAGTGGGCATGTCTGTAAAGGGGAGACTGGTGGGGACCCAGAGAACCATTTACATTCACATATCTGGAGGTCAGAGGTCAAGGGACCCCTTTGAAAATGGTCATTCCTGGCTAAAATTTAGCGTACGTTTGGAGTGTTTATTTGGCCTCTGTCATAACAAGCTAGTACGCTTAGTTGGTACCGATGGATTCTTTAGGTTTTCTAGTTTCATATGATGCCAGTATCTTCACTCTAGCTGTAAAACCGAACCCACTACAATCTAAAAATCATAAGTTGCGTGAATGCATTTAAGAAATTAGCATTAAAACAAACTTGCACTATTAATTAATGTGTTATTGCATTATCTTTGACAGCTCTAGTATATACACATAGAGGTGTAAAGTTGCTTAGTTGTACTCTTTTTCTGTAATGAGTAATCATAACCATATTTGACAACTTGAGAATTGTTATTGCTGCATTGTGTATATTGATTTTTCAAGATTAAGCCAATTTTTACATACATGATCCGTTACAAGTCTTTAATGCAACTGAATGTTTCTTCCATATCAAATAGCCTTGTTTATCCTGGAAAAGCTAAATGGGAAATACGTCTACATTTGGAACTAGTAAGAAACTTTCATAGCAGAAAAATGGGAGATGTATAAGAATTCAGCTCAGTTTCTGATTTCCTGTCGATCATCTTTGAACAGCAGCAGCGTTGCTCGCTTGGTGTGTACACGTGTGAATGAGCATAGTGTACATGGCTGAGCACAGACGTCTCACCATGGCAACCTCCACTTTTGTTTTTGGGCACGTCACCTGCACACCCCTGACTTGATGGGAGTTTTATCTCCATTCTTCCTGGCTGTCAGTCACGCAGTAACCACGGCAACAGATAACCCCTCCATCACAACCCTTCACCCCGTCTCGCCTGCGACAAAAGTAAAAGACCATTTCGCAGTGGAATGATTTTCCGATTCAGAAGATTGTTCTTTTAAAAAGAAGTCAGGAGAAAGACTTCAGTGACAGATGGTGGGTTTCTGCATTCTTACAGTGCAGCGGTGTCCCGACAGCACTGTGATACAATGGAGGCACGGCTCTTCACAGATAGTTTGCCACGGTAACAGATGGTTGGCGGTTGGAGGAGCCGCGGTGAGCGAGCAGGGGCACATTTTCAGCGAGTCCCGGCCGCGAGTTTGTTCGGCGCTCGGCCTCCGCTGATGTAGAGGAAGTCAACCAAGAGTGGGAGCTCCATCTGTCTCACTCCTCCTTGCTCTTCTTTTCAACCATCCCACCGTCCTCCTCTCTCGTGCTCTCTCTCTCTCTCTCTCTCTCTCTCTCTCTCTCTCTCTCTCTCTCTCTCTCTCTCTCTCTCTCTCTCTCTCTCTCTCTCTCTCTCTCTCTCTCTCTCTCTCCCCCTCTCCCCCCCCAGTGGAACGACTGTTTGTGTTTGTGTCAGCGGGATGCTAAAATGGGTGAGCGGAGCTATTCTGCATATTAGAGAGCGGCGCTAACAAGCTACGGCTGCCTCTGATGAGCTTGTTTGTGCCGCCGTTTGTTTTTATATGAATGTAAATGGGCTGAAGCTGTGGAGGTGTGTGTGTGCTGCACCGTGCACACTCTGTGAAAGCATATACATCATTCAGGATAAGCTTTGTACCTGTGTGTGTGTGTGTGTGTGTGTGTGTGTGTGTGTGTGTGTGTGTGTGTGTCCTGTCCCGGTCTGATTGTTTACCATCACTGAAAGTGAATTCAAATAGTGTGTATGTGTGTGTTTGTGTATGCAATTCATGCCTTGTGCACATGTGTAATTTAGATGTAACTCTGCTCTCTAATAGATGTAAATTTGATGCATGTGTGTATCTGTGAATTCAATTTAGGGGAATGTGACTGATGGTGTTTGTGAGCGTGCAATAGATGTAGCAATAAGAATGCAAATTGGATGTGTGTGTGTGTGTGTGTGTGTGTGTGTGTGTGTGTGTGTGTGTGTGTGTGTACGTACAGTACGTGTGTGTGACCGTGGCAGAGGTTAACGAGAGCGAGGTGACAGTGACAGAGGACTGGGTTATAATGATCCCTGCTAGTCCTTGGGCTTGTGTACGCATAAGAAGCACATAAACCTTGAACTTCGCTGCCTTTCTTCTCAGATTCTTTTTTTGTTGTTTTGTTTTTTCCCAACCAGACACCTCCTCACTCCCTTTTTTTGCGTTCTGAAAGCTATGCAGGGAACTTTGGGGAAAACAACATCTTCACGTTCTTGGCCTCCACCTGGGATTGCCTTCTTTCGGGCTGTTCCTCATTACCTCCTCACATGTAGCTCAGAGGCTGAAGAGGAAAAACTGGGTGACAGCGCTGAGAGTGTCTTTGACACCAAAGTATTCTCTGAGGACATCAGGAGACGTTTTTTCCACTTGTCTCAGGCTGAAGTGGCTGGTTGTGATGTCTTAAGTCACTTCAAGGAGTTTTTAACTGGAACCGTCTCAATTTATTCCTGATGCCTCAGAAGACCATCAGCGAGAAGATTGGCTGTCACTATATAGTTATTCTTAATGCTTGACATCGGTGCCACCGATTCTGGTGAAATCATGCCTGTTCACCAGAAGCTCCTTCAGATCAGACTCCAGTGGGTCCTCCCCCAGTGTCCAGCCCACCCAGACCGCGATCTGCCCCTTGGACAGCTGGAACTCTGGCACCTTGCTGCTCCGCCGGTTCCTGCCAGGAACACCGACACCACGCTACTGGAGACCTAGGCAGTGTTGCTGGGCCCGCTGGAGGGAACAGAGGCAGGGGAGAACCAGAGCCAGGACTGAGCGAGGCAGACTGTCAGACCCTGCTGCAGTAAAATACGAAGTTTTCTAAGGAAGTCTGGTGCTTGGAAATACTACCACCTTTGTCCACAGTGACCACGAGTACCTACAAGTACCTCGTAGTAACTAAGTGATTCTCTCTTTAGGTCAGGTCCAGAGCTTTATAAAGTGGCACTTTCACTTCTTATTGGGAAGTCTGTAGAAATGATTTCTGTATTTTTCTTGAAGACAAAATGAGGCAGGCAACCTTTCGATTTTCCTTGGAAACGTTTTTTTACTCATTTTACTTCATTAAATCTGAAGTTGTAGCTTTTAATCAAGTTCTCATTGCTCATCATGTGGATGTTTTATTTCATTAATTTGATTGTTTTTGACCAAAAGGACATACAATTTTCCAGGTTTAGGTAGAAATAATTGAACAAAACATGTTGGAAATGCAGATTAGAACCAAGTCTGCTTTGTTATCATTGTGTCAAGACTGTATAGCTCTACACTGAGGACAAGCAATGAATTTAAAATGTTTTTTCTTTTGGCTGCAGTGATGACTTGAAGAACATGATTTCTCAGATTTTTTTTCCCTGTGATCTTCCTCCAGCATGCTCCCATCATGCTGGCCCCCTCTCTCAGCCACCCGCTATCAAAAAGCAGCCCCCTTCCTCTTTATCTTTAGCAGCATTGTCCTTGTTTATCTTTCTATTAAAAGCCACAGTTCAGGGCTCCGCCGAGATTTTTAGAGACGCTCATTCTGTTTCATCTCAATCTGTCTTCCTCTTGTATTTCCTTGCTCTCGTCTTTTGTCCACCGGCTCAATCAGGCGGTTAAAAAGCAGGTAGACACAGGCTGGAGTAGCCACCTGTGTCCACACACAGGTTTTTCAGATGTTTGGCAGGACCACCTCTAAACTAATTTGTATCTCTATCTGTGTAGCCTGGAGGAAAATGCTAATTTGAAGATCTTGTTATGTACATCCTCGAAAGATGTTTATTTGACGGAGAGTGTGTTTTTGTTGACAGCACCTTGACGAAGAAGGTGGAGTTTCCAGGTGACTGGGGCCCCCTGGGTATCCATGTGATCCCCTACTGCTCCTCTCTCAGTGGACGGTAAGCAAACATAGATGCACCCATATTGTGCAAACACACCCTCTCCTCTCACCACATCCACTTGTCATCAATCAGACATTCATAAGGAAAGGCAGATGGCAATGTTGACTCATAGAAATGCAGAAGGGTTGGCATGTAATCATATATGTGTTTCCTCCATGATTCACTCTGCACTGTGTGTGTGTTGCAAGGACCCTGGGCTTGCACATTAAAGGCATCGAAGAAAACAGCCGCTCCAAGAGAGAGAATCTCTTCCAGCAGGATGAGTGTATCGTCCAAATCAACGACACGCCACTCCAGGACAAGACATTCGCTCAGTAAGTATGCTGGGATCACGGAAACCACAGCTACTCTCACTAGGGGCGTAGCAACACATGTTTACAACGATACGATACGATGAATCACTTTCCACAGTTCCAGTACGAATCAAGGACAATATTTGTCTCATCTAAAGTGATACAATACGATACGATACGATACGACACGATACGACACATCCCTTTCCATAGTTACAATATGAATCAAGGACTATATGTGTCTCATTTAGAGCGATACGATACAATGGGATACAATGACTTGAAATCAATACAGTTTTTTTTTTTTTTTGCCAAAAATTCAATCAGTGTGACTGTAATAAATTGCTGGATACGGGACAGTGCAGGTCAGCATTCCTCAAAGTTTTTCTTGTAAGGAAATCAGGGATAAATTAATTATGGATATAAACAGGTAAACACAATGATTAATGGCAAATGAAAATACACCTTTTATTTGAAAATAATAAAAAGTGCAACTTCAGGGCCCGCTGCTTCAGTCCCCAAGATACAAGAAAGTGCAATATTGAATGAAAATAAACCAACTTCTATTTAGTTATTTTCAGTATAAATGGTAGAGCAATAGTATTGGTGTCTCAAAGATTGGTCGTGTTGCTGTTGTATCTTATCTGGCCTTTGTATGCTCTAACAGTCAGTGATTTATCAACGACGTCTCCCTTTTTGCAAAAGCCAAAATGTTTCCATCCGCTGGACCTCAGATGCATCTCTCGCTCAACTGGCTCGTCCTCGCCATCAGCCATTTTGTTGTCATCTTTCAGAGACGGCGCTGCTGGAACATGTCGATGACGTCATATAGAGGAAGAGTGAACCGGAGTTTACTAATGATGTTTTTTCTGTCCATCCTCTGGTGGAGCTGAATAGGTCCATTTAACTGTGTCCCACTGTGTTTGTCTGTGTTGTGCTGATAGGAGTCTATAAATGTCTGTGATAGGAGCACGCTGTCGGGGTCTCCCCCCACATCTGACAGGGGCCGCAGCGTCCCAAACCAGCTGGAAAAGTCACTCTGTGCTCGATCCAAATTGAAATACAGCTCCATTAAGGCCTCCTTCTCCCTCCTTGTTCTCCGCTTTCCAGTTGTCTTTTTCTCCTTGACTTGACTTTCTTGGTCCGAGTTTTCCACTATTACATGTATAACAAAAATGTCCTCAACTGTCCTTTTTTTCCTTAGGTCACAGGAAGTGTTCCGCAAGGCCATGTCGTCCCCCACTGTGCTTCTGGAGGTCCTCCCCCCGGCCAACAAGCCACGCTACGAGAAGAGCCTGATCGGTCAGCTTTTCACTGGCGATGGCAAAGATTCCTCCTCAAAAGCGAAGAGTCCACAGGTGGTCCGCGCTGAAACCAACCCCCAACCAGAACCCAAACAGGACACCAAGCCCAAACTAGAAGCACGGCGATCGGACACGCGCGCCAAGACCCCAGAACCAGCTGTGGTAAACACATCAGTAGTGGAGCTCCGGTCTGGGCAGGGCTCCTCTGGGAGAGTCTCTCCCACACTTCCAGGCAGGGCAGCAAACTCCTCCCCAACACCCAGAACCCGAAGCCAGAGTCCCCTGGTCAGTAAGAGCCCTGTTCCTGGCCTGGCCAACCTTACCAGCAGGAGGGGCAGCGGCAAGAAGATAAAAATTGATCTGAAGAAAGGTAAATGTGCAGCTGAATACCCGTTTTATTTTTCTACTCTACTCATCATGACGAGAACTTAACAAAGCCTACTGAAGGCTGGGACACGGGTGGACGTGGGATATGGGGTATTACATATGTACAGTGCAAAGATTTTACTGCGCATGTGTTGTATCCCAAAGATATGACATGTTGATGAAGCGTGACCCAGTCTCCTTCAATAGGCTTTGGCCTGCGTTACAAACTGTATGAAGGCTTGGAAAGATGTGGGCGTTAAGACTCCAGCTGCATTATGGGAGGTGTAGTATTTTTTTGGAGCTTGACAAGAGACTAAAAGTTAGGATAAGTTGGCCTCTGCTGCTGTGATTTTTACTCGCCGGCACGTCCGTCCATCCATTTAATCCATTATGGTCAACGCGACATCTCAGGAACACAAATGTCCACTTGGACTCAAGGATGAACTGATTAGATTTTGGTGGTCAAAGGTCACTGTGACCTCACAAATACTCTTTTTCATGATATTTCAGAAAAGGCTTAAAGGTATATTAATGTAATAGAGAGAGAGCAGCAATGGTTGAGCGAACTATAGAATGAACGGAGAGAGAGTGCGGTCAGTGCAGGGAATCAGAGAAATAGTATTTTCTGATTGAACAGGTGTACAAACCCATTCTCATCCATCAAATATGGCCCCAAAGCATCCAAAGGGGGACTTGTGTCCATCCATGTATAGCCTCATGCTTGTGCCTTGGTATCAGATGTCAAAGGGGCGTGATAAAGGCGGAGGTATCTGACCACCTGAACGGACTGCACACCCTGCATGCTGTTATTGGCTGGAGGCTACATCCCCACATGGGGCCCGAAGGCTGTTTGCAGACATCCAGCAGCGTCCTGAGTAAATCAACATGAGACGAAAAGAGAAAATCCAGGCAGAGAGCTGCAGGGATTCTGCAGAAACAGACACAAGTGATGATTGAGAGGGATTATTTTTGTATCAGTCAAAACATTGTTTTTTAGGATTTTTTTTGCATGTTACATTTGGCACAAACACCCATTTGAACTCAACTGTTTAGCTTTTGGTGGCCAAAGGTCACAAAACAGGACAGTTTTCACAATAACTCCAGCATTCATGTGCTAATTATGAGTATTTCACGCAAGCATCGAATAGGATAAAATGATGAAGTGATGACAGAATGGACAGACATGTAAACTGCAGCTTGACTGGTTGGCGGAAGTTTACAACCACAAGGCGGTAATTCTAGTTTCTCTCATTAGTCCCCCAAATATCTGAAAATGCATTATGAAATTCTTATAAAGGATGAATATAAAACTGTTGTTTTTAACATTTTATAACAACTTGAACTTGTTTTATATCATGTCTCAATTTGTTTCCTATCACCTGTGAATTATATTGGCGAGGAGAATTTTTTTGAGTTTCTAAATTAAAAATAATCTTTATGTAGGAAAAGTTGGTAACACTTCAATTTCATGGTAAATAGCCGATAATTAGTAACCTGTTTGAAATTTCTTTGGAATTACTGCCAAATATATGCAAAATATTATAAACATTATTGAATATTTATATGGTAAAATAGCATATAATTATTAAATCAGGGCCCTTGGGCTTGAGAAGCAGCTGCTCTTCATCGGAGGAGGGAAACCAAAACGAATAGAGACACTTGTGATCAGGCTCACCATTGTGACTTATTGTCAATACAATAAATGAAATGAATGAGAGAGTTTTTAATTTCAAATAAGTTATTTTCTTATTATTATCTTATTTATCAGCAGATATGGAAATAATCAGTTAGATTTGTATTCTTTTCCTGTAAATGTATTAAATAATTTAAGGTAAATATTTGGGTATTTTGGCAGTAATTCTTACTAATTATGATCTAATTACCAAATGAAGTGTTAAGTCAGCTTTCTGACATGTTTGTGTACGTTTATATTTATGTTCTGATGTAAGTTTATTTGCAAGTTGCAATTTTAGTCTGTATTTAAAGTAACTTTTCATCGTGAAGATATGTTTCATTTTTTAATCTTTTGGGATAACCTTATATACAATCTGGCTGTTGTGCTTTTAGACTGAGTGGGTCTGGCTTCCCAGCTGCCTTATCTATTATCCCTCTAAAACACATCAGTGCTGGAGCACCGATGTGTTGATAGCAGTGGAATAGGTTTGTAGGGCTGTGAATAGGCTCCTGTTCTAGCAGCCTGTAGTGTTATGGGGCACTGAAAGGATCGCTGTAATTGGGCTGCATGCACACACTTGCTACAGGTAGCCAAAGAAAGGCGACGAGATATCCAGATGAAAGGATAGAAGAAATTGGGCTCCACACTCTCAGAGCTCTATTCACAGCTGTTTTATTGTTGCTGTCTTTCTTTCCCCGCCACCTTTTCATCTCTCCCATTTTCCTCTGCTCTTCCCTCCATCCTCCTTTTGTTAGATTTTCTCCCTCCATCCCTTTCACCTGATGCAAAATCAGAGCAGAGGATATTATGGGGTTTCTAACACCCTCTCCCTTGGCAACAGGCTCTTTCTCTCTGTGATTGACAGGCGGTGAGGTTTAGGTGCGCTAATGTAGGGCAGGCAGAGGCTTAGCTTGGAGACCAGATAGCATCGCTCACCGCTTTTAGTATGCCACGCCGGCTTTGCTCTCCCTGCGCACACACACACACACACACACACACACACACACACACACACACACACACACACATAGAGAGCGTGGCACATTTCACTCATGGCTTGGGGCTTGTGAGGCCGTGAAAAAGGGAGAGGGTGGAGGCTCTGGGGGGGTTGATGGCTCATGCATGTGTGTGTGGCCTCAGAAACACACACACTTGTAAATGTATACACACAGATAAACGCAGGCTCACAAACCCACAAGGAAAATCTTTGTGGAAATCACGTTGCATCCCGAGGGAGGGAAGCTAGAGAAGGGAATAATATCTCTCAGGTTCCTCTCTCTCTCTCTCTCCCGCCCCCTCACCTTCCTCCCATCTTCTCCCTCTACCTCCCTTCATCAGCCACCGTTCGGCCTGCTCACACGTGAAATTAAAGGCAGAGTCTGTCTAATCCGGCTCGGAGAGGAGCCTTCTCCCGGCGGCTCAGAGGCTGAGCCAGGCAACAAACCCCCCCAGAGGAAAACAGGCACTTAAACAGTAGTTAATGTGGAGGGAGATGCTTAAAACCGCAGAGTGGGTTCAGCAGGGCTGGAGAGGAGGAGAGAGGGGAAAAACGAGTGGAGAAAAGCGGCATAACATTTAATTAAAATGGAGTTAAAAGTAATAAAATGTGTAAATTCAAGTCTGGACTGCTTTGTTCCCACAGGCACAGAGGGTCTGGGCTTCACCGTGGTAACCCGGGACGCCTCGGTCCACGGGCCGGGGCCAATCCTGGTGAAGAACATCCTGCCGCGCGGCGCAGCAGTCAAAGATGGCCGCCTGCAGCCTGGAGACCGCATCCTGGAGGTAAGACAGACCTCCGCCTGTTGAGTAGAACGTCAGAGTATAGAAGCAAAGGGATGAAACTCTGGTGCTAGATTTTAGACTGAAAACCCCAATGACTTGATGTACAAAGAGACATCTGTAAATCAAAGGATTAAATCAACCTCCCAGTAAGAACATCTAAATATCCTTAATTTGAATCATTACGTCCAAACAGTTGTAAAATGAACTAATAGCTGAGTATTTTCTTTTGTGGGACTTCACCGCCCTGCACGCTTATATGATATATCCAGTTCTGCCAGCTTTCCGCTAGCTGTATGCGACTGTAATAATGGATATACTGGCTGTTATTCATCACTTTTATTATATTATAATACACCCATGAGCTTTATGCTGTCAGCCTGTACCGCAGTGGATGTATTAACCTGTTGCCGAACACCAACTATCGGCCAGTAGCTAGTTGTGCTAGTAGCATGACATTAACAGAATTTAAAGTGGTTGTAGGCTGTTTACTGACATGCAGGGCAAAAGGACAGGAATCAGCCTCTGATACATCCATGGTCTGAGGTCGATTGGACATCGATGTTGGATCCTTGACATGAAAAAGTTTGAGATTTCTCTCAAAATCTGCACACTTTTTCTATTTATTTACTAGTATTAGTAAAGTATTTAAAAAATAAGAAAGTAAGTAGTTATATTAGTATGCATATTAATAATATTCTTATGTTGGTAGGTGCAGTAAATATATGACGATAAAATAGAAATAGTTTAGTTTTACTGTTGTACGGTGCTTTGTAGGTGGAAGTTTAACTGGCATCTGGTGGAGGCGTAGCTCTGCTGCTGGGCGCTGCTGTTGCAGTGGAACAAACAATTGGCTTTCACTTTTTATCAATATACACTTTTTGCCAACAGTCACAGCAGTAGACTCAAAAAAGGACATTTTTAACGTCTTTTCCTAACCACCTTTCCTTGACCTCATTGGAAAACGGCGGTGTTAAGAGAATCCGACTGCACTTTCACTATCGGCTGTGTACTTATGACGTGACAGCAGACGTTAGTGACGCTGTGAAACTACAATGTTCTGAAGATGGACTACAAAAGACGCTGCTTCCTACTGTGTGGTGTTAAATGTCTCTTTCACAGCATTCTCTCCTTTCCTTTGGTAAAGGGTGGTCCAGTGTATCCTACGCTAAAGGAGATAATAAAGGAAGCACTGAAACCTTTCTTTAACATTAAGAGGATTCAAACAGCTCTAATCATGGCTGCTGCTCTGACACTTCCAGGCCATGTCACTCTGTTAGGAATCTTCCCAAACAAAAAAAGACTTTCGATCACAGCATTGAGCTCTGCGGCCCACCTGCAGGTTTAACTGAGTAATTGCACTTTCCTGAGCGCTGCCAGTGGATAATACACTTTGCTTTAATATCCTCTGCTGTGTGTGTTTCCTCTTTCTCTGTGTGTGCAGGTGAACGGAGTGGACATGACAGGCCGTAGCCAGGAGGAGCTGGTGGCCATGCTGCGCAGCACCAGGCAGGGAGAGCTCGTGAGTGTGGTGGTGGCGCGGCAGGAGGACATCTTCCTGCCTCGGGAACTGGTAAGACAGAGCGAATGCTCAAAAACACAGCATCCACGTCCTCGCTGAGCTTTATCTTTGGTCCGTCAGTCATTTGTCCTCCCTGGTGGTCTTCACTTTTGTGCTTTTTTTCTGTCTCTTCCTCTACATTGTGTCATTTTTTTTCCTCCCTCAAAGGAGCTAACCTCTTTACGCTGATGCCCTTTCTTTCCTATAAACACCACACATGCACACGGACAGAGCACGCTCCGGCCTTCCTGCCCCCCTCTGCTCTGTTGACACAGCGATGCCACAGGAAGTCACGCACACGAGGCCCCCGCAGGAAACGTGCGAGCGAGCATGTCCACCCACACTCACGCAGACGTTAAGCAACGGCTTACCTGACAGTGGCTGACGGGGTTGTAGGTCAGCGCCGGCGCCGTGAAACCGTCCTCGCTGGGGATGTTTTATCAATAAACACACACTTTTAAACATACACACACACAGCCAGGTGGCCCACTGAAAGTCACCCGCTCTTCTGTAAATGATGTTTTCGCTCGACACTCTGCTATTCTCTCCCTTCTGTCCTCGGCGGTTATTCTGATTATTCCCTTCCCGCTACTTCAAAGCGCTCTGAGAAGAGACACGAAGGGCTTTGTAGTGACTGATGCATATTCACACCTAAGAGCGATCGCGCACACACTCCAACTACTAAACACCTTGATAAAAAAAAAAAACGTGCACAGACGAACACATCACAAGATCTTTTAAACAGCCAAGTTGCTGCTTCCAAAAATAGTTTGCCCTCATTAATGGCCCAGCAGTCTTGGCATAACAAGTGCACTTTGATGAGCCTCTACAGTCTTCATCTAACATTTGCTTGTATTTGGGCATTAGAGACTTAAAGAGAGGAAGGGTGGATGGGGGGGTGAGAGAGAGCCTTCACTCCTGTCTCTGTCGAGGCTGTTGAAGTTGTTGGTGCCCCGCGAGATCTGGCCCTTATCTCCAGCACCGTCCTCCACCTCAAAGATGGTTTGATGTCCCCTAAACACACTCACACTTGCATATTTCCCGACACACAAGCACCAACCACAGGCACTCTGGAGGTTCTGTGCAGACCCTCAAAAAGCAAAGGATTACATAAATGTATATAATAGAGAGAGAAGAAGTTCAGCATTAAAAACACAAACACACACAGTACTGGTTACTGTAAATGTACAGTCAAATATTTTACAGTGTACAGTTTGCTCTGTTCTTTTACAGCAGCATACTGCTAAATCGCAGTAATATTACACATTTACTGTGAAGTTACAGCTAAATACAGTACTTCGACAGTAGTGCACTGTGAAACACTGCATCTGTCATTTCACACTAACTTACTGTAAAATGAAACAGTAACATGTTGTGAAACTAATGTAACTTGTAGCCGGTAATTTGCTGTAAATGTACAGTCAAATGATTTAGAGTCTGCCTGAGAACAGGACTGAAAACATCCCCATTTTTCCAAAATCGACACCCTACTGCAAGATACAAACCTTTCTCCTCCCTCGCAGGTTTATGATTGCTTGGCTCTTCCTCCTGCTGCTCTCAAGTAGTAAATTGTACTGGAAATGAACTAGCAAGGAGCGGCTCGCGACAATTCGGCGGCACAAAAGATATAACGATGATGGAGACGTATTAAGTCGCCGCGGCCATCTGCTTCTCGCGTCGTACGCAAACAAACTCTCGCGTAGGTGTCTGCATTTCTGACTGACTTAGTGTGGGTGCTCATGAATATTTATTAATGTTTTAGAGGCTGTGATATCTTGCATAAACTGCCTTTAAGCATCCACATTATTACGGTCATATTTGTTGGAAAAAACAACAAAATAATCAGATGCAGTTCATTATCGCAGTTTTACCTTCAGTAGCTGCTGAGTTTAATTGGCTGAATCTCCAATATCAGCTTATTGCATATATAGAGGTTTAATTTGGTCTTCTACGGGGACAGTCTCTCTAGTGGAAAGCATTCACATGATACGAGAGGTTTGGTTTATTTTAATGAAAAAACACCATCAGATTAGATATCTGATGTGATCAGTATTTACCTGTAGGAATTCACTTTGCAGTGCTTTTGCTCTGTGGTTTCAATGTAAATACTCATGTAGCTTAAAAGTAGAAAATACACGCTTATGTCTATGATTTTAACTCCGTTATTGTCTGCAGCCTTTTTATTTCAGCTGGATATACCTGATTTCTAGTCAGGATTTTGCATCTGAAATAATTAAATCCAGACTAAATCTGAAATCAGTTTTTATTGCTGAGCAGTCGACGCAGTATTTATGAAATGCAGACACATTCACTCTGTGTGCTCCCATTACTGACTCTGCTTTCTCACTGTTTCACTCCAACAATAAAAGAGAAGACCCTCTGCAGGCTACAGCATCTTATCTCACCTATTACCCCATAAATAGGCCAGTGTTGCCTCTGATTGTGGCAGTTTGAAGGTGAGGAATCTCATTGTAGACTAGTTGCATGTAAATAAGGATTTTACAGTGTGAAGTATACCCTTCTTATGCTATGTTCACACTACAAGCGACAAAAGGAACAAGCAAGGTGAGCTACATTGTCAGAGAGTCGCCGTTGATGTGCTGCTCAAGCAGTTGTTGCCATATTATGTCGTTCGATAGCACAGGGACGTAGCTAACGGGATTTCTTTTAGATGGAGCAGGGTGAAACAAAAATGTGTGACAGGCTTATGCATCATTGTAAAAAGTCAAACTCAGTGTGTTGATCAGTTTGCCTCCCGGTCTGGGAACCCGTCAGCTATCGGTCTGACGACAGATATCTGGGGGCAAGACTTCATTTTCCGTCCGCCGCCGATTGTTAATTGTTAATTGAAAGAAGCAGATCCAGAGGTTATTATGAGGTCTCTTATGTAAGTC
Source organism: Pterois miles (assembly GCA_947000775.1). Taxonomy (NCBI): domain Eukaryota; kingdom Metazoa; phylum Chordata; class Actinopteri; order Perciformes; family Scorpaenidae; genus Pterois; species Pterois miles. Next base: position 1,539,556 of record CAMQGK010000076.1, on the reverse strand, counting down.
TGTGAAGCTGTACTGATGCATGTGCATGGCAACATGCTTTCAGTTACAATGCTAATAACATGCCAACATATCGTCATACAACGGTTTGTATGGTATCCTACGAAAACACAACTTTTGAAAACACAACTTTTCCTTTAGGCAACACAACTACTTAGGTTTTGGGAAACATCATGGTTTGGGTTAAAATAAGTATGTTTGTTACGTAGCAAAAGTAAGTCAGCGTTGACTTTTGTAAAAGTCATAAAGTACACGTGGTTCAAGTACAAATGATTTCGTATCCGAATTACAGTGCATTATTTTTCGTAGGTCTAGCTATGAACACGCTGATGTTTAGCAGGCGTAATGTTTACCATGGTCACCACTTAATGTGTTGCCGTGCTAGTATTTGCTAACTGGAGCTAAACGCAAAGTATAGCTGAGACCGATGGGAACACAGTTAGTTTTGCAGGTATTTGGTCATAAATCAAAGTATTAGACAGCTGGAATTTTGACCTGAAGATGATTATGGAAAGTCAGTGGACCACCAAAGTCATTGCATTCAATTCTGAGGTGGAGATGGATGTGTGCACCAAATTTCATCATAATGAAAAAGTGTCGAAGCGACCGACCAGCCAACATGCAGCCGTCCCCAGACTTCTGTAGCTAGTGTGGCTTAAAATAAGAGATGGAGGACGGCGTCTCCAACCACTGAGGCTACATGATATCAGTAGAAATCCACTCAGTGATGCTAATATTTGACTGAGAGATGCAGGAGGATTTAGCTCAGCTGAACAGCAGCAACTCCTGGAGCTGGTCAGGGGTCAGTGTTTTGTGAAAGGACACTTCAGCAAAACAGACACTTGCTGACACTGCAGGGTCATCTGGTGAAAAGGCTGCTGCCAGCCTACAAGATTTATACTCTCCGCTCCATCATTCATATAGTCCTTTTTATCTCCCTTGTACAAGCAAAGTGGACTTTTAGAGGAACTATCTGAACCGCTGATTGATTAGTTTCAATAGAGCGGGTATTGATGTTTCATGAGCAGCGTGTGGTTCTGTGAAAGCACTCGGCAGTGCCGGGAGGCACGGCGGTCTCTTTCAGCCGGAGTAACAGTAAAGCCATGTGAATTAGCCTCATCATTAGGATACAAAAGGAGGACGGTTTGCTACCCCGTCTCCTGCACCCTCCAAGTAATTAAAAAGTGATAACTTCTAATCACAGTTTCATTCCTGTCAGCATTTCTGCGTCTCCAGCAGTTTCAGGGCTGAGAGTTTCTTGTGGCGGGAGCGCGATATGTGTGTTCGTAGCACAATTCTGCCAAGGACAGGATGGAGGGGTCACCCTGCACATGGTTGACCCCCAGTTGCGAACAAGCCTAGGCCAGCTCACAGGAAGAAGGGGTCGTCAGGCAGCTTGTCCTCTCTCATTTTATTTGTTGTCTATACCTCTCTATCTTTGTTTCTCTTTCTGTCAGTCTGTCTTAGCTGAAGCTCTTCTTTCCTTTTCATTATCCCCCCCTCCCTCCGTCTCCAACTCATCAGAATTATCCTCCAATCAGTCATTTTCTTCTCCTTTCTCTTCATTGTGAGGTAAAGGTGTAAAGCGGCGGAGAGGCAGACATTAAGGCGATTAATTGGCAGCTCCGTCGTTGCCGTCGAGCGCGGCGAGATCTCATCTTAATTGAATGTCGCTCTCACCGCTAATCCCGCCGCTTTGAAACCCCCCATGTGGAAATCCTCAGCGACAAAAGGCTCTGTGTGTAATCGCTATGTATCACCCCCTCCATACCCCCACCACCCACCCTGGGGTAAGAAAAAGCTCCTTTTTGTCTCCTCATTTGGGTGTTGAAGAGGGTGGTCTCTCTCCTGGTCAAAAGCTTGTTAAGGAACCATTGCTCAGGGCGAACTGGAGGAAGGGGGGGTCGCAGAGTGGAGCCAAGGGGTCTCAGCCACCCTGGGGACGCAATCTGCCCCCAAGGAGAGGGTATTAGAGGGGATGTTGGAGTGTTTTAGAGAGTGTTTGGACCACCACTGAGATTCACTTGTAAATAGATTTAAATCACATTTTCATAACTTTTTCTCTCTGTGCTCTGATTTGTCCACCTTCACCTCGTGTGTTATTACAGCTCAATCACAGAGGTATTTAAAACCTCCCAGGTTGCCGCCTAAGTCTTCTCAAGTGCCTCTCACACAGGAAGTAGCGTCCTTGTAATTCCTCAGGTTTTGAGTAACAGCACTCTGAAATGCCTTGTTGATAAAAATAAACCCCAACTGAGAGTCTTGTGTTGTACTGAAATAAAAAATAGATTCCAGGACTTTTGAAGGACCCGTTTTGCTTGATTCATCTTGTTATCATCATGTCAAAGAACTGAATATGAGCTCCACCTGAAAGGTGATTATCAGTGGAGCAAAAGTTCAATATAAACCAGAGAGTGTGACAGTAGATGGATAGATCACAGGAAATGAGATGAGAGCAGGATACACAAGGGATAGTGCCCCGAGGGTATTTTATATGTTTATTAATCTATAGTTTATATCATAGACTGTATCAGAAGTGGACATAGTCACCATGATGTCACCCATTGGTTAGTGGACTGCTGTTTTGAAGCCTTGAGTTTGTCATTTTGGCTGTCACCATCTTGTTTTCAGACATTGTGATCTTGGTTTTTGGGCGTCCCCATCTTTGGTTTGTTTGCAACCAGAATTGAGACAATAGGGTGGAGCTAAGTACCACTGAATGCTGAATAAGACATTTTAGTAGTAGCCCCGCCCTAAAGCATCCCCTGCTTTATAGTCTATTTGACTCTAAATGGGACCATTATTCACTAAATGAACATCATGCTGTATTGAAGAAGACTCGAAACTAGCGATTGAGACCATCAACTCATGTTTACAATGTTTACCGAGGTAATTTAAATTTCGATGCACATTTTTCAAAATTGAAGGTTTATTGATTTTTACTAAGACTGTCCTCAGGAGACTGAACTTATCTTAATAATAGGTGTGCAAATCAGACAACAGTTGCAAGTGTTTTGTAGGGTGCTAACAAATGGTGTCGCCTTGTATCTAGTTCTGTTGGGCTCTAAATAATAGGCATGGAGATGTCAACTGTTTTAAATCAAAGTAAAAGCAGTGACTCGGATCAGTGTGCTCCAGCTCCTTTCTTTACCCTGACTCAGACGACCTTCCAGGTTTACTGGTTATATTCCTCCTGGCCCAGAGGCTTTAATTAAGCACCCAGATGAAGCAGCGCAGTGCTGTCAGAGAGAGACTCGAGTGCCAGAGGATCATAGCGAGGTTGAGAGCGAGCACCTACGGTCGTGACTTTTACAAAATTACACTGGAGGACATATTTGACTCCCACATCCTTCAGCATTGTGCCACGACGACTGAGGAAATGTGAACATGGATTTCTGATTCAGTAGCAGGCGAGGTGCCTGATGTAAGGCTCCTGCAATACTGGCGCTGATACTCAGATCTTTAAAGCTGTGACAGTATGGCTGGTGCAATGTATATGCATATTCATCCAGAATTCACTTTTAATGTTTTCTTGCTTTAGGAGCCAGAGTGTCCTTATTATAGTTCATGAAGCTCTGAGCTATTTTCAGCCTTCACACACACCCTTAACCATTCATCCATCCTCTTTAAAGGAACAGGGCTTTGGAGTGAAGTGTCCTCTCTAGGGATGCTAATTTAATTTTTTTTTTTTAACTGATAACCAACCCTCCTTAACCGATTATTAACCGGCAAGAGTAGTGCTTTTCATGTAGCGATGAGCCAGCTGCAGTGTGTGTGAACATGAAGCCACTTTCCCAGTCAAAGTGTCCACCGCACGTTTAGTTTAGCAGGCCGTCAGCTGCGTGTCTGCCCGACGTAACGATAGTGAATGTCTGACAGACGGTGCTTGTGTTTGTGCTAGCCGCTCTAGCGTTGCCGGTGGTGAATGTGGGTTTGTCGGTGGCGTTGTAGCTGTGAACGTAGCTGTAGCAGACAGCGTGTGAACAGTCGATCTGTCGGTGAATAAATGCTACGAGGCTCTGTGCGCCGCTCAACACCGGAGCTAACTTCCTGTATCTTGAAACCTGGGCTCAGACTCTCTTAAGGTGCTCAGTGTTTGAAATAATTATTAATAGTTCTTTTAACCGATATCGTTAATCGGTTAAAATGTTTAATGTCAGTAAACAGGCCTGTTTCTCCTTGTGACTGAACCTTTTCTTTCCCACTCTCCATTTTGCCATCCTCTAATGACAGACATTTTCGTTCTCTCTGTTGTTGCCTTTAGTCTCTCTCTCCCCCTTATATTCTGCTGTGGCCACAGCGGTCATTTTCTTCATATTATCTTATATCTTCATCGCAGTGGGTGGGTGAGAGATGTAGAGAGAGACCTGTAGATGCGACGGGAGTCTGGGGAGGAGAAAGAGAAATTGAGAGGAGAGATGTACAGTAAGATTGAGAGATTAGGATGAAATGTAAAGAGTGAGGAGCGGGGGAGTGTGAATGAGAGAAGTGGGTATACCTCAGGGATGCGTTATTACTTTTAAATGCTCCTCTGCGCCTCCATGCTCGTCCCTCCGCTC
>CAMQGK010000076.1:1350000-1530000 GCA_947000775.1 Pterois miles | reverse complement strand
TCTGCGCAGCCTGGTAGGTTCAAAGATTATTCATAAGAAGCTACCAGAGTTTTGACAGCAGAATCAATGACACATCATCCACATTAGCATCATTTCTCTCCTCTGCTGAGGCTCACATTAAAGGTGCTCTACTGTACATATTGGAAGCAGCTGACCTACATACATGTCAATATGAAAGAGACCTCATCCCAGTTTATTTTGCGTCTTTTTTTCTACAGATGGCCAGTGTCAACCCCGCGCTAATCACGGCTACAAACGGGTCCGCCGCCCAGCAACAGAATGACCATAAGGGCTCCAGCAATCAGGTACGAGCGAGCAACGCCTGCCACCAGCAGCGTCAGCAGCCGCCTCTGCCTCAGCGCTCCTCCTCTCTCCTCCCCACGCTGAGGAGGCGAGCGTCGGAGCCGCTGCCTCACAGCCTCAGGCAGCGTTATGCACAGAGGCCGGGGGAGACGCACGCCAGATACACCTACGGTTCTAACCACCGGGAGAGGCGTAGCGGGTACACATTCGGGCTCACGCAGAGGGATGTCGAGTATAGCGATGATGCACAGAAAGATGAGTACAGACCAGCTACGAGGTACGAGTTTGGGTTCGTGTCTCACAGTCAGACACTGAGCAGCTTTAACAGACCCACAGAGGGAAACTTAAACAGGGAAAGATACGATTACGGCTGCACACACGGACATAGCCGAATGCTTGCAGATAGGCAGGGCCAGCACACCGCGCCTGATAACGCACACATGTTCGTTGACACTCAAGGCCGCACGACCAGACGTAGCCGCACGGCGGACGGCTGTCAGAGTAACAGCTACACTGAGAACATCAGGGCGATGGCGGGGCAGATGTACGGAGACCCACCGCCCACACGCAGCAGGATACCCACCAACAGAAACGCATCTGCAGACCGATACCTAGACGCACACTCACACAACTACGCACACAACCGGGCTCTCACCAGACACCACCACCTCCAGCTGTCTGGTGGACTCTGACACAGTGTGTGTGTGTGTGTGTGTGTGTGACTGAGTTTATATTACAAAACGTGACATATTGGCTAACATTGTTGAACTCTTGCAGGTGCTTCAACGAGCACATTTCTAATCAAGAAATTACAAAAAATGGGGAAAATCTCTGGATTAAATTTAATTCAATTTAAAGCCCTAGAAAGTTGTGAATACTAGGGGTGATGGGGAAATTGATACAGAGTAGTATCGCCGTATTTTGCGTAGTAGGTGACGATCTTTTATCATATAAACTATTAACCTCTTAATCCAACGGTGGAGCTGAAGTCTATCTGAGGTTGTAGAGTGAAAATACTGGAATCACATGAAACTAGAAAACCTCAGGAATCCATTGGTACCAACCGTGTCTTGCTAAGCTGCGCTAAATTTTGGCGAGGACAAACTGTCCTGGCCATTTGACCTCTGACCTCAAGATATGTGACTGAAAACTCGGATGAACGGTGTCTTAAAACAAACTGCATTATTTGCATTTGAAAAAGTGTAATGAATTGCAATATATCGTCATCTTTTCGTAGCATATCATAAAATGTTTTAAATCGCAGACCCCTTGTCTGTGGTGATTCCCCCTAACGAATAGTTCCTATGATGTTTTATATTTAATGAAATTATGAAGAAAATGCCACTTCCTCTTTTTTGGACCAAATCCTTGATGTGTAAAGACAGTATATTTTTAGTAATCGATGATGTGGAAGTATATTTCCCTTTGCCCACACTACTCACCCTCACAGCATTCACTTTTAGTTTTCAAATATTAGCCATAAATTCATCACTGCACATCCTCCTTTCTGTCACACACTGTAAATGCTAAACTTGCTCCCTCCTGTGTTTTCTGTTTGTATAAAGTTTTATATAAACTTTTCCTTTTTTAAATTATTTTAAGGGAATGTACTCCTGCTTTTCTGTGTGTCCTCTGCTGAATAAAGCTCATCTGAAGCCTCCTGCATGCCCGTCTGTCTTTCTCTCTGTTGGGTTTTCACTGGCTGCCTTCTCCTTTGCACCTCCTCCTGTTTATTAAATGACTGTCCCCACTGTTTTGGCCTCTGAGTCTCTTTTCTTTTCTGCCTTTTTCTGTATCCTTTAACACTCACTCCATGCACCACAACACACCAAAACTATAAATTGGCAGTCACACCAAGAGCCACACATTCACAAATATACGAATAATGAACATATTTCAGGGATAACTCATGAAAAGTGACACGAGTATTCATGAATGCCCCGCGTAACTGTGAACACACGTGATAAACCTGTTAAAAATTAGACTGCATGGAATGTGTTAATGTTGAAGTGCTGTTGTTAAAAACAAAACAACATATCGTCGTAGTGGGAAACATGTGAGAAACATTAGAATCAGTCACACCAGAGGTTGTGTTCAAGTGACGCTTGAAAAGCAGCACAAATGGACGGACTGATGAAGACATCAAGCGTGACAGCCAGCGAAAAATAGCTGGTTTTTTTTTTTTCTTAGTTAAGTCCGTCTATTGAGCTCCACGATGAACCGTGACTGATTATTTCAGATGCGTATAAAGACGTTTCACAGCAGTTAAAGCAGATACTGAGCGATAAGAGAGGGAGGAATAACGGGAGGGTTAGTGGGTTGACCTGCCCATTGTGGCAACTATACCACGCTAGTTATCCAAGCCTGCAGATGAATGCTATCAAAGCTAGTTCAAAGATCAGTATATATCTGCATAGTCTCATCACTAACCAGCCAGTCTGGCGGGGCAGTGCGATAAAGCCCTCGGCGTCCCTCCTTTCTCTCCCTGTCTAGAGCAGGGTGGGCGATTATTGTTCCTGAGGGGCCACATGAGAAACCCAGATTGTTGCCGAGGGCCAAACAAACACTGTCAGGCATAACCTCTATTTTATCACTATAGAAAACATACTGGGCACTTATTTTTCAGCTTTTATTATACTGAAAATCACTCCAAACATCATATTATTAATAAAATTACATTATATACAGGAGTCTTCGAACCGTGTTTAGGGTAGTAATGTTTCCATTAACAAAACTTAACATGAACACTTGCGTTTAACATTTAATTCAACATTAACACTTACGTTTAACATTTAATTCAACATTAACACGTACATTTCCTCTTTGGTTGCATACAGCTTTGTAAACAGTCCTTGCTGCTTTAGTATCTTAGCTAGCAGCCCCTCGGCTGTCCTCTCCTTCTCATCTCCAGACAGGTTTCTGTATTTTTCTGCATGTTTTGTCTCAAAGTGACGCCTCCTGGGCTGAGAGGAACCATCATAAGGGCCGTATAATTTCCTTCCATTAGGCCTGGCTGATCTGACCTTAAATCACTTATCTTTCATAAAAATATTTTTTTTCAAATGCATCAATGTATTCTTCTTTTGTCTCATGTTTCTCAATTATATGGGATTCTGACAGTTTATTGACATTGGTGGTGTGAATATATTTAGTTGCTTAAAGGCCCAGACAACAAACCACAGAACTAGCAGCAACGAAGGCCGCCTGTTTCGTTGCCTTGGCCAAAAAGTTGCTCTTGAACACACCACAAAGACGACAGTTAACGGCCAGTTAGCACGTACCTTCTGCACCTACGTTAGAGGAAGTAACTCGTGGTGGTAGTCTGTATACGTCATTCAAGAAGGGAAACAAAGAGGCGTTTAGCCACTCTGTGGTTTTCCTCTTGACTTTATTCATTTACTTGCTTTTCTCACTTCTGTTTCTCTTCTCGTGCACTGATTCACTTAAGCTGAACCGCCAATCAGAGCGATTTCTCTCACGGATGAGCTCAGACGGCAAAAAACTTTAACACAGGTAGACTAGAGTTGACGATTCAAGACACACACAACCAACAGACGCTCGCCGACGGCCATCTTGGTGTGTCTATATCCAGTTAGCAGGCTGATGTTAGTACTGAGCTAAAGGTAGTTTGTTTAGAAAAGTGTAATAGAAGCAGCTGCTCCCGTTCATGCTCTGCCGTATGCCGAGAACGTTGCTTGGTCTGCGTTCCATCATCTGGCCGCGAACACTAAAGACGACGAACAGCTTGCCACACATCAACCGGTTCATGAAAGAATGATTCCTTTTTTCTGATGGATTACATTTGATTTCCTTTTCACAGGCAAGAAGCTTTTTTTATTTGCTTCCACATGAGTGATGGAAAGTCTCATTTTATTTTTGGCAAATGTTAAAAACATTTTCATAGACTTTGCTGTGAAATGAGATGATAACAACTGGTCTTTTTGTCTTCATCACTCAAGATTTTGTCATAACCTTCCAAATGAAACACAACCGAAGTGCTAAACTGACACTAATACCACATTATCACTCAGCCATGTTAACGTCACTTGTATAGCACCTAAAATATAAATAATATTAGAAATAGATTAGGGCTGTCGGAGTTGACGTGAGAATAATGCATTAATGCAAATTCTTTCTAACACCACTAATGTTTTAAACGCATTAACCCGACGGGGTCTAGAGGCTAATAAACGCTCCAAACTTACGTATATTTATCATTGTTTTGTGTTGTTAACTGATTTCTAATAATAAATGGATTAAATTTAATTCAATTAAAGAAATAAACATGTTGATAAGAGTATTGAATACTTGACAAATCTCCTTTTAAGGTACATTTTCAACAGACAAAAAATGTGTTTATTATTAGCGATTGACAGCCCTGTTAGAAATATATTTTGAAATTAAAGTGAAAAATGTCCTCTTTCTTTTGCCGTTTTGCTCAGTGATATGAGGAGTAGGGTGGAGAGGCTAAGCCTCTCTGGATAGATGGACCCCCACCTGTTTACTTATTGTTGTGGGATTAAGATATCTGACTGCCTGTCTGCTTCAAAAGCCTCAGGCCAGTCGTCAGTGTGTGGAGATGGATGGGAGAAGGATAGATAGGATATGTGGGTAGCTATGATGTGCTTTACATATCACTGTCAGAACCGTGTGCAAACGCATACGACACACACATAAGTGATTGACAGCTACGCCGTAGTGAGATATTAACATGTATGGTAGGTGCTAATGATGCCCCAGGGACTCCATGACATTGTGCATACACCCCATCCAACGCTTTGATACGACGGAGCACCTTTCATTATTCTAAGGATTGCTTAAATAAGCGTATAGGTGTGTGTGTGACAGCTGTAGCTCCCATCTCTTTGACCAGCTTCTTTCATCCTCCACCAGTCCCTGTCTCCATCTGTAGGGTGTGGGGGGTCCTTTGTAGTGCTGGGCTGTTCGATAACATGCCTGTCCATGCTCTTAATTGCTGTTTCCATTTGTTGTTGCACAGTGTTGAAGCCAGTTTTCAAAAGGACAGATCTATATACGGTATATATATTCTTACCGTACTGCTTTAGTCAGACCCAGTATGTGCGCGGTGCAGTATCAGACTCATGAGCGTTCTCCTGCTAAACGTCTTGCTACCATTAAGCAACGAGACCTTTTTTGTCTGAATGGATGACAACTTTTCTTTCTCAATTATCATCAACGTAACTACTTAGTGATATTTAGTTTGTCGCCCACGCTACACGTCTATTCAAAACCCCTCAGAGGATTGTTCTAAATCTGCTCATGTTTCCTCAAAGCTCTGCTCCCACGTCTCCATCTGAGGTGGATCACAACTGATTGGTTACAAGATGTGACTACGACAAAAATTCATGTACAATTCTCCTCTGTCGCAGAGTAGGTGGATGTTGGACTAAACTCTGATTGCTCCATCCCAGAGAAAAGTCTAGATTTAGATCTTTTTTTCTTTGCTTTCATCAGAAGTTAATCTTGTTAATGCAGAATAGATCTGGGATAAAGAAAGGAAATCTTTGATACAGTACTGTAGATTAGACAGCTTTTTGTAAGCATCGCTGGATTTGTAAAAGTGATTTGAATAGCTGCTTTCATGCTAAACCTGTTTGGTGTTAAAGGTTTGGTTGTAGCGTAGATTTTTATCACTTCTGTTCAATTTGCCTGCAGAACTGTCAAGAAAGTGACGTCCCAAGCCTGTATATAATTACACAACACATACGCAGATCATTTAAACGCAGGGATTTCTCTTAAAGCAGCAACTTAAAGTGATATGAATGTGCTTTGCTGCTGCCCCCGTCCACAGCAGTACGTTGCTTTGCTCCCATGCTGTAACTCATATCTGCTTCTCCAAGCTGGTTACGTGCCGACCGTCATCTACTGTAGGGAATACACTGAGTAAGTCCGAGTCGGTCATTGCAATGGGAAGGGGTTTCTTTTAAAACAGTGATCCGCTAGCTGGACATTATCCCGCTTATTAAACAGCTACGTACTCAAGAACGGTCCGACATCAAAACTGCACCTATAACAACAGTCTGTTATAAATAAATAACAGAATAACATAATAATTTTGCAAATTTAAGTATGAAGTGCAACCAGGCGCTAAGGAAACAAAGGTGTGACGGTGACCATACTCTGTATGTACCAGATTTTAAGAACATTTCACCAAACATAGAAATCATACATTTGATTTTAGGATTGGATTACCGCATTTTTTTTAATCTGCTTTTAATGAGAGCTGCTGTATGCTGGTATTTTGTGCTATTGTGCCAAAAAATAAGTATTTATTCTGAATGTATTCATTGTGAATGAAGCAGCAGTGGACAACATTGGCTGATATGTGATAAACAAGTTAAATCCTACTGGGTAATAAAAGAAATGTCTTTAATCTTATAATTTATGAGGCAGCAGCATCAATTTTTCATGACAACTTTGGCTTTGATTTTTGGCATATTTTTGCATATGAACCAATAATAACCATTCCCATCATCTCTTTGTTTGTTGTTAGGAGCCGTTGGGCCACAATGCCTACCAGGGACCCTCTGGACCCTCCAGACCCCTGAACACAGAGCCCACCACCAACGGCGCCAGCCACACTCCAGTGACGACCAACAGCTACGCGCACGGAAACTCTGGAAGTGGTGAGCACTCGACACAATATTTGTCCATCTGAGCTGTCAGCTAGTCAACATTAGTCTCCGAGTGTTTGTGTACTCCCGTTATCTGCGACCGAGTGTGTACACACGCTGTGTTTGTCAGTGTGTTTATATACGTGCCATAGCTGCACAGCATGACACCCAGCCAAGCCTCCTGACATTGTAGCATCATCTCCACAGTGCTGCATTACAGAGTTGTCACGTCGTCTCTCAGCTCTGTCTTTACATCTCTTTTCACTCTTCATCCCTGCATATTTATAGCCAGAGAAAGGGAAGTCATTAACTATGTTTTCTCCAAATGCGATGCTTCGCTTTTCATGTGCAAAAACTCTGACCTTGGAATCATTACGCTGATGAAATGGCTCCTAAGTGGGCCCCATTTGCATACAGGGTATTGTCTGTGCTGTTGAGTTTAAAAAAAAGACCAATAAACTGCTTTAAATTCCTTCCTTATCTCTCTTCCTCCTCCCTCCGGGACGTAGGGAGCTGGAGATGCTTTCCTCAGCTCAGACTGTCAGCTCTCCATCAGACTGTACACTTACAGTCATTCTGTACACAAAGGCTTCACAGTGGGGGAGAGTGGCGAGGAAGTTAGTGTATGGAAATGATTATTCTGTGTGTTTTAAATATCTGATCTTGCTAAGCTCTGTATTGATAGTGCTGAGCCTCAAAAATGAAGGACACAGGTTTTCATTATATCAACATCTAATGTACCTTAAAGGGAGATTTGTCAAGTATTTAATACCCTTATTGATAGGAGTGGGTAAATATGCTGCTTTATGCGAATGTATGTATATATTTATTGTTGGAAATTAACTAACAACACAAAACAATGACAGGTATTGTCTTGAAACCCTCAGTTACTGCTCTTATCATAAAAAATAAATCATAACATGGCAAACTGCAGTCCAACAGACAGCTGTCAGTGTGCGGACTTGACAATGATTTTGCCCCAAACTGCATGTGATTATCATAAAGTGGGCATTTTTGTGAAGGGGGGACTCATGGGTACCCATAAAACCCATTTACATTCACATATCTGGAGTTCAGAGGTCAAGGGACCCCCTTGAAAATAGACATTACTCGCCAAAATTTAGCACAAGATTAGAGCGTTTTTTAGCCTCCTTCGCGACAAGCTAGTATGATGTGGTTGGCACCAATGGGTTCCTTAAGTTTTCTAGTTTCATATGATGCCAGTATCGTCACTCTACCTTCAACACTACACCCTCAGAAGGACAGAATATCAGCCGTCAGATTGTTAAGAAGTTAATAGTTTATTTAATAAAAGATTGATATTTGACACTTGTGTATTGATGCAGTATTGCTGTGCAAAATATCGCGATACTATGCTGTATCGATTTTTTTCCTATACCTCTACGCAAGCAGTGATTAGTGTATAGTATCGTTTTCTGGTTTGTTTAATATAAAGGGACATTAAGGACATTAACTGGGTATTGTGTGAATTTTACTGTACAGTATCTTCACTCTAAACTGAGCCTGCTACAAACCCTCATTTTTAGTATTTATTTAGTTTTTAATTTTCTTTGATTACACCCTAATAAACAAAATCAGTTTTGTTTTTTTTTTGTTTGTTTGTTTTTTAACCTTTTCACTGTTTCTCCTCAGCTCCACATCCTGCCGCTACCAACGGCGGATACTTTCACAACGGCAACGCCGCCGTCGACCCCGAGGGCGGCTTTCCCTTGCCACCCTCCCCCGGCACCGTGGAGGAAATGAATAGAGACTTACCGCTAACTTCCCCACGCTACAGGTACCCCACATACACACAGATAATCCCCAGCAGCAGCACTCTATTAAAGAATTATTATATTCTAATAGCACTCTTAATATGGGGCGCTGCGTTAGGAGATAAAAAGAGCCATTACACTAAATATTACAAGGCTCATATGCATTATTTAGAGCTATACAGTCTAATTGCAATAGCCTATTTGCATTATGAATACGTAATTATGGTGAAAGCATAATAGAGTAAATTCTGCAGAAACAGCTATGATACTGCGGCGAGCATGCTGCTGTACAGGCTGCTGACTGAGTATGTTTGAAAATGTGTTTGTACAGTATCTCATGTGGTCCCAGTCAGAGTGTGGCACCCATATACTTGTTTCCCTGTAAGTTTAATAGAGGCACTATTGTTTTACTTAGCCATGCCATCTGGAGTGGAGGAAACTGAATGATCTGTTGTCTGTGTGGAGTTTAAATCTCATTGTTTGGGTGATTTAACCAACAAGACTCCTGGCTGCACTGGTTCAAGAGTAAATTTAAGGGCCATAAAAGTGGTCAAATCCATTTAATACCACTAATTTCTGGAACGTATTAACTAGAAAACCTAATGAATCCGTTGGCGCCAACCACATCATACTAGCTTGTCAAGATGGAGGCAAAATAAGACTCCAAACGTTTGCTAAATTTTGGTGGGAAAAAACTGGCACGACCATTTTCAGTGGGGTCCCTTGACCTCTGACCTCCAGATATGTGAATGTAAATGGGTTCTATGGGTCCCCACCAGTCTCCCCTTTACAGCAATTTATGTTTGTAGTTATTTTAACCCAAAACGACTTGTTTTTTGTTGCCTAAACCTAAAGAAGCCTGTTAGATTGTGTTCAAAAGGTGACATTTCATTCAGTTTTATGTGTTATCATGTGTTGCCTAACTTTCACTTTCGCTTTTACAACATAGTAGGCATAGTAGGCCGCTAATGACCCACATCTATGGTGTTTATAGTGACAGATAACACCTATTTAACAGCCTGATAACAGTCGAATCAAGTGCGGCCGTGCAGGACCTGTGAGGGTTTCTGGACAATATTTGTCATTGTTTTGTGTTGTTAATTGATTCCATTAATAAATATATACATACATATGCATAAGGCAGCATGTTAGCTGCTAGCTCACTAGCTCACTCCCATGTTGATAAGAATATGAAATATTTGACAGATCTCCCTGTAAGGTTCATTTGAACAGATAAAACCGTGTGATTAATCACAATGGAATATTTGAATCGATTGACAGCCCTAATGAATATTGATCAAAAGACTGATTGATAGTAATCATGACTCTTGTTTTTGCAGTGAGTTTCAGAAGCAGGGAGCGGCGGCTTTCTACACCGCAGACGACAACGTGCCTCGCAGCAGAGCGTCCAAAAGCATGGATCTGGGTGCGTTCACACACATCATCAATGAAAGAAGCTTTCACTAGATTGAACACATTATCTGTTGTGTCACAAAGCAGCCATACAGTCTAATCACAGAGCCAGAGTACACGCACACGCAACCACAACAGCTATCACATGCCTGTTATCACGGTGCTTCTGTGTTGTGATATGTTGGCCCTGTCCTATTATCTACGGCCTGAGAGGGTCTGACCTGCTGAACTCATAAACCCAGGGGCTCTCCGGCAGACTAGATGAACACGCCGTCTGCGGTGTGTGTGCCGTGTGTTTGTGTGTGAATGAAAAGGGTTTCCAATCTGGTGGCGTGCTGTGTGTGTGGAAGGCGAGAACGAAAGGGGCTTATTTCCTCGTATTAACCCGGGCTGACCCCTGTCCCTCCACTCTCCTGTTTCTGTCTGTCTCTCCAATCTTTATCTCTTAGTTTCAGTTTTCTTGTACTCTTTTTTTTTTCCTCTCCTCCCCCATCTCTCTTTGTATTTCTATTCCTCAGCTTTCCCTCCATCTTCGTTTATCTCTTTATTTCCCCTCCAGCGCCGAAAGCCGTCGAGTTCATCGCTCTCACTGTCTTCTATCTATCTCTCTTTCTCGTCCGCCTCGCTGTGATTTCCAATCGCGGTTCATTAGGTCCAGTGGATTGGCTTTCTTCCTGCAGCACACGTCTCGGCCACCCAAGCTGATTGGCTTTCATTACGGACAAGGGTGGTCTGCACACTTTCGCTCCCTGCTCCATCCCACCGAGGAGACACTCCAATACCCGCCGCTATCTGCCTTCTATCTCCATCTCTGGCCATCCTCCATTTCAATCTGTTTTTGTGTGTGTCTATTCATCCCTTCCCTCTCCAAAGTACTCAGGGCTGAAACAAGGTAGTTAGCAGAGCTGTGTGTGTGTGTGTGTGTGTGTGTGTGTGTGCGAATGAACACATCCCAGACCTCACATGCCGACCCTGTCTTTTGTATTTAAAGAGCTCTTTTTACTCTGGAGAGTCTCCCGTGCGTCAGTCTGAGCGGTCACATGTATCTGAGCTTCAGCCGCCACGGAGCACGTTAGCTTTTATTAAACACCACTTGACAGAAAGAGGTGAGCTTCTTTTTATTGACCCTGGATGCCTTGGCAAATAGTGTGTTGACTCAGAGCTTCCTCTCACACACACATCGCCTGAGGTGAATAGTGGAGTCACTGACACTACAGCTGAGTCTGAAAGCACCAGAAAGAAGAGTTTTATCTCTCATTTGCATTCTATAACATGATTAAATAAGGTAAAACAAACATAAAACAGCTTCTTAAAGCAAGTCTGATAGTATAACTGAATGAGCAATAATGGAAACTAATGCATTTACTTGTTTATGGTCTGCTTTGGGAAAATGGGCTTTAAGATGCTCAGAGTGCATTGAACCATCAGACCTTTAAGAGGCGTGTAGCCTACTCTGTGGACGACACTTTCAGTCTGAGTTATTTGGTGCGCAATGACTCGGGTTGAGTTAAAAAATGATGTGACAATTCAAAACAGAATTCAGGTCATTGAGTATACAGTTAGGGAGCCACCACGGGAACTTCACATCTTCCTCAGTTGGTAACAAACAACCAAGGTACTACCAAGGTCAAAGACCGTGTGTTGCTGTGAAGTTAAAGTCAGTACATCATCAGCACCCAGCAGCGACGCTACACCTCCACCATTATGCCTACAAAGTGCTAAAATTTAACTGTTGTCATGATTTTAATGTCTCTGCTAAAATGACCTGTGTTGAACAATGAAAACAGTAAAAATATGCATACTAATATTACTATTTACTTATTTATTAACATTTTTGCCTGCCTTCCCAGAGGAGCATAACGTGAACGATGGACATAAATGAAAGTTAGAAACTTGGTTTGTACGGCAACCAGGAAGTTGGCATCGCCCTACGTTCCCTCCACAAAAAGCTAATGGGATTTTTCAGTTGGGTTTTGGATTATTGCAGGAAATATGCTCTGTGACTTTTATGATACTTTACATGTTTTGTAAGACGATCTTCACTAATGAAGACCCCGTTTATGGTTTTAAAGTGTGAACGCAATCGCTCAAAGTAAAAAGCTGACGTTCACAGGTCACAGGAGTATCCACTTTTATTCTGAAATATGTGCAGGACAGTGTTGTAGAGCATGCAGTAGCTTGCAGGGCTTCATGAATGAATATAATACAAAATTTTAATTGTGGATTATTACTATTATGTACAAATTACCACACGTTTCTTGACCTTTCTCTGTCTAAAATAAATAAAAATAACATTTATAATGAAATGAAATGGCCATTAGCACCAGCAGGTAGCTGTAGAAACGCAGCTGGTGTGAACAACGGACACGTGAATCACGCAGCCGTGAGGTAACGCCGCCACGCGCTCATCAAATGGCCGTTCTGTCCCAGAGCAAACTAACATTTGCAAGAATGCATGTGGATTGGAGAGACAGACCATAAGTGTTGTTTGATAAATGTTTACTAAAGTAATTCTGTGTCGTCAATCAGGTCGACCTCTAGTTTGTACAATGAGACTTGAGTCGGCTTAATAACATTTAGTAGTTTCATTTAGTCACTTTTTAGCAACCGCTTTTTAAAGACATATAAAGGCTTCAAAATTGACTGACATTCATGTGGTAGACCAAAACATTAAAACCTCTTCAGCTTGTGTCAACCACAGACCTTATTTTAACTAAAACCCACCGACTTCCAGACGAGAAAACAGGAAAATGCTAACTCATTTCCAGGTTTTAGGGCTCATTCCTGCACCACTCTATGGAAAAACATAGAAGAGCAAATGGTGACTCGGCTTCATGGTCCAGCAGCCTCTGAAGCACATTTATACTTTGAGAGGTCAAGAGGTCAAATGTGGATGTGAAGCAAAAAGCCTGGGGAAACCGATCCAACAGCTCGACTGTCTCTCTGTCTCATTAACTCTCTGTCTCTCAACCTCGCTTCATCCATCTTTTTCTTCATCCTGTCTCTTTCCTCTCTTCCTCAACTTTCTACTAACTTTTGATTGTCCCTCCTATGTCTCTTTGTCTTTGATGCTCCCGGTACACTCAGTTTTACACTTTCTCTCTTTCACATCCTCTTTGTCTCCATGATATTACCAGCAGTAAATGCCTCTGCAGGTACATAATACGAAGGTACAGCAGCTGACTGGAGGTCAAAAGAGACATTTTTAGTCTTCTACTGTGGCGAGACGAGACAAAGTTGGACTGCTATCGTTCCTCCACAGAACAGGAAGCTTTTCATTATCTGCCAGGGTCATATTGCCGAGAATAGTTTCTTTTCCAAACTTTAAAAGCATTATTTTTTGATGATTCTTGAAGCAGCTGTTTTGATTTCTCACTTTTATTTGTCACCTCTGTTTTTGTGACACTCCCTGCGTCCTCCGTCCCTTCAGTATTCTCCCCTCTTCTCATTTTCGCTCTCCCGCTACTCATCTGTCCGCCGGGAAAATTGACCTCATAAAAAATGAAAAGCGTTATTTAAGAGAAATAGCAGCGTAATGAAAACCTATTATTGTATCCTGTGGTGGCTGCTGCAAGCCAATCCTGTTTAGTTAGATTAGGTGGTGGTGGTTTCCCCTGTTTTCCTTCCTCCTTTTATTATTTCTCTCATTGTCTCACCTCTATCTATTCTCATTTTCTCTTGCAAGCACAATATCACTCTTTCTTCTGGGTTTCTTATATTTCTGCTTCTTTTTCATTTCCTCTTTCAGTCCGTCTCATATTGCCGTCTGGTACTTCTGCAGCAGGGACTCATTTACAGCATGCACCAGCAGCATAGATCCCTTTATAACCATTTACAAAGCAGCACAAAGCTGCTCCGTATTCCACTAATAAAGAGTTATTAACTGTCTTTTTTTTTGTATGTTGTAGTGGCCGATGAGAGCAACATGGGCTCACTGGTCGGGCAGAGGAACGGTAAGTGTTTGATCATCTGTTCGAATGCGTCCTCTTTTACTTTTGACCCAGCGTTTCTCTCTTTCTCACACAGTGCAACGTTTAAGTCCATCCACACCCGACAATAATACCATCTGTGTGAAGATTCTCATTTGTTCTGTTTCTGTTCTCGAACATTTTTTATTCCTCCCCCCGCCTGCCCTCCACTCCCCAGCCGACTGACAAAGTTGAGTTGTGAAGCACTTAGTGTCTGAGCTCTTGCTGCTTTATAGCCGTCCAGGTCAGCAGGCCCACAGCGCTCAATCCTCACCCGGCTGACAGCAGCCGTATAGCATTACAATGGCTTCTGCTTCACTTGTTCCTCCGCGCTCCGTTCCGCCTTGTTTTATTCCAGAAAAGTCCGCTTAAAGGTGAAATATAGTCGGTTTTACTATTTGCTTTTTACTGAGTGACATTACACGGTGGTGTTCGAACTGAATATAATTCACTCTCGTTTTATTTCTGACTGCAGGAACAACTGTTTGACTAAATCTCCTCTCAGAGTTGGACCTTTTTATGTAAATTTGACAGCAATTTAACATGCCAGTCTCGTGTCCCCAGTCACTTTTACATAAAAGTCCTGACTGCAATCTGACAAAGTGAAATTTAGTAACAGTTCAGGGTAACACTGCATTTTACAGGTCCACAAATTTCACAGTAATTAGTTGATAATTAGCAAGTAACCTATTTGAAATTTCTTTGAAATTACTGCCGAATATTTACCTCAGAATTTATCAAAAATTACTTTGTTTGGCTGTCTTGACTTGGGACTTGACTCTGGACTTTTATTATTATTATTCTATATCTATTATGAACATTATTTAATAATTATATTCCACTAGTACTTTATTTAATATATTTCCAGGAAAGCAATACAAAGTCAATTGGTATGATTTATCTCAATGAAGTTGAGAAACAGATAATAATTAGCAAATAACTTCTACTTCTCAAGCCTAAAGGCCCTATTTTAACTTTTCTATGCTATTTTAGCATATCATTATTAAATAATGTTTATAATAAAATAAATTGTGAGGTAAATATTTGGGGTAATTTGGCAGTAATTCCAAAGAAATTTCACATGGCTTACTTTCTTTTTATGAATTACTTACCATGAAATTTGCAGACCTGCAAAATGAAGCCTGTAAAACATGTTAGGAACAGGAATTAAACAACTTAACGTATTATCATTCCATGCTTGTCAGACATAAAACAGCCTGCAAAATCTGCTATCTGATGATATTAAATGATGAAATTGTTTAAATTAATTTATTAGGAGATTCACTGTGATAAGGTGGAGATGAAGCATCCCTCATGCTAACACAGTGTGATCTGTAATTAAGCTTTCAACAGCAAACTCATTTTTAAAATCCACCAGAGATGCAGCCAGAACCCTCTTCTTCCCTGACATCGCTCAAGTGCACCAGGTGCCAAGTGTCGCTAAGAATTGTGGCTTTTTCTGTACAAGACCTGTCTGAATAAAGCTGTAAGGAATATTTATGTAATGGATGTCTTAATGAGAAAACGCCGTCGCTTTAACAGATAGATA
Source organism: Pterois miles (assembly GCA_947000775.1). Lineage (NCBI taxonomy): Eukaryota > Metazoa > Chordata > Actinopteri > Perciformes > Scorpaenidae > Pterois > Pterois miles. Next base: position 1,514,357 of record CAMQGK010000076.1, on the reverse strand, counting down.
GAACAAGACATCAGGGTGGAAGCCACTGCAGCAGAAACAGCATTGCATCAGGGACGGTGAAAAAGATCACAACATTGTGTTTTATAGTATTACATTTTGAGAGTTAATGGTGTATAGCAGTGCCTGTAGTGAGGGTTTAACATTGAGAGAATAGAAAAAGATGTAACCAGAGATACAGACCAAAAACATTGGTTGCAGTGTTATTTTGGCCTGCACCAGTGGTGGACTCAGGCTGTCTGAGGGACAGGGGTGAAAAAAAGATTAAACACCAGCTGCAAGTGGTGGGACACCAGAGCGCTGAAAGTTTTCTAGCATGTAGGGTTGCCTATATGGCACTGCCTCACGTTTTCTCCACTGGAAGGGCACATAGAGGACACTTTGTCATGTTTTCTCTACTGCAGGAGCACCCTAGAGGACACTTTATCATACAAGCCCGAGTCCAGGCTTGTACACACCAGTTTCAGGGCTGAGTGTAGGGGCAGTTTGTGCTGTCATAGGAGCAGATGGGGCAGCAGTGAATTTCCACTGAGTCAGATATAACTGGAGAAGCATTGCTTCTCAGCGGCCAGCGCTGCCTGCGTGGTTGTCCTGGGCATCTCCAGTATGAATATAAATCAGAGCGTTGCTGACAGAGAGCATGCTCAGTTGACCATCTCCAGTCGGGCTGCAGGAGTCATGGTTTTAATTGTAGAGAGTTCAGCAGTGGAGGTACATTGCATCGCATACAGTACACCCACTGTATTTTAATGTGGTAACAAGGCTTATATAAGAAAGGAATCATGACCAGCATTTCAGTCCGGGTGTTGGCTTCCTCTCTGTTACACACACTCTCCGATCTCTTAAATCCACCTGCAACAAGCCAACTAAGCCTGTTGCCTGTGGAATACTAATGGCCTGAGCACCCTTAGTGACCTCAAATCCCCCACACTCAGCATTCACACAAGTGGCTTCGCCTCCTTCTCCTCCTCCTCCTCCTCCTCCTCCTCCTCCTCTTTTCTCCTGCTGCTATGGTTTTCCTGGCATTTCTGATTCATGTGATATATAAAGTGATCCATTTCTCTGCTGCAGCATTCCTTTCTAGTTTTTTCCTTTTTTCTCCTCCCGATGTTGTAGCTAATGTGTATTGACGGGCTTTTGCGTGTTTTTCATTTTTGCTGACGCAGTGTATTTGCCTAGCTTCCTGCGCTGCCCCCCTCCTTCTTAAATGGCCTCAGTGTTTCTTTATGGGCTTTGACATATTTCATTAGGCGGATGGTCTTAAGAGGCCTGCCTGGCTTCTTTAATCTGGCTAAAACCCTTTTTCTCTCTGGCTAGAGTCGCTTCACTCCTCTCTCTCTTCCTCCTCTCGCTCCATCTTTCTCTCTGTCACTTACACTGTCCTCTCTCTCTCTCTCTCTCTCTCTCTCTCTCTCTCTCTCTCTCTCTCTCTCTCTCTCTCTCTCTCTCTCTCTCTCTCTCTCCTCCCTCTCCCTCTCTCTATTCTCCAGTCTTAGGAGTCTCCATCTTCAATAGAGCTTTTTTTTTTTTTTGTTGCTTTCATCTTCGCTACCACTCTCGTTCTTCCCGGTTGCTTGATTATTCTCCGTCTCCTGCTCTTTGTCACCAGGCTCATCCCAATTTTTAGTATCCTCTCAATCCCGAACCGTCATCTTTCTTTTCTTATTTTCTCTCCCTCCTTCTCTCTGTCTGATCACTTTCATTCTCTTTCTCTCTACAGGCTGATCCTTTTTTATTCACTCACTCTGTTATTTTCAGGCCTCTCTCTTTCTTCCTCTCCCCATCCTCTGCAGCTGTATCTGTTCCAGCCTTATGTGATTATGGTGAACATCCTCTCTGAGTTTAGTCCACCAAGCCAGAACAGCCCAGCATCTCTTAGTGCTTCTGTATGTTTTGTGTGTGAACACCACTCAGACATCCAGAAGAGGAACTGGACAGATATGTCTTCATTCACCCCGGGGGGGCGTCCTTTTTTTTTTGGGTTTGGGTCGGAGAGGGGGGGCCTCTCCTTTCCCCCCCAATAAAAAAAAATTTTTGTTTTATTTTGTTTGGGGAGGTTTTTTTTCTCCCCTCTCCCCCCCCGGCCCCCCCAAGAAAACCACACCCCCCCCTCCTCCCGGCGCTTTTCAAAAGCACCCCCCCCCTCTCACATCTCTCCATTATTCATGTGTGTGTTTTTCAGGTCTCCTGTCCTTATGATTTTTTCAATTTAAATTTAATTTCCCCATTTTGGGACTAATAAAGGTAGATCTTCTTCTTCTTCTTCTTCTTCTTTACTCCCTTAAAGTCAAACATCTCCCCTGGCAGGAGTCTTTTGTATGTTTTTCTTATCATTTGAAAATGTCCATGGTTTGTCAGGATGTTTCCTGCTGCCAAGCTAACAGCTAACCCCGCAGCACTGCCGCCGGTGACGTGGCTCCACGCGCCCATTAGCCCCCGCCATGTCTTCCTAGCACAATGAGACTTTAAAACCAGCCGGCACCCTGCCAGCGCTGAAGCCTCGGCTTTGTTTTCACACTCTTTGTTTGGGTGCTGTGTAACTATTTCCCTCCCTCGCTCTGTTTGTTGCATCCCACGTGTCGTTGATTCAAGCTGAAAGTCACCATGTTGTGCAGATTTGAAATGATTTATCATTCTGTGACTGTACAGACCATCTGTGCTTATCAGGGCCAAATCTGCTCTTTTTACATGGTCTTAGACGTCAAGGCAACTAGGTGTAATCTGTGCAGTGAAGGAAATGACTTGAGTTGCTGCTCTTTTTGGCTGCTCATTAACTGGTGGAGCATCATGCTGCTGCCAGTGTTCTCTGCTTGGGTTCGTTTGGGTCGACCGCTTCTTGGATCCCGACTAATTATCCTCTGGTTTGTTAGGGCTGGGTCTGATTTTCCTTGCATCCCTGTTATATTGGATCTAAAATGATGCATATTTGTTTTTTTGTTTTTTTGTTCAAAAAGCAGCCATTTAGACTGTTATCAGGTCAGTAAATGGGCATTATCAGTGGTCATAAGCCTCATAGATGTGGGTCAGGAGGGGCCTGCTACACCTGCTAGTAGATTTTATTATTGATTTAGCGATGGTTGATCTCAGAAAGAAGGAATAACAGAAGAAAAACCAGCCTTGTGTAAAACCAGCAACATGTAGTTAAGTTTAACTTTTCAAACTCTGTTATTTTAAGCCAGAACTTCACTGTTGTGTTGCCTAAACTTGAAGAAGTTGTAGTTTTCTTGCTAGTTTTGTTACCTAAACCTAAAGAAGTTGTAGTTTTGTTGCGTAAACCTAAAGAAGTTGTAGTTTTCTTGCTAATTTTGTTGCCTAAATGTAAAGAAGTTGTACTTTTGTTGCCTAAACCTAAACAAGCTCTTTTGTTAGTGTTCAAAACGATGCATTTCATTCAGTTTTGCATCTTATAGAATATGATACTTTTATGTTTTGCTTTCTCTTTTACAATGTAGTAGGTGTGGTAGGCCCCTACTGACCCACATCTATGAGGATGACTGACAGTGCACCTTTAATGAGCCGATAAGAGTCGAATCGGGCGCCAAAAGTCAGCTTCGGACGAGTTCTAAAATGTTATACCCATAAAGACCATGAGCTCCCAACGATAAGACTACCACATAGATTTTTTTAGTGGCACAGTAGTCGGTGAAGGTCTTGACAAGTATAGCATTATGCAGGTATCTGTGTTTGAATTTCTGCAGTTTTTCCTCAGTGCACAAGTACTTTTTGAGCAGCACACGTTTTACAAATGGCACATGTCCCGCTCCACACTGTTCGCTCCAACCCTCATCCATACCCTGCCAACCCCCTGTGCTGCTGTAATCCAGTAGAGGTAAGCAGTAATTATGAAATGGCCTTTTAAGTCCCCTCCAGTTATTAAAGCCATTCATCTAGTCGAGGGCTGAATACATAGGGCCCATATGTCCCCATTCTCTCATACATCTAAACAGCTAAACCCAATTACTGCCAGAGCAGCGCCTCCATCCAGCTCCATCATGTGCCTCTGATATAGCTGAGTGCGTTCAGATAGTGATGGAGGGATGCTTAAGGACTGGACAGGTCTTTAATTGGAGTGGAGTTTTGATTGGCCCTAACATGAATTGGATTTGCTTTTACTGGCTATCCAGTTGTCTGAAGTGATTTGGTTTGAAGTCAAGTTTGTCGTATGATAAGAAAACAATATGAGGACAGTATTAATTACATTCTGCTGCCGTGCTTCTGTGCCAAAACATTGTTTGGTATTTAAAGAAAAAGTCTGGTAATAGTCTAGATTTTCTCAACGAATCCTATGAATCCAAAGCCTGATATACGTACACAGGGCAGTGGGTCCCAACCTTTTTTCCTGACGCCTCCCCTACTTCTTGAATTTTTGTGACGTCATCACCCTTAAAAAAACCCTCAAACAAAATGAACTTGTCAAGTTCGTCAACATAAATAAAGTGATGAAGTCTTGACAGATTTTCCAAAGCAGATACATAATGTGTGTTCACTATAATAATGTTAGACCAGAAATAGATTTTGTGTTGTTGTGGTTAAATAAATGTAGTATTTTTTAGATTGCTGCTAGACCGCCCTGTTGATGCGCAGACCTCCCTTTATGTATGGAAGCGGGAGAGCAAATAGGGTTTTAGCTGTGAAAATGTTGTTTTGTAAAGGCTAAACACCCTAAATTCTGGCGTTTAGACTTTACAACACTAAATACAAATAAACCTACACGGTTACCACTGGAATCTAAAATACTAATCATATTAGTGTAGCCTGATCTTTATCTGCAACTATGCACAAATACCAGGTTCAAGCCGAGTGTGGCCGACTAAGTCGCAAAAATATACATTTTTAAAGTGTTTTACATACAGACTTTTTTTCTTTAAGTGTGTGATTGTAGGGATACATGTCAAATCCAATTTTGACAACCTCAGAGCAGACCTTCTTAGTCTTTGGCTTCCATTTAAACCTGCTGCTATAAATACTCACTAGTGCAGTCAAATGCGTATTAATCCTCAGATGAAAATAGTCCCTAATAAATGCCTTTTTTATTCCTGTTTGAGTTGTTAATGCTAAAAAGTACAGTGCCCAGTTGTTTCTGGACATTTCTGAGCATTTTTAGAAAAAAAAAAAAAAAAACTAGACATTTTTGACCAGTTGTTAAAGATTTACATCTTCAGCAGGAAGCAATGGGCCTGGGGACATTTATGAGAATCAAAGACATTACTGGTTTTGGTCTTTTCAAGAGATTTCATGTCAAGAAAAGAAATATAAAAGTAAGCCAGACATATACATCATGTCAGTCATGTTTTTTACTGTTTAGTTGCCTCACGTCATGAAACGTTTGCGCCAATAAAAGCCTGTATTCAGTACATTTAATCTAAGCTGATGCAATAAGGTTAGTGTCTTGAGAGACCTTTATGAATACTTTCTTTGCGTTCATTAAATCCATTCATAAACATTTATTGAGATGACTTTTGTGAATGTCTATTGTAATTGAAGATTGTTAAGGCTCTGCTTGAATTAGGAAACTTTTATTGAAACAGCCTGACACAGGAAGGGCCCATTCTGTCGCTTGTAACGGTGTATTTAATGCTTCTGTTGGATTAAATTCAATAACCTTTATTGAAACGGGTGACACTGAGAGCAGGGCTTTCTTTTACAGGTGTGTCGTGTGTTTTTATAGACGAGTGCAGGTCAGAGCCTGTTTTACAGGTCTCTAGAAAAAATGGCCTCCGGGTTTTATTGGCCTGTCCTGAGATTGGACGCTAGATGGAAAAGTGTGTGTGCATGTGTGTGGCTTCCATGTGTGTTTCTCCGAGCACCGTAGTGATCAGCGTCCTTGTGGTCGTAGGTGTCTGCTCCTGGTTTTAAAGGACTATGACCAGGAGCAACGAGCCCCTTTTCACTGTTTGTGTCTCCTTGGCAACTCACCGTCACCCTTCACACACCACCTTCTCCGTACCGCCACCCCCGGTGGTTTTGATAGAGGGGGCCACTTTCTTGTAACCGTGGCAACCTTTCAGCCAGTGTGCTGCAAAGCTGCTAGCTGTGGAGCACATTGTAGTCCAGTTGATAGGTAAGTGTTAAGACCCTGCTGAGACACTGCAGTGTGCCAGGGTTTATATGGAGCTGTGTGTTGGTGTGTGTGTGCTTGTTTGTATGTTTTAACTGGAACAACAGTGTCAGATTTAATAGAAATAAGACAATATCCTGTTTAACAGTTTGGTTGGTTGGATAGTGTGATGGGTAGGGCTTAGTGTGTGTTTGGGTGCTGATTGGTGTATTAAAGTCTGTGTGGCAAAGCCTGTAATTTGGACATTTCCAAGTTCATTTATTCTCGTGCTCATTGGGTGAAATAATTAGAGAGTCGTGTGCAGACGACTTCGGAAAACGCAAACACTTTAGAGTCAAACAGCAATTATTCTTTTTTTAAAATTCACACAAAGTATTGTAATGAAGCATTGTGATGTTTTGAGCGCCGTGACATAAAAGTAGAGGAAGAGAGTGAGCCTCAGTCACCGGTTGCAGGTGTGTCACACTCACTTTAAAGGTACAAAGCAGCATCATGGAGCGGTGTTAGTCCTTGAAGGGCCTGTCAGCACAGCAGGACCCCAAGGCTAGGTTGGAGGCAAAGACTTCACTGCTGTCTGCTCAGTACAGACACACCAGACAGCCTTTACTAAAGTCACAGTATACATAGCACACTGAGATGTGTGCAGGTGGATGTTGGCGTGGACACATTGGTGTGTATACATCCACAGTGTGCAAGCAGGTGTGGGCTTCTGAGTTGATGTTTGAGTGTTTGCATGCAGCCCAGTTGTCAGGAAAAGTTGTTGGTATTGTACATCTCTGTAAGTGACTTAGTCCATAGAGCGATCCTTACTGAAGGTTAGGTGGTATAATAATGAGTATAACGTCCACAAAGGGTTGGCTGGTTGGTTGTGAATGGGTCAAACAAACACAGGACTTTCATCCAGGAGGCCGCTGTTTGTATCCTCTGTTAAAGCAAAGTGAACGTTGACTTTGCAGTTGTTACGTAACACTGTTACGTAATGTTACTTAAGAAAGTCTACTGACGGTTGATATTTATTTATGCTGCTTAAGCTGACATGGTTTAATACTTAATGGTACTAAAGTCAGTCTGCGAAGGGCGGCTGTGTTTTATTCACACAGGTTGTTATTTATTTAAGGTAGTTACAGTGTTACGTTGTTATGTAGCCTTACTTAAGAAAGTCTGCTAAAGGCGGTTGTTATGTATTTACACTAGTTACGTTGTTACTTTGTTACGTTATGTAACGTCATTTAAGAAAGTTTGCTACGTGTGGTTGTTATTTATTTAAGCTAGTTACGTTGTTACGGTTGTTACGTTGTTATGTTGACACAAACCATGATGATTTTTCTAACCATAAGCAAGTACTTTTGTTGCTCAAACCTAACCACTGATTTCACAACGTAAACCTTGTGGTATTGTGCGTTTCTGCAACATGATACAAGGCTGATTTGAAGCATTTTTGTGAAATGTATTTTGGTACATAAATGTCGACATTCAGTGTATCGTGTGGTTTGCAGAAACGCACAATTGATCTGTGTTTAGTGTGAAATTCAAGCTTCATTTTAAAGTGGTAATTGGCAGTTTCTTTGTTTCAGCAGCATTTTTTTTAGCATTTAGGATGTTCTTACACCTCATTTCCCAGAAGTCACTTTTCTATCAAAAGCTAAATCAGTATTGTTTTATAGTAAATTAGCATTTGAAAGTTTTCATTGTCATGGTCAATGACTTCCCAGTTCTCTATTATATAACTCAAAAGAAATTTAGGACGTAATCAGGACCATAGATCAGTACCAAAACACCACTCTGATAGCAGCTTTATACATCAAATATTCATCCATAGTACAGCGGTGAAGTGGTTTGAATGCTGAGCGTATTATCAGGTTTCTACAAAGAGTAATCTTTAGCTTCACTCAGACTTTTAAGCTCCATAATTGGATATTTCTTACTGAAATGCACCTTGGGAGTTGTGCTTGACGTCTCTCCTTAAGTTTATATTTATGTTTTAAAACTTTTTTCTGAATCAAAGAACAGATATTTTCTTAGTTTTATGTCCATCCAAGCCTTTGAGTTGTGCCAACAACTTACTTTCCAGAAAACACTAATCCAGAAACCTTGACAAAAGGAGCAAAACAGAAAGAGGAGACATTATTTGATCTTGGATGGAGGAGCATTACAGCTGTGAAGGGCATCGCCGTCTTCCTGCTCCTGTTTGGCTGTTGGGCTGTTTGTCAAATATGTGCACCAGCTTGAAACAGCGGCAATCAGGCCGACGCGATGCGAACGGATCCGCAAGAGCATCTGCTGGCACAGCGGGAAGCGATATGTGATAAACGCTGATTTCACCCTCCATTGGATCGAGCTGGCGATGATAGCCACCTCTACTCCCGCTCATCCATCCTATTAAACCCTCATTATTCATTTACCTCCAGCCTCATCCGCCTGACATGCATGGAATGAGTGCACCACACAAACTAGCAAAAGTATTTCCTCTCCTGTATCATCTAAAGCGGTCAAGGACACACACCGCTATCTCATACCAGCAGTATTATGACTTTTAATTTTTATTTTCTTGGATCTCACATTTTGTAGTACACACGCTCAGTTTTCTCTGTGTATAGTGCAGCAGTGCTCTGGCAAGGAGCTTAATTCTATCAGGCTGCGAGCTGGACAGACGTAATTACATTTGTGACACAAATCCTGCCTCTCAAATTGAGCGTTTTATTCCTGAGCGCTCCCTCCCTCTATTTATAACCCCTTATTCCCCATAAATCCCACTTCCTCTCAGAAAGTCAATTTAGGACTTAAAAGGCAGCAACGCTCCGCTTACTACCCCCCCCCCACACACACACACACACACACACACACACACACACACACACACACACTTTGCCCTGCTTCTATCACCGCTTCAGTTTCACTTCCCCTTTTCTGCTTTACTTCGGAGCTTTGAAGCCTCTGAAAATGACGTCTTAAGCAGCGAGCGCCGCAATGCGAGAAAGTCATCCCTACAGGAAAGTTTCTGCTTGCTACCTGTCTGTCTTTGAAAAGTGCTCGTCACTGTTTTCTCTGGGATACACAACTGGGTTGCTTTTCTTCACCACTCTTGGTCACCTGTCCTTCAGTTTCTCACACAGTGTGTTTTCCACTTCGGCGTGAGATTTCTCCTTCGTCTCATTGTCGCCCACAGCTCTGCATCACCTCAGATCCTCCCTTTTCCCCTCTCTCTCCGAATCCCTGCTGAATCAGCTGTGGCCTTCATCGCTCTCCTCCTCCTCCTCCGTCTCCCTCTCTCGAGTCGGAGGCCATACCTGAGTACAGTATGATGGCAGTTCATTTATTCCCCTGCTTATGCATGAGCCTGTCAGTTCCCGTAGCGCCGCTCCTCACCTGTCCCCGTACCACTCCACCTCACTCATCGCTTCTTTCCTCCTCCTTTATGTCGCTCCTATAGGACGCTGATTCCTCCTCATTTCTGTCAAGCCTGTTTCTCTCTCTCTCTCTGTCTCTCTCTACATTTCACCTTCATAGCTTTATATTTCTGGGTATTAATCTTTTTGAGTTTCATTCCAAAAATCTGTATCCATCAGGGCAACAGTGTGAGAGATGATGCTGACTGCTCAGGTTAATGTCAGGTCATCTTATAGTCAATATCGTTCATATATTCTTTAGATTAGAATTACGTCTGTCAATCGATTGTACCGTGTACCGTGTATAAGTTAACAACAGAGTGAAAAAATTGAATTTCCCCTCGTGGGACTAATAAAGGAATATCTTCTTCTTCTTCTATTTTCTTCTTCTTCTTCTTCAAATAGTTATTTGTGATTAATGACAAATTAATCACATTTTTTATCTGTTCAAAATGTACCTTAGATTTGTCAAATATTTAATACTCCTATCAACACAGAAGTGGTCAAATATACTGCTTTATGCAAATATATGTACATATGTACTATTGGAAATAAATTAACAACAAAAGAATGATAAATATTGTCCAGAAGCCCTCACAGGTACTGCATTTACCCATAGAGCCCATTTTCATTCACATATATGGAGGTCAGAGGTCAAGGGACCACTTTGAAAATGGTCATGACAGTTTTTCTTCACCAAAATTTAGCTTTAGTTTGGAGAGTTGTTCACGACAAGCTAACATAACATGGTACCTAAGGATTCCTTAGTTTTCTTCACTCTAGCCCACTGCAACCTGGGGCTGGCCAATATGTTGATTTAATATCGTTAACATGATATGAGACTAGATATCATCGTAGATATTGTGATATGGCATAAATGTTGTCTTCTCCTGGTTTTAAAGGCTGCAGTACAATAAAGTGATATAATTTTCTAGCTGTTGTAATATTTTCCTTTATCCATTTACTCATTATATCCACATTACTGATGATTATTTATCAAAAATCCCATTGTGTAAATATTTTGTTAAAGCAGCAATAGTGAAAAAAAATTATCATGTTGTATTAATTGATTCCAATTCATCTGATAAAATGTCTGTAATTCTCCTCCAGGCCAGACTCTGTTAAAGTTAAGGCTCAAATAGTTTTCTTTAATCCTGCTTCAGTAAACATAGTTTGACCTCATGCTTTTAAAACGTGTGTTTTTGTTCTTTTTGTTTCTGCACAGTTTCAGATCTTTTATTAGCTGTATTCGGTGCTGTTTGTTTAGATAAGATAAAGGAATTATGTTAAATTCAGCTGCAGTCAAACACCAAACAAAACACAATACACAAGAAAAGGGTGATGAACATTTTAGCACCTTGATTTGATCCAGTAGACGGTGCACAACTTTACACTGGATACGTCCTGATCTGGCACAAAGCCTGGACTCATTCCAGTCCACCTCCCGTAACTCGTCCCAGCTCCTTCTTCTTCTCCTGAATGAACTAATCTCTGTTCAGCCTCAGGGAGCATTAATACTTTAGTTTAATGCCCTTTAAATAAGGGGATATTAATGTAGGAGATGATAATGTTTTGTAAGTTGTGGGGGAATTTAGCTAAAAGCTTATGATCTCAAAACTCAGAGTCGTCCTGTCTCAGTTTATCATCCCCTCCTCCCTTTGCCCACCATCCGCCCACCTCATCGCTCACATCTTGTTTTGTCTCTTAGAGTCTTCAGCCGGCGGAGCGCTGGGCCCGACCCTGGGCCTCGTGAAGTCCAGCTCCCTCGAGAGTCTCCAGACGGCCGTGTCGGAGGCCAATCAGAGCCGCAGCCAAGCCCCGGTGCCCTTTCACCGGCCGCGGCCCCACATGGTCCGAGGGCGGGGGTGCAACCAGAGCTTCCGCATTGCCATCGACAAATCCTACGACGGCCCTTCGGAGGATGGTAAGAGCAAAATTGTACTGCCACAAGAAAGAGACAGAACAACTTGAATGAATGTCTCTCTTAATGTAGGACTGTCACTGTCGCTGTAATATAGGATTCTCTCCTAGACATCGCATCCATTTTATATCCAACCCTACACTGCCAACGCACATCCCTTAGGCTTTATAACACACTGGCACTCAAGAAGAGCCAGAGGCCTGCCAAGGGACAGTGCTTAGCCTAAGTACCTTAATGAAATGCTACACGATTCTATCCACTCAGCAATTTAGGAAGAGCAACTTTATATCTTACAGCAGCATATTTTTAATGCTCTACCTCATGCACACACAGGCATGTTGGATGCTGTGTGTGATGACTACTGAGGAAACTACCCTCCATGTTAGCTGGAATGAATGTTGACTAATGATGTTTGGGAAAAGAAGCTGGAGTGTGAAAAATGACCTGTCTGCAGTTGTGTTAGAGGAGCAGTCTGGCAGCATTTGGTGCCGAATGACAATTATACAAGTTAGTTTTCTGTCTTTAGGAGGTCACCAAAATGTTTGAATTAAGTATTTAAAGGGAGGTGCTTATCCATAAAAAGTGTATTACCTACAATAGGTGACGGTCAGCACGCCCCCAGACAGAAGTTACGGCATGGAAGCAAAACAGCAAAACATATTTTAGACACCTTAACAAGAAAATCTGTATAAGTTTTGCCGGTTTACTTTACCATCAGACAGTGTCTTTGTGTGACTTTGGTGAATTCAAACTAACCAGAGTCATAAAACAGTCAAACAAACTGATCAAAACAGCAGTGGACCAGCAACTCCGGTGTTCTGCGAGGTAAAATTACTGCTTTTTTCAATGGAGTCTGGTGGCTTTGGCGAGAGTGTGGATATCAGCTTAAGTTCCCCATTGGAAACATAGACTGTATGTCTGTGTCACAGCAACGTAAAACAGCGAAAAAATATTCTAAATATAGCATAAACTTAAACTGCTATTGATTTTAGGTGTCTTGTCTTGTTTTAGGTGTGAATTATTTTAATAGCTGTTAGACCCACTTATGTTGCTCTCAGTTTGGCTTTTGCATGCAGGTGAAAATTCAACCTGGGAAAGTAGATATGACCGCTGCTAGAACCCATCCATGTGTAGAGACTTGCCCCCTACGCTGCCTGTTACAGGACTAACTAGTTTACTGAACAGATGCCTCAACAGCACAGTGAAACAAACAAAAATGTAATGTATGCAGCTGAACATACGTATTCTAGCTGACTCTGTGCATGTGTTGCAACCTCTGCCTGTCACCCTCCTCAGACGACGATCTGTCGGAGAACAGCTCCGGTCACGAGACACCCGTCAGCAGCTCCTCTCGCCAGGGCCTGGACGTAGAGGACGGGAAGAAGAAGAAGAAAACCAAAGGGAAGAAGAAAGAGAAGAAGAGCAAAGGGCGGAAGAAGACGGACGATTCTTTGGATGATCTGGAGAAGAAGACCAAAAAGAAAGGATTTGGCCTCTTAAGGTAGGAACATCCTTTAATACTTTAGCCTCTTTAAAAGTCATCAGTCATGAGTTACTTTAAACAGCATATGTGGTTAGAAGAAGAAGAAGAAGAAGAAGAAGATATTCCTTTATTAGTCCCGGAAAGGGGAAGGGGAAATTCATTTTTTTCACTCTGTTAACTTATACACACACATGCACAAACAGGTCCATATACATGCAACAATTGGAGAGATATCAGAGTGAGGGGGCTGCTCCTGACAAGTGCCCTGAGCAGTTGGGTTTGGTGCCTTGCTCAGGGGCACCTCGGCAGTGCCCAAGAGGTTACCAGTTCATGCTCAGTTCTTGGTCCATGTCGGGACTTGAACCGGTGACCCTCCGGTTCCAAAGCCAACTCCCTACAGACTGAGCTACTGCCGCCACCAAGTAGTAGTAGTAGCATCAAGGTGACTCTTTGTGATTGGTAAATTAAGCAAAGCAGCTCCAAAGACGGCCACGCTGGTACCTGGGTACTCTAAATTGAAAAGGTCACCTGCTTAACAAGAGTGTGTGAGATAAAACAGAGCAGGTAATGAGGAACCTCAAGGTCTTCCTGGAGCATCAACAAAGCTCTGATTACTTTTGTCTTCAAACTGAGCAGATTTTCACAGGAGAATTAGTGCTGTTGGATATTTTCCTCTCCCATGTTGGTTGTTTAGGTTCAGGTTGGATCAGCTAGGTTTAGATCAGCAGCGAAAGAAACAAAATATCGCTCCTGTACAGTAGAACTTCAGATTTCCGTAGAAATCGATGCCCTACTCTCCCCTGGTTAACAAATTACCCACTGAGCCAAGCAGGATTATGGGATATTGGATATGAACACAACCTTCGCTGTAATGGAGGGTATCCATTATCTCTCAATCCAAGTAAAGTCCCACAGACACAGCGCCAACCTGAACCGCTTGTCACCCCTTTATCAATGTGTCCCCATCGTGATTGTGGCGCTCCAATCCTCCAACAGCAATCCTTATCTATTGGCAGTGACACGGTGTGGTCAGTGTATCACTGCACTTCCAACACTTGAGATTCAATTAGGCTGCGGCGAGAGATAGCGCAGGCCGAGCGTCGGCCTACAGATGGCAGATAAGAATCCAATCGGCCACAGTGTCAAGGGCGGTAATGGAAGACATGTTCACACGGTTCGGCCGCTGGTGGAGAGTAGGGCTGGGAAGAGGAGGGCAAGATGAAGGACACACGGAGAAGCACAGGTACATACAGGAACACATGTCAGAAAGGTTGCCTAAAATCCAGTCGAGCCAGCGCTTCATTTCCCCAATGAAATGTGCTTTCTACTTCCATTTATTCCCCACTTCAAACTGCTGCTGTTTCTCTGCAGCAGGATATGTAGGAGCTGACACTGCTCGCTGTGTGACAGATTGTGTTTATATGTTTGGAAGGTAATCTCTGCATCTATACTCCACAAGCATGCACTACCATTTCCTGTTTTTCCTCATTTCTCACTTTATGTGATGGAGCTCTCCTCCATAATTTTTTTTTTTTTTTTCTCTTTTAGGGCTGCAACTTGCTCATGTTTTCATTTTTCGACTAATCTGCCCACTGTTTTCTCATTTTATCAATAATAGCCTAAGGGGACATCTTCAAATAGTACATTTCAACCAACAGCCCAGAAATTCAGTTTATTATCATATATGAGGAAGAGACACATCACATTAAATTCCCCAAAAAATATTTTTTTTTTTGCTTAAAAAAATCACAAACTATTCGATTATCAAAAATAGTTGCCAATTAATTTTCTCCCCTGAGGGTTACTGACTTGTAAAATGACTTGAGACACTTGATTTAACAGCTGTCTTTATTTAAAGAGGACCTGTTATGCTTATTTTCAGGTTCATACTTGTAGTTTTGGGTTTCTACTGGATCATATTTATGCACTTTAATGTTAAAAAAAACACTTTATTTTTCTCATACCGGCTGTGCTGCAGCACTTCTTTCACATTCTGTCTGAAAGGGCCAAGTCAAGAAAGGCAAGTCCTAAGTCAAGTCCCAGGTCAAGAGAGGCAAGTCCTGAGTCAAGTCTCAAGTCAAGATAGACAATTCCCGTCATGTCCTAAGTCAAGGAAGACAAGTCCCATGTCAAGTCCCACGCTAAAGTCAGAGTCTCACAGGTTCAGTGTTCAGGCTCAGACTTGAGACATTGCAGGAGCTTAGTGTGGAGTGTTTTAGTGGTACAGCATTTCTCATAGTTCTAGGTGAGGTGTATTAGTGACAATACACCAGATATAATGTTGATTATTATTCAAAACCTGCCTTCATAACCAAAAGCATGCACAACCTAACTAAATATCATAGCTTATATGCACTCTTGAACACAAATCTCACACATACAGACACACCTCCTCTTCCTCGTCTGCACAGTCATCCTTTAAAATTGGCCACAATAGTCAGGAAACACTTAAACCCAGCCCACCGTTCATCCGAACACAGCCTCTGAGTGCCTCTAACTCAACAATAGAACGATGTCTTGTATAAAAAGCTTCCAGATTGTTGCACCACACACTAGCCTTTCTCTCCCTGGCCTTTATCTGGCCAACTTGATCGTTATTGAACTTGAAATATGACTTAATTAGCCGGAGTATTGCGCGGTTCAATCTAATTGCAGCTCTCAAATGTTATTTAACTCCAATGGCAGCATTAGGAAAAGGGCAAATTATAAACATATGACCTCAATTTACCTCTGCAGTGGAAGTGTGCGCAACAGCAGCAGCTAGCACAACAAATGTTGGAAGTGAGCCCTGTCCTTTCAGCGGCCATAAATATTTAGTTTGTCTGTGCCAGCATTTGAAGAACAAGTTGTTTTTGGCGGGAGTGTATTGCAAACAGCTGGGTGTGAGGTGACCTCTGGAGATCGCAGTTGTTGTGGCAACATTTGGGTTTTTTTTTTTTTTTTTTTGCTAAATCCATATGTGATCCTCTGAAGATGAAGAGCATCATTTCCATACAGTATGTCCTCTCTCAGCACAGCTGGTGTGAGTCCTTCATTGTTTTACATTGCACCTGCTGGCATAATGGAAGGTCAATAATTAGAGATGGATGATGTACATATGGGATTTATGATATAGTGTGACAGGTCAAAGGTCCTGACACCCATACTGAAAGTTTCTACATTTAACCAGCTGTCATTACAAATGAATCTAACTGGCCTTATCAGGGTGCATTAGTTTGTGGTCATAATCCAGATGTGATTTGGAGTATATCATATATGATCATCTATTGATTTTTAGTGGAATTATATCAACCCATTCATGACTAGAGATGAATATCATAAGGAAAAATACCACAACATTTGTTCTGATTGGTCAGAAATTTGGTAGAGCCATAAAGTCTGAGGAAAAAGAAAGTTTGGAAATATGTTTTTGTTGGATTATTTCTCTGTTGTCACAATGTTAACTGTCATCGTATTTTACATGGTTGGAAAGCCTGTTTATTTACCTTCACAATGATGTCCAACTGGTAAGGATCATGAATTGTGGGATGAGCAGCACAGCTGATTATGTGGGTAGTGCCCAAGTGAAATTTGCCAAAAGTCTCTGCCAATGCTAAACAGTGTAATCTCCTGTTGGTAGCCTTGTTTTATGAATAAATACGTGACCCTTACAAGTTGGACATCACTGTGAAGGTACATAAACAGGCTTTCCAACCATGTAAAACACGATGACACTTAACATTGTAACAGCAGAGAAATAATCCACCAAACACTAACACTTTTCCAGAGTTAACTTTGGGCAGTTACTGTATCTAACAGCTTTGACATTTTTCACAAGTCAAAATCAGGATTTTTTTTTAAAAACTGAGGTAAACACTGTTCTATGTATTTTTTTTATGCTGCATATATGTGCATATCTTTGATATCCAGCTTGTTATAGATTCATAAATACCATATGAAACCAATATGATTGTAGTTCCTGAGATACAGCCATTTTCTTATGATACTACAGTCTATCTAGTATTTGGGCACATGGAACTTGTGTTTTTTTCCTAAAATATACTATCGTGTCTTTCGTGCAAACGGTAGTCCCAGCGACTAGGTGTAGTATGATGAGAAAAACTCCCCTTTTAGACAAGCTGTTTGGCCCATTTTGAAAATTTCACAAATGGGTTAAAGGTGCTCTGTATGACACCCAGAGCATTAACACAGCGTTAAACATAGAAATATATAGATATAGATGAGTAATGTCCACCTGAGCAGAGAATGAAGTCACCCTCCACTCTCCACCCTCCACCCTCCACCCTCCGGTCAGCACTGTTGCTTTTGTTGGCTCAGCCGTCGCCATTTTGAGAGCCGCGTGGAGGCAATAAAAGTCTCACATTTAGCACCTTTAAGACCAAACAAAATTAATCTTTTGTTGTACACATGAGAAGAGATTGTTCTGCTTTAATGCATACTAGTTACACACAGTTCATTGCACTGAATATAAATGGAAAATTAATCTGATTATTGTATGTATGACTTTGTTTACATTTGCCACATTGTGTATTAATGGCAGAAGAAACCATAAGATATAGTGCTAAAAGTGCTTAGAGAAATAGACGTTTTGACATATACTGTAGAGTTACATGACAGTTTGGCAAACTATCTGCTGCTGAAGATCCTGTGATATGATAGAAATCCACTGATTTGTGAGCTGTGGTGTTTCGTCACTGGGCCTCTCAAGGCATCCTGCTTCCCTGATTGCTAAATAAGCCAAGACAAATGGCGGTGCCCTTCAGACCTTCCTCAGCAGAGGATGACTGGCTGTCTTGTCTGTATTCAGCAGACGGCAGCGGAGCCTTTGCCTGTAACGTAGCCTCGGGGGCTGCACCGCCAACGGACCGCAGAAAGACTCGCTGCTGCTCTCGCTCACATCCACGTTGAACACAGAGGAGAACCTGGTCTGGGGTTTCACGTCCCAATCAAACACGGATATTTTCATAACACTTTCTCATTTCAATAAAACCTTTGTCGACAACACTATGTTATTTAAAAAGTAAAGGCTCCCTGTGCGAGTTTCTCATGTTTGGGAAGTTGATCGTGGCTTTAATTCTGCAGCTTATACTGAGCTCATACTTGTTTTTGTGTGAGGATTAGACATATTATGGTGTGATCAAACACGACTTAATCAGGAGGTCAGGGTTTGAAGGATATAGCTTGTGACTAACATCCTCTTGCGTCGCTCCCGACATTCAGACTAAATGTGTATTTTTCCGTTGTTTATTCTGCGTGATGCGACTCCGTCGGTGTGTCACCGATCGCTGGGTGTGTCATCGCCCAGCTGCCCCGCCAGCCCTGCTGGGACTGGGACTGACTGCTGACACGTCCCGTCTGTCCCGTCGCTCACTCAAGTCAGCGAGGATCACTGTTCAGCCATCGCTATCAGCACGCTTCCCCAGCGTGACGGCGCGTCGCCACCTCCACTGCCAATTTAAGGGACATGAAAGCTGTTTTTTTTCTGTTTACTAATCCACATACAACATGATATATCCTCTTCCCCCACCAGTTCTCTGTTGAAAGCCGACAGGGAAGCAAGCCAATTAGCGCCGTCCGTTCCGCTCTCATCCTATCGCTGAGCAGCAGGATATGCAGCGTTGAAAGTTAGTCGCTGGTGGGCTGTTCTCTGCACAACTTTGTTGACAAGATGATTTCTGATAGATTACTGCCGTCATTGTGCACTCCTCATTCCCTCTCCTTGAGCCCTCAATCTCAATCATGCCCTTTTCCTCGGCTGTCTTTTTTGCCATCTCTATACTTTCTTTCTCGATTCATCTCTCTATTGCCTTGAATGAACTATTGATTTAACCAACAGACAAAATGAGCTCTCAAGTCTCTGCTTGAATTCACACAAGCTCGTGATTATCTATGATTAAGTGTGCTAATATGAGCTGAGACCTCCTGCCAATTAAACAAGCACAAGGCTGTTCCCTGGATTTTGACTTGGTGAAGTTTCTGTCGTCGGGGCTCTTTGTCTGCTCAGCCAGTTCTCTCTGCCCAGTTTTGTCAGTTATACACAAATCACTGCTTTCTTGTAGGGACATATAGTGTTGTACAGTATATACTGTGCTGTGTGTGGCAATATTGTATCGATACACGTATGTATTGATCTTTTATTTTATAAACTTACCTCTTAACAATCCGACGGTCGCTGTTCTGTCTTTCAGAGGTTGCAGTCTTAAAGCGAGAGTGAAAATACTGGTATCATATGAAACTGGGAAAACCTAAGGAATCCACTGGCACCACCCATATCATGTTAGCTTGTTGGGAAGAACGATAAATAATATTCCCAATTTACGCTAAATTCTGGCGAGGAAAACTGACATGGCCGTTTTCAGGTATCCCTCGACCTCTGACTTCAAGATATGCGATGAAAAGAGTGAGAACTGTATCTTATCAGATAAAACAGATGTTGACAAACTGCATATTTTACAGTTGAAAAGGTAATAAATCACAAAATAGTATATGTTTTCTCAATACTCAGCATATTGCCCAATCAAAATTGCATTAAGATCGTATCATGACTCAAGTATCATGCTAGTATCATATTGTGACTGAAGTATCATAATAAAATCATGTCATGAATTAATTATTGCAAACAAGATTGCATCATGACTTAAGTATCATGATATCATATCATGTCATAAGTATTGCAAATAACATTGTATCCTGACTTAAGCATTGTGATAATAAAGTATCGTGACTTGAGTATCGTGATAATGTTGTATTGCGACTTAAGTAGCACAATAAGATCGTATCATGACAGTATCGTATCTTGGGGCCTCTGGTACTTTGCTGTAATATGGAGTACTGAATTAGACCATCACAGTGTCACAGATTGTGACTTAAAGCACATAAAACCAGCAGAGGAAGGAGGCGTAGATGGTGACATGTATTTGAACGGGTCCTGGTTGTCACAAGTGTTGCTAGGCATACCAAAACGCCTGTGACATGTTTGTGTGGGCGTCTTATAGCCGTGACTCTAAGCTGCTATGGGGGTAAACTGGAGGTGCATTACCTAATCCCAGCGTCAGTTAATACGCTGCAGGTGGATCCCTTTGATCCACCATCTCATCTGGCATTTACGGCCCGTTAGCCACACTGATATGGAATATGCAGCGGAGCCTTCAAGAGAGTATTTATTAGTATTCTCTTTAGTAAAATATGCATAAGGCCATACATTCTGCACACAGGACAAACCTATCTCCTGTGGATAAGCATTATCGCTCTCTCAC
Organism: Pterois miles; assembly: GCA_947000775.1. Lineage (NCBI taxonomy): Eukaryota > Metazoa > Chordata > Actinopteri > Perciformes > Scorpaenidae > Pterois > Pterois miles. Next base: position 1,494,256 of record CAMQGK010000076.1, on the reverse strand, counting down.
TTCATCTCTATTCATCTCTTTATCTGGCCATAAATAATAGATGTCAAACCACAAATCACTTTCTTTGCAACACTTGACATGTGCGGAGCACACGGCCGTGGCTGGCTAATCAGACGCATTGATCCCAGCGAAGGTAAAGTCAGCATACTGTGTTCATACTCATACATGTCGGCCAGAGGTTGGAATGGTTTGAAATAAAGACAGCAATCATGCAAATCCCACAGAGGGTTAACATCACCTCTATGTTGATTTTAACCTGCGATTAGAGAAACCAAGAGTTGGTTATTTGTGTGTGAATATACCAGGGGTTCACGGGAGGTCACAAGGCCTTCTGCATTCGAAGGGGTGGCCCATATCTCAGCATTTCATTCATTTCTGTGATGAATGAAAAATTAAATTTTTGAAAGTTTGAATTATTCTTTAAGATATAAATGCATTTGAAGAGTATACAGTTAAAACAACCAAAGAGCTGACGGCCTCACTGTAAAGGACAGAGGCTGTCGTGTCCTGTACAGACAGTAAATCCTCCTGAGACACAACTGGGTTATACAAATAAATTTGGCTTGATTTGATTTGGAAAAGGAAATACTGAAATTGTCAAAATAGAAGCATGTTATGATATATAGAATATATAATAATATATGACTCAGTGTTGAAAATAAAAACAAAATACACAATACAGAGAATTGTATAAAAACTTCCTAAAAATTACAGGAAAATCCATCTCTGCAATATTCACAGGAACTAATCTGCCCAAAGTCCATCAAAATCGCTTGGTTTGCACAAATTTTCTGCAGTTTTTGTGTTCACTGTTTGGGTTAATCGTACAGTTTATGCATTGATTATCATATGAAATATACATAAAATATGTCGTTTCACTCAGTGTTAGAAAAGGAGGTTGGAAACCACTGCATTAAATACACGGCGTGAAATTATTGGAAGCCATTATTATTATTATTCAAGCTTATCTGCCATTACAGTTCCTAATGCCCACCAAACCTCTCAACACCCGAACTGTGCCGTGACTTTGAAATAGTGTTAACAGCAGCACCCTTCATAGAAAGGAAGTCGTCTTAAAATGACAGCTATTTCCTTTTTTCCCACATAATTCACATTTGTGCACAATTTGCTTTCCTGCCGCCCTAAATATAGAAAGCTGCCAAGTATTTCTCCCAGCTGTTGTGAAAATGAGCTTTCACATAGAGCAGAAGCAGCGTCCTGTACCTCTCTATTGAGGCATAATTCTAATTTACAACTTTGCCGTGGAGGCAAACAGACGCGGGGCGCTATCGCCGCCGGCAGCCGCCGGAAAACAAATTAACTTTTTTTTCTCTTCGTTTCCACTCCTCCTCCATATTGCACGATGGGTAGCTTTCCTGAAAATGATGTGCGGGTTTATTGGTGTTGATGTGAGCTGTCAGTCAAATATCAGAGGGACGGGGAATGGACGGCGGAGATGATGAGGAAATCCTCATGCATATATATCAGCTGATAAAGGGGGCAGGCCTTCCCGCCTCTTTCTCCATTGCTCTCACGCCTTCCCCTTGAAATCCCCCCTTCTCTTCTCATACCAAAGGCTTTTATGCTGCTTGTCTTTCATGCTCTGGCTACACCTGCCTCGCTTCCTCTTCCTCGACACCACCGCTCTCATTTACAGCGAGGAGGGGAGGGGATGCCGACTCACTCCTCTGCAGTTTGACCGTGACGTTGCTCCACCGGAGCAGAATTAATTACTTTATTCATAGGCTCCAAACAACTTGTTTACCTCCTTCCAGAGTTTCAGAGGAAGTTATAAAGTGTTTAATTACACGCTAACTTTTTATATATCAGTTTGCTTAATCCTCTCTAATATAAGGGGCTATCTTTACTTGCTAATGTCCTCAAGAGTTTTGCCAGAAGCTGTCACATTTTTCAAATGACAGAGATCTCATTTAGAAGTTTTTATTTCTGCTGGTGACTCATCCAGCTGAGGAACATGATACCCACATTTGTACAGTGAATTATTGCCCCATAAGGTAATTATCAAATGAGACGGCGAGCTCGAGGCTTCCATTTGTGTTGATCAGTTTCCCGATCCATCAGTTCCTATCGAGTTATGACATTTGGATTGACCTCGAGGGAGGGGACGCTTTGAAGCGCAGACACATTCGTATCGGTCCAGACGGCTCAGCGGCCGACGGCCCATCACTCACCGGCCAATTAAAGGTATTCATGATGTGGCCACAGGAAACAGTCACGACCAATTAGCATTTGATCTGACGTAGTCGCGCAGGGCGCCAGGAAGCGATTACACCTCCAATGGTGGTTATGTCCCATTCAGTCATCTTCATGTCAGGAGTGATGGATGGACTTCCTCTGTTGTTTTCATGTCTAATGACACACACATGCAAGAACACACATGCATCTCCCAGTAAAACACAGCCAGAACGCGACCTCTGCTTCCCAGACGGAGAAGGTTAAGTGTTTCTTGTCCGAGGAGCCTGAGGAGCCAAGAGTCTAACCTTTCCCTGTCTGCCAGTGGCTCTCATCTGCAACCACAGTGACCTGGCCTTTTCTCCCGCCGCCAGCCGGGGAAATGCTAAGAAATTAGAAAAAGCGGTTCAGGGTATCAAAGCATTTTCTCACTTTCTCGCCTCTAATCTGGCTGGATCCTAAACTATCCAATTTAATTAAAATGCATGTATTCACATTTTTTTTGCTTAATTTTGGTGAATTTACCCTTTAAATAGGAACTCTTCCAGGGTTTTTTTTGCAGTCGTACCAACTAAACAGCTTCCAGACTTTGGTTATATGTCTGAAAACTTAAATGTATTAACACTAGGGCTGTCTAAGTCAACATGATAATAATACGCTTACGCAAATACGCCATTATTTCATTCACGTTTAAAAGCTAGAGTTCAGATACTGGCATCATATGAAACTAGAAAATCTAAAGAATCTATTGGTACCAACCATGTTATACTAACTTGCCGATAAGGATGCTAAATAACGCTCCAAGCTTATGCAACATTTTAGCAAGGAAAAACTGGCATGGTCATTTTCAAAGGGGTCCCTTGACCTCTGACCTCAAGATATGTGAATGAAAATGTGGCTGTTGTTTGCCATGTTATGATTTGAAGATGTATTTTATGCTATGTACAGTACCTGTGAGGGTTTCTGGACTATACAGCAGCATATTTGCCCACTCCTACTTGACAAATCTTTAACCTTTAAAAACCTTTAAGGTACATTTTGAACAGATAACAAATGTGTGATTAATCGTGATTAAATATTTTAATCGATTGAAAGCCTTAGTAAAAGCCTTTAAATCTAACGGACAAGATAGATGAGTGACAACGGCAGGGTGTGAGAATGAAGCCCAGTGGTCTCGTTTAAATATTAATGGCCTCGCTGACAGAAGTGGGGACAGAAGAGGAGAGACAAGACAAATTGCCCGTGGTGAGAATCACTGAAATATGACACAAATGAGAATGCAAACAATTAAAGGGAAGCCGGGCTGCACGGTGGTGCAGTGGTTAGCGCTGTCGCCTCACAGCAAGAGGGTCGCAGGTTCGATTCCAGCTTGCGGCTCTTCTGTGTGGAGTTTGCATGTTCTCCCCGTGTAAGCGTGGGTTTTCTCCGGGTACTCCGGCTTCCTCCCACCGTCCAAAGACATGCTGTTTAGGTTAACTGATGACTCTAAATTGCCCGTAGGTGTGAATGTGAGTGTGAATGGTTGTCTGTCTGTATGTTGTCTGTCTCTATGTGCCCTGCGATGGACTGGCGACCTGTACAGGGTGAGCCCTGCCTTCGCCCTATGACAGCTGGGATCGGCTCCAGCCCCCCCGCGACCCCTAACGGGATAAGCGGTTGACGATGACTGAATGAATAAAGGGAAGCCCATCTTTCCCCTCTCGTACTTTTCTTACCTCCCTGCTGCACTCGTCTTTTTGCTTCACTTCCTTCCTTTTTATGTGTCTTTTTCTGTCCCTCCTCCATTCCTTGATCTCAGTCTTCCTTTCTCTTTATCCCTCCCCTCTTCCCTTTTTCTGCTTTCCTCTCTTAACTCTCTTATCTTTTCCTGTCCCTCTTCTCGCCTTCCTGCCTCCTTCTCTTTGTCTCCTCTTCCTTCCTCTCCCTGTGTCCTTTCCTCCTCCCTTTTTCCTCTCCTCCCTCCACCTCTCTCTCCTGTCTGACTGAGGCATGAGTACTCGGGGGACGGGTCCAGCATTGATTAAGAGCTTTCTGTTCCCCTGAGTACAACCTGCTGTGCATTCATACCTGTCTGTCTGCCTCCATCTTGCCTCCTCCAGGTGTTAAATTAGAGTCACTTAAAAGGGAAATTAACATGATTCCTCCCTATTGACCGCTCTCTATTTGCAGCAGAATTTTCTCATTCACTTACTCCATGTGTCAAAGCAAGAGTTAGATGTGAAAATAAGAACGAGCTGATGAATCCTCCGCTGCGTGCATTATTAATACGTTCTAAGTGAAGTTGTTTTAACTCCGATTAGCATCGGGTGGATCTCGCATACTTCTTTTTTTACCCCTATCCCTGCTAATATCCGCCATTAATGGAAGCTGGTGCGGCAGCGCGGGGCATATGGAGAGTAAGTCAGATAAATAGATTTAATTATGCCCAGTGGGGAAAAGTCAGGAGCTGCTGGCTGTTTTCATTATCGAACAGATATGAGGCTCTCTGCAGGGATTGGCTGGCGGTGCCGTCACTCACTCTCGGTGGCCTGGTTTGACCTTGTTGTTGGGCGAGACTTTACTTGTAGCCCGATCCTCAGTTCCACCAGGAAACCACACCAATTTTAAAGAGCACTTGTTGTCTATTTTCTGCCGCCGGTGTCATTCTGTCTATTTCAAGCCGGGAATATTTTCCGACTAGTCTCACCGTGAAGCAGAACAGGAGAAGGAGGCTCCGCGTTACATCACAGCTCTCTATAGTGTTAATCTCTCTCTCCCTCTGTGTCTCCCATTCCTCTGTCTCTCCGTCTGCTCCTCGGTTTGTTCCTCCTCCACCCTCCCTCCATCCTTCACCCTCTTTGCTGCAAACTCCACTGAGATACGTGAGCTCCTCTCCAAATACATACAGAGCAATCTAATTACTGCGATAACATTTCTGCTTGGCTGATTAACTGTTCTCCCTGTGCCTCTGATCAACACTGCATTGCTCCTATATATTCCTAAGCTCCTTATTCCTCCCCATCCTAGCTGCACTTTTCACAAGAGCTTTGGCTCACCCATCCATCCCTTCTTTTTTCTTCTCATTCTCTCGTTTATTCTCCAAGGCTGTGTTTAATTCCTTTTCTCTTTGCTTTCTTCTATCTCACTTTCATTCATTCTCCAAGACAAATAGGATGTTTGGCCAGTTTTTCTCACTCGCTCTGAAATATGTGCCACCGTTTAAATGTTTCACACATGAGGCTTGTCCAGTCATGTTTTTATCACATTAAATATTTCAAAAATAAGATGCATGTCAAATTTTAGACACTGAGACTTTTTTAGCTCCTAAAGGAATGCATGAGGTGGCCATGATGCACCCATAGCTGAGAGCAAGTATGTGATTTATTTAGGGTTAATTTTAAGATCTTAACGCCTGTTTCGATGGCAGGAACTTTCCCCCAGTACTAAGAACCTGTTGAGGAACACATTGCATTTCGACTGCAGGGATCAGGGTCTATATTCAGTTCCGGGGACATTTTATAGGACTTTTTTTTTACCCCGAGAAAGGTCCTAGTCGGAGGGTAGTACTTTCTGAAAGCACCAGAACGTTCAGGGTGGAGTTTGCAGAGATGAAACACACCCAGAGTACCATTTCCGAATGAGGGAAGAGTATTTTTATTTGTTTGATAACAATAAAAGTTAAGTTCTGCCAGCTTCTTGACTCATTTTAAATAAAAACCAAGACTGAGAAAATGAGAGAGATCGTGCGAGCAAACCGAGGGTGAGCGGTAGAAGAGAGACTGTGAATGAAAAGTTAATTTAAAGTTAAAGTTCTAAAGCACAAATAAATAACGATCAAACACTCAACAGATGAGTTGCTGTGGAGTCAGATGCTCTTTGTTTCTTTCATTACATCCAACGTGCAGCAGTAAATGTCGTCACAGTGAGACAAAACCAAACTTTTAGATGAACCGGGCTGAACTGGGTTTAGGAGTCCTTTAGTTCCTTACAAGTAGTCCCAGAGACTAAAAAGTCCCAGGAACTTTTGGAGAAACCCATCTTTCCTGATCACTTTTAAGGCTGCATGTAGCTTGAGATGCTAAACCAGCTTCTTTGTCGAGATGAGCCTTTATGCTCTGCTGTGTCGTCGTGTGCCTCACCTCAAACACTCTTTGTCAAGGTGTTCACACGTTTCAACGAGTCTTTGAGTGTGTGACTTCACACACACACACACACACACACACACACACACACACACACACACACACACACACCGTCAGTTACATCCTGAAAACACGACTTCCTCCACGCACCGCGCCAGACAGCGTTCTTCTCACGTCATAACCAGCCAGCCGCCGACTCCATACTGCACCACATAGGAAAGTTTATTAAGTCTACACAACTCTGAGCTGTTGCCACAGTCGCAGAAAACAAAGCGGCGTTAATGCCGAGAGCGGGAGCGAAGAGATGATGATCTCTGGGGGTGAGGCCGCCGTCACGCTGTTTTAGTCTGTTGCTGCTGAAATCTGATGCGGATAGATAATTTTGTGCAATAGCGTGAGCTCTCCCTTCCTCTCTGGAGGGCTAATTGCACAGGTCAGGTTGGTGACATCGTCACACCGGCTAGCTGTGATCCCCATGTTGCATATAGAGCCTCATTAGAGCGCGGCTAACTGGGCGCACGGACGCCGCCTCTCCTACGGTAATGAGAGTGACAGTTGCTGCAGTAATTACACTCTGCCGCTCGGAGTTTAAGGGTGCAGCAGTCATCTTCTATGATGGCTGACTTGTGTATTTTAATATAGGAGCTACTATATCACCCATAAACGATATGTATAGTGACAAATACCAGCAGGAACTCTCATTCCCAGAGTTCAATGCAAACCGAGCAGTCCGGCTTCGTATCCTCTCGCAGAGGTGACGGCGGGAGTCGGCAGGCTAATGATGACAGCGACACACTAATAACGGTTCCCAGTAGCTCCCGTGACAGCGGGGAGTGTATTAAATGGGACACCGGAGCAGCCCGGCTCACCCGGACCCCCTACCTCCCCCTAATGAGAGTTTGATGGAGTGGTTGTGTAGGTAGATAATGCTAAGTTAATGAGATGTCCTATTGCATGAGACTGTTTGCAGTTCCCTACAGAGTTCCTGTGTGTGTGGTGATGTATGTCGCTGTCTGCTCTAGAGTGTGTGGCAGCATTTGTGAGCAATATATTGCTTTCTAGATTCGGTTTATAGAGCTGTTTTTGTGTTCATGTGCATTTGCGTACAGTATATTTCTCTTTTTTTTTCCGGCAGCACTAGACAGGAAATTAACTGTCAGGTTCCTGAAAGAGTGACAGAGCAGAAACCGTCCTAAGAACAGACAGAATTAATAAACGAAACAAAAGAAAGAGAGCAAGCGATGAAAACGAAATAGACCGAGAGAGAGGAAAGAAAAACAGTGAGACGCCGTTAACAAAGTCGCGTTGGGAAAAGACGGGAGTTTTGGCGATGAAGAAGGGATGAGATAATGGGAGAGCGGAGGGATAACCACCTCCCTCATGGCAGGTACATGTCTCTAATTGGGAGTCCCACACCCATTCTGCATCCCCCCTTCTCTCCTCCTTCCATCTTCTTCCCAGACAATGCAGTGAGAAAAGAGGCTTTCCTAATTAATGCAGATATAATGATGGGTCCAACTGTGGACCTCTGCCCCCTTTGAATGTTGATTAAGGTGCTCTGTGTGTGTGTGTGTGTGTGTGTGTGTGTGTGTGTGTGTGTGTGTGTGTGTGTGTGTGTGTGTGTGTGTGTGTGTGTGTGTGTGTGTGAGGCGGGGTGAATCTATCAAGCAGCTATAAGCCAGATAAAGCTGGGATTTTGGATAATCACATATTTACGTGTAATATAATTATTGACGCATACTAAGATGTTGGAATCTATATGCTGCTTATCAGTGAAGTAATTGGGAGTCTGTTTTTGGCTCCTGCATAATGTGAGAGTGCTTAGAAAATTAAAATAGTTGAGAGAAAAAAGCACTGCGGCAGCGCCCACACTGTTTCTGTGGCTCTCCAGGAAGTGAGGTGGAAATGCATTACAGCAACAACAGCTTAGTATCAATATTTGGTGCAACGAGATCGAGCTATTTTGCTTCCATAACATGTCATCTTTCAGACTAGTGGAAAGAAAACATCCAAAATGCATATTTAGGTGTTTATTTACATTTACAGTTCACCGTAAGATAGCATTAGATAATGCTGGATTTGCATGTTTATACATAAAATTTTAGAAAACTTGCAAAAAACATTTTTCTTGATATGAGTAATGAACTGGGGAAGTTCTCTATTCTTAAAGTTTTTACCAAGGAGGTTCTTCATATATCATTCATGACCTTATTTATAGATTTTTTTATTCCTATAAACATGGTGAAAATAGTTTGTTAATGGTTGTTTTTCTGATTTATGAAGTGATGCAAAGTGATGTTGAAAATTCCCTCAGTGAAAACCTTTGACTGTAATGTGTCAACAAAATGAAGTAAGGATTTTGAACGATCAGATTTCTGTTCCAGAAATGTATGCACATATTTTATAAGATGATGCTTCATTTGCATATTTAAATATAACATTTTAGAAAACTTGACCTGTCTTAATGTGAGTAAACAGCTTGGGAAGTTTCATGGTGTTATCTATTAGTTGAATCCTACTCACCTGTAGAGTCTCGCCTTAAAGGGACACTCCACCTATTTTACACTTCAACATCCATGTACCAGTAATGGTAAGTACAACTCATACTCGTTGCTCCCATACACTTATTCTGGCTTATTAGACCAGCTGAGTGGAGCTATGCTGGAGTCCCTGGACTCCTTTAGTCCGTACACACTCACACCATCCGGACCAGAGGTTTAATCGGGCAAAGTAATTATACTTTTACCAGACGGGAAATTCTGGGAAGTGTAGGATCCAGTGTTTTTGGAGCTTCATCCATACGAGGGACTTATATCTTGGGCTGTTTGTTTTTTGTTTTTTTTTTTTGTCTTTGTTTTTTATGGCAGAGCGATACTAATTCTCTGAAGTCCCCCTTTAAATGATCTGAACGTTGGTGCGACACAAAACACAAGGTGACTGGGGTTAGCGTGGTCGTCTTTGTGTTCACTTTTAGTTTCGTTTTCACTTTTGATACTTAATTATTTTAAGCAAAACATGATATTTTACCCTAAACTAAGTGACTTTATTAACTAAACAAGCTGTTTTGTTCGTATTCAAAATGTTCATTCAGTTTTACGTGTCAGAACCTGTTGCTTTTATTTTTCACTTTAACAGCATAGCAGACTCCTAATGACCCACATCTGTGGTGCTTATTGCAACTGATAACGCTTATTTAATGGCCTGATAACCATAAAATCGGGTGGTTTAAGTATGTGAAGTCAACATACAAGTAAAGACACTGTAAGTGTCATACAGTGGTGAAGTAGTGCACAGTACACAGCGGTATCAGCCAAGTGGGCAGATTAGCTAACAACAACACTAATTGGTTTGCAGGATGGTGGCGGGCCGACGTGGCGTCCCCGTCCAGGTCTCACTGTGGCTGTGATGCTGCGCGCCGCCTCTCGGCCGGGCCGGCCAGTTACCATTCAGGCCACGTATCTTCCTGTCGCGGCAACAAGAAGTGGCCCGCTGTTAATGAGATAAACACAGACATTAGATTGGCTCAGCAGGAGCTCGGTGGGAAGGAGAAGAGGGTGAGATGGAGGAGGGCGAGAAAGACGATGCGAAGGAGGGATGGAAGAATATGAAATATTTAGAGTGGTTAATTTCTTGAAAGTGTGAAGTGGAGCTTCATTATAACTGGAACAGAGGTGCCTGTAAAGCGAGAGAACAATAGCTCCAGAATGATAACGATGATGATGGTCATTATGGCGAAGATGATATGAAAAACATAGCACGCTGTGGTGTAACAGCTATTTTATTGGACAAAATGTTAAAATATTCATGCTCCATATGCTGCGTGGCAACTATAGCCCTTTTTCATATTCCCACTCTCACAGTGCGGATTGCCTGCTGTGACATTATAACCATATCTATCATGGAGCAGTCTTCTCCCAGCCGCTAATGAAGGCACAGGAGTGAGAATGAGTTGTGTGGTGTGTGTCAACATTTAGAGAGGTGTGTGTTTGTGTGTGTGTCGACTCGTGCTCTGGTGCCTCAGTGAAGTTTATCGTTGGTGTTTCATCGTAAAAGTCCCCGAAAAGATTTCCATTAAGGTGCACATACCCTGCTTTCAAAATAAATAAAAGCACACATTTTACATTGGAAGCCTGCGGTACCCGAGGTTTTTAAAGGTGTGATTGATAGCAGACAAATATTTTAAAAAAGAAAAACTCTGCAGAGCTTTTAGAAAAACAAAAAACAAAAAATTCGGATTGTGATATTACTTCTAATAATAAATAAAGAAACAATGTTGGTATTACGTGGTTTCTCTGGGTCGTCCGTTAGTGTGGAATAAGCAGGTAAATGGCTGAGATTGAGTGAGATTAAGTGTCTGGCCACGACTTGTTGTGAAGTAAATGCAATAGAATGGGAGAGGTTAAATGTGACATCTCGTCGCTGAATAATGCGAATAGCATCTTTAAATGAAAAATGATTCATAAAAAGAATAAAAATAGGCCAGTTGTTCACTGTAAAGTGCCACATTTCTCACGTTTCATGTAATAATGTGAATAGCAGGGTCGTCAGTTAAAGTGGAAAAAAAAGATGTGTTATTTCTAACTTTCCCCCCGTACCCATTCCTAAAAACCAAATAACTTCTTTCTTTTTTCAAAAAAAATTCCCCCCTTACTCCACTCGACCATAAAATATGCAGGTTGCGCAACAAACTGGCAACCACGTGTTGTGAAGTGAATGCAATGGAACGAGGGAGGGGCAATGTGACATCATTTAAAACTCACCGTGTTGTGTCTGTGGGTTCTTTTTGGTTTATCCAGGTTTGGGAAGAAGAAAGACGACAAGAGCAAAGATGCCGCCAAAGCCTCCAAAGGCAAACTGGAGGCGCTGAGTGAAGAGGAGCAGCCGGACAGAGGAAGGTAGGAATCACACCTGGGTGGAAGACGTCTCTCTGTGTTGGTTTGACACAGTGTCTGCATGTATTTGTCTTGCCGCCATGTGCAACTGCCTCCTCCCTTTCCGTCCCGACAGCTACGAACCGCGTTACGCCGAGATCCAGTCTGGCCACATGACCCCCGACACGGCCTCCTTCCCAGACGTGGAGGACGACGACAGCGACCCCAACTACGCCCGCATCAACAACTTCCGCCAGCCTCCCTCGCCCCAGTCGTTCGTCAGCCGCACGCCTTCCCCCGCGGCGCTGACGAGGGAGCCCGTCCCGCTCCGGGCCTCCACCGAGGAGCTGGACGGGCTGTACGCCAAGGTCAACAAGTCCCGACCGCCGCCTGCTCAACAGAACCAGCATCAGACACAGGCAGACAGGTGAGGGAAGGCAGGGAGGGGCTTGATCATTGTAATACATAAGTGTTTGTTTTTAAATGCATGTGAAGCATTTGCATCTGTAGAGATACATAAAGTGTTGTGTGCACACATAAGGTCACGGTCCAGGGCTTGACCGGCATGACCGAAGGAGTATTTGCATTCACGCGCTGCCAAGCTGGAAAATGCATAAAACATGACTCCATGCTTACACTGTAGTAACACCTCATATATGCACCCACACACTTCTACAGTAACATCATGCATGATTTATGTATCTCTTCAGTCGGGATCACTTTGACCTCTGTGCATTTTAAAAATCTCTAAAGCAGGATTTCTACTTGATAATTACATTTTCCCACAATATTAATAGAGAGGATATCAAGACTAATGTGAGGGGCTGGGGGTCCTCTCCTAAGAAAAGTTTGAGTTGCAGACTTTGTTTCCTGCATTTTGGTGACTGTACAGCTTTGGTGAGCTGTACTTAGCAGAGCACCGTAAAACACTTCATTCAAACTGGAAAGAAACAAAATAAAACTCACCTAAACTGTCATCGTTACTCTTTCCAGCAATCACCAAATGTGCTTTGGTCACACTCAACTCTAATTTCACTAATTTTGATGTGAAAAGATGGCGATGCTACAGCCGGCACCTTTCTCAGGCCACCAGCTGTATCCTTGTCTGTTCACATGGCACTATAATGTTTGGGGGCAGATTTAACCACCATGGCCAGCTCTTGGTAGAGATGTGAACTAGGGGTGTAAGAAAATATCAGCACACAAGTATTGTGATATTATGTTGTGCCAATATTGATATTACTGGCCGCTATTCAATCTTTGTATGATGTATATGAATGTAAATGGGTTCCCTGGGTGTCCACGAGTCTCCCCTTTACAGACATGCCCACTTTATGATAGTCACATGCAGTTTGTGCATGCAGTAAAAGTAAAGTAAGTAAAAGATTGCATTACATTGCAATATATTGAATCATTACCCCAGTATCATGATACACAGGGCATCAGGTTTTCCCCACTGTGGGACTAATAAAGGAATATCTTATCTTAATATGAACTAGAGTAAAATGTATTATTTAAGGAAATATTAGGGTGTCAGTGCCCTCAACTTTCCGTGTAAGAAAAGGGTTCATGCTTGCAGAAAGACACTGCTTATCACAGTTGTTATTCCTCTCCTATTATGTGTTATTACTGCTGAAGTTTTGAGTTTAACTTGCAGCCATTTCTGTGCGAGTGAAAGAGTGAAAAAGGAGAAAATCTAGAGAGGATTCTAATGCAAATGTATCATTTCCCATCTGAAATAATACAGGCGACATTAAAACTTCCCTCAGCTTAAACTCTCTGACAGAAATGACTATTGACTTGCAAATCAAACAGTAAGCCCCAGACACCCAGTCTCATCCAGAAGAAAGAGAGGATACAGCGAGAGAAAGAGGGAGGGAGGGAGGGAGGGAGAGGGGTTGGACATGGAGAGGAGACAGATGGGGATGGAAAGAAGTGACAGACGGAGGGACGGACAGAAAGCAAGGGGAAAGAGCGCAGAGGGAGAGACAGGATGGAGAAAACGAGTAGATTGGAGAGGGGAGAAGAAGATGCAGACAAAAGAGGAGGAGAGATAATTAGCCACAGTCTAGCAGCCTGACAGATCTGTTAGACCACTTTAGCTCTCATCCACTAGTGGTGGGTACTTCATTACCAGCCTGTTTTCTCCCTCACTTTCTCTCTGTGGCTCTCTAACACTCTCGGTGTCACTTGTCCATTCCCTGTTTTGCTCATAATGTATATTAGATAGTCGTTAGCATTAGCCTGATGGATGAGGAGCCTGCTTTGGCTTGTTAACCCTCTATGTGTCTCCAGAGATGAAGAAAGGCTGAAATAAATGTTGTTAAAGGGCGGTCGCGCTGCAGAAACGCAAATTCAACTAAATTATGGCTGTCAAAAAAAGGTAAAATCGATGTTTAAATACAGTAGCTGTCCATGCTGGATGACCTCAGATGTATTCATCCCCGCTCCCTCATCACCGGCTATTTCCATCCCCTGTTCCGCCGCCACCTGCGGCTTGGACGAAGGGCGTTCATTCACAAAAAGTGGGCACATCTGTTAAAACACACACAGCCTCGCCGTGAGGTTGGAACCCCCGCGCAGATGTACAAACACACGGTCAGAAATAGACTCACAGACACCCACTTGTAATATTTCTTCTGCGAGGAAGCCAGCGTAACCTAGCAACAATGCTGTGTGTGGTCCGGTGTGTTTTCTACCACTGCACTAAAATCATAGGTGTGAGCTCGCTTACTGTGCGACTGAAGTTTAAACATTTCACCACACAAAGCTCGGTAGCAGTTTTTATTGTTTCCAAGGGAACAACATACCTGTCATGTTTTACATGACACTGTTTTATGATGCTGAGAGAACAGTGCTCATTATACACGTGGGACATCCTCAAAGATAATGGTTTTTAAGGAGAATGTGCACACATCTGTGTCCATGTTTGCATAGTTTTGCCCACCCCTCCTCTTTTGTCCCGTCCTGTCAGGACCCTCAACAGCGTACTCCAGCGCTGTCTCCCTAATTTACCTTCGGACATTTTCATTAGGCCTTCAATGGCAGGTGTGCGCCGTGATGGGCGTCACGTTCGATTAGCGCCGCGCTAGAGGCTGACCTGTGGAGAAAAAAGGTTAGCTATGCTTGTCAAATTTTATTAGCCGGGAGGCGCTCTTTGTAGCTGGAGCAAGAAACAGGGAAGATGAAAGAGGCCGAAGCAGAGAGATGGATGTAAAATGCACCGTTGTGCTGAGAAAACAAAGAAGTAGATGACACAGCAGCGAGCCAACATTTCTACCATGTTTACCTGACACCGCGACAGCCCAAATCGCTCCAGACAGGCTTCACTAATAGCCGAAGCATGTTTTTGAAAGAAGCTACAAGGTCTTTTGGATGTAGATTAGTTTGCTTTCTTTCTGTCCTGAATGAAGTCCTGAACAGTGTTGGATTTTCTCCCCTATAGAGAGGACATTATAGAAGGAGATTTCCCATTAAGGCAGATGCAGAAACTCACTATTTCTGTATCCTCTTATTTTCTGCGGTGGATTTAGTTGTCAGGCAACACCTGCCTGAGGAAGAGCTCAAAGAGACAAGAATACGTTGTTCCCTTGAAAACAACACATCATTAGTGTCGACTGCATATTAAATCGGTGTCTCCTCCGCCTTGAAAGCCTCTTTTATTGGCGCTCTATCTGAGCAATTTCCTTTTCGCATTCAAGCAGCTTTTCTTTTGTTCACGGTCAGTTACGTGGAGGAAGCCGACTGTTACTGGAAGCTAGTGTCAGATTAATCAAGTTTCATTTTTATGGCCGCGTGCTTAACAGATCACAGATACATGATGAGTCATGTGTCTGTTCTTGTACATGCCAGAGAAAACAGGCTCTGGAGTTGGAGAAAGTAGGTTTTGGACAAAACTCTTGTGTTTTGTTGTTTTTTTTATTTTACAGTAGCAACCATTTTGGACTGAAAACACTACAGTACAACGCCCTCATCTTTCAAACCAAAGAACGTATATCGCCAAGAAGTGAAAAGTAGGAGTTGTTTCATTGATGATGGGCATACATTACTGTTGACGATGATTTAGCCACTACAATACAGGCTTTTTAATATATTTCCTTCTTTGTTGCTACTTGTTTTAATATTTTGAAGTGCCTGGATTGCCTTCCTGTCTGTCTCTCCGAGACTACCTGACACATTTTGTTTTAATATACAGAGCAAACAGTTATCTCTCTTTCCAAATGAAAGACGATTGTTTGTTCCGTTGCAACATAAGCGCCCAGCGCAAAACTACACTGCCGCCATTTTGGACTGAAAATGCTTATTCTACCTAGAATATTTTGTTGTTCATCTCAGGCCGTTTTGGTAGAATAAAAATAATTTAGTTTTACTTTTTTACTGACTTTAAGTCCAAAATGGCGGAGGCGAGGCTTTGCTGCTGGGTGCTGATGTTGCAATGGAACGAATAATTGACTTGCACTTCTTGGTGCTATATGTTCTTTGGTTTGAAAGATGCAGTTGCATTGTGGGAAGTGTAGGATCCAGTGTTTTTGGAGATTGACATATTTTAAGGATTCACAGTTGGAGTATCTCAGCCTCTGATGCACTTTGATTTTGATCATCACAAAAACTATCAGACCTTCCAGTTCGGAGCTCCACTGAGTTTCTGTCCGACTACCACAATAAGGAAGCAAACATTGACCGAGCACTTTGATGTGCGCTTACTTCCAGCAATGAGGCAGCAAACAATAAACTCGCCTGCCTGAGCTTTTTTCTCCCCCCAGTGTGTTGTGTTTAAATCAGCTGGTTGCAGCAAGAAGAAGTCGCCAAACCAGCCGGCGGCGGCGCACACTTCCTAATTAGCCTGCCCCCTCACTGGCTAACACCACAGGATGGTTGCTTTCCTCACACACATTCTCTCGCATTCACTTTCAGTTTTGTTCCTGCTCCAGTTCCCCCTGCTCTCCCTTTCACTCTGCTCCAAGTTTCGTCTTTTTGTGTTGCTGTTTGGTTTTTGCTCTCATTCTGTCTTCTGATGAGTCTTTCATTTCCTGCTCCTGTGTCTCATCCTCCTTCATCTCCATCTCCATCCTCCTCCAGCTTCTGGCCTCTCGGCGCGCTCTCAGATCAACCTGCATCGTCAGATACTCTGAAATATGGATGAAATGTGATACTTGAAGGGAAATCACGTCTGACTTAAGTGGTTGCAATTTCTGCGTCAGAATAAGACTTTATTGATGTATTGATTGGTTGTAGTCTATTTACATGTCAGACACTCAGACTGATCGCCTCAAAACAACTGAAACTTAAAGGTTAATTCTGGTTTGCCTTGGTTTTCTCTCACATCTCACTGCCCTGTTGAGGAAATCATGAAAGCTTGGATCTGTTGTGTTTATGCAACTGGCCTCAGGTTAGTGTTGCAGACAGGCAATCAGCAGCAGTTATTAGCTGCTGATGACAACAGGGGAGCCTACCTGTCTCCTTCCAAACACTCACACATATATAGGACAGGACAAATGTGTCTGCACGCTCATGTATCCGTCCTCCGTCACTGTTTGGAAAGCAGCCGGCTGGATTGTCAACCCGTCAAACTGCTACTCAACAAACCTCACCCCCACCACCCCCCTCTAATGTTTTATCCAGAATCAGCCTCCGTCTTCAGCTATTAATATGATAATATTTGGCGTTGTCAGTGATGGAGGCTGCGGCATAATGAGATAATTACAGTGTTGTTTCATCGGGAGAGCGACACGCACGCTCAATCAAAATGGCAGCCCTAATTACGGGCCCAGGGATTGGCTAATGGGTTCGGTAGAAGAGTCGTGTCGTGGAAAAACAACTTGCGTGCATTCTCTGAGGGTCTGTGTGTTTGTTTGTGCATGGTAAGAGGGCCTGGTGGGCGGCACAGGGTGAGTAAGAGTAATAAAAAGCAAGTCATAAGTGAATAAATAAATAATACAAGAGATTAAGAGTGAATATCTTAACACCAAGGTTGGACACAGGGGGGAGACGGAGATTAGTATTGATTAGTTTTGTGTTGAAACCTTTCATTAAACCAGTCTCAAGAAGCAGCAGTTAGCACAGATATCCATCATTATAAAGAAAAAGCATGGGGTTTCATAGCAGCAAGCAACTTTTGGAAACTCCTCATGGCAGCAGGATGGAGGTTTGTGTAGAACAGTGGTTCCCAGCCTGCGGTCTGGGCCCACCTTAAGGGGGCGCCAAGATTTGTCTACTGAGGTTGTCAAAATTAGATTTGCTCGTGTACCATCGGAATAACACACTTACTGGATCATTTATGCAAAAGTCTGCATATAAAACTACTTAAAAACATATTTTTTTGCTACTTGGTAGTAAAAGCAAATGAAATATTCTGCTTCAATCCGTATTTGTTGGTGTTTAGCCTTTAAAAAACAGCACATTTTAACTGCAAAAATACCTCCAGCTTGCTGCACACAAAGGAAAGCCTGCACCTCTGTTAATGGGGCAGTTTAGCAGTAACCAAACCGCACCATAAATAGTTAATTAGCAATTAATCACATTTTTATCTGTTCAAAATATACTTTTTTAATACTCTTATCATGTATGTATATATTTATTATTGGGAATAAATTACCAACAAAAAAACATGTCAAATATTGTCCAGAAACCCTCACCGGTACTGCATTTAGCATAAAATATATGCTAAATGCCCAACAGCTGTCAGTGTGTCAGAGTGCTGACTTGACCATGACTTACCCCAAACTAAATGTGATTAACATAAGGTGGGCATGTCTGTAAAGGGGAGACTGGTGGGTACCCATTGAACCCATTTTTATTCACGTATCTGGAGGTCAAAGGTCAAGGGACCCTTCTGAAAATGGTCATGCCAGTTTTTCCTCGCCAAAATGCAACTTTAGTTTGGAGCGTTATTTAACCTCCATCTTGACAAGCTAGTGTGACGTGGTTGGTACCGATGGATTCAGTTTGGTTTTCTAGTTTCATATGATGCCAGTAACTTCACCCCCACTTTAAACTGAGCCGCAGCAACCTAAAAATCGCATATCACGTTAATGCGTTAATACACTGAATCACTATATTGAAGCTGAGGATTTTGTTCAAGGATTTGTAAATTTTTAGGGTGAGTACGTCGGCGGGGCTCAACTTCTCTTATAAACACATAGGGGAAGAGCTTCAAGGACAACAGGTTGGGACCCACTGGTGTAGAATAATAGCGACTCTGCACAGAAGTGTGTATGACTCAGCTTTCTCTCCCCGCTGACTTGCATTAAGTCAGGATATGTAATACACACTGTCACAGTGTGTCCCACATTCTGAATTACAAGGATTAAATGCACACAGAAAACACACACTTTGCTTCATTCCTCAGGTTCACACAAAAACACACACACACACACTCCGAGCCTCAGATTTTCTAATTAAAGGCAGGGTCGCAAGAGAGACTTAAACATGTAAGCTATGTACTTCACTAATGAACCTCTCTATCTGCTCCAGCTCCCTCTCTCGCTTCCCTTCGCTCCATTTCGGTCAATATCTGCCTGGGGGTCGGACCATTAGAATGGACGGCACGGCGCCCGGTTGATGCGGTGTTGGTGTTTACGTGTCCGACAAAGGCCTGTTACGGGTGTTTGAGTTTTACGGATGCAGAGGAAAGGTGGAACTTTTTTTATCCCCCTACATTGAATATTTTTATACAGCGTTTATCTCCTGAGGACAAAATAGCAAACGAACAGCATATCAGTGTCAATATGAGATTTCCAATGCAGCTAGTAAACACAGATAAACGACAGCGCCGTGTCGTACTTTGGTAGCACATCCTGAAGGATTGTGCTCACTCAGGCGGACCATTTGTGTCTGTTTATGTGTGCTCGGCTCTGTACTCTCCGGTGTGTAGCTTATCTGGCATTGAGGTCCAGTGAGCATGATGATGTTTCTCTTTAAGTTTTGTCCCCATTCTGTCCTGAGTTCCTATCTATTCACTCCTTTTATTGTTTTTTTCTTTTCCACCTTTTAGGTCACTTTCTTGTCGACTAGTCAATGCATCTGCCTGTAGTCCAGTCGAGGAGAGCGTCGGCTGCATTGGTCTATATGACTTTTAAGTGAAAAGGCACATCCATCAAATGTATTTTCTGTTTTTTCTACCTTGGTTTTCTCTGTCAGCTGCTCAAAGTTTAGTTCAGGCACTGATGTCTTCTCAGAGGCAGTGCTTTGTGGATATTATCTGTCTGCCTGTCAGTCTCCCTTTGCTGTCAAGGGTTGTCACTGCACAGCAAAGGAAATACAGGTGGATTTAAGAAAGGATGAAGCCGAATGTCCCATGTTCCACCTGGCTTTTTTGTCTCCTTTTAATTTACAGCTGTGGTGAAAATGAAACACGTACCGTGAAATTCGGGTTTCCATCGTGGCTTTAAAGCCAAATACCAAAACTCTGCCTTTTCTGCCTAAATCATTTAGTTTGAGGTTTTAGCCTCTCACCGAACACCAACTCTCCAGCATCATTTACACCTCCCTCTCCATCTCTCTGCAGTGATCAGCGTCTCCAGGGGCTGCGTCGGGAGTACCAGCAGGCCCGAGCCGCTCCAGGTTACGACGAGTTAGACGCCGCACGCCGCAGAGTCCTGGAGCACGACCCACAACGGGTGAGTAGGTGTGGGACTCACCAGAGGCTCCACGATACCATATTATCACGATACTTAGGTCACAGTACGATATTATCACGATACCATATTATCACGAAACTTAGGTCACAATCCGATATTATCATGATACTTAAGTCACAATAAGATGTATTGCAATACCTTTTTTCAGCTGCAAATTATGCAACATCTGTTTTATCTAATAAGATAGTTTTCACTCTGTTCCAGTTGATTCTGTTGGTTTTCTAGTTTCATGTGACACCACTACCTTCACTCTAGCTTTAAAACTACAGTCTCTGAAAGACAGAATAGCTGCCAGGCCCACCAGTGACATGTCAAATTGTGAAGAGGTTAATAGTTTCTATACAGTAATAAAAGACTGATACTTGACGTCTGTGTAGTGATATAAAATTGCCATGTAAAATATCGTGATACTATGCTGTGTCGACTTTTTCCTCCAGCCCAAGAGGTGAGTTGGCAAGCCAGTGTGTGTGTAGCAAGTTTCCAGTTTTAGTACAAGGCATGTTTACAGTGAGCGCTTTTTTTGCCCTAAACATCCATCCAAACACCATGTTCTACAGCGAGACACACACTGGACACTAGTTTGAGAGACTGAAATGTTAAATGAGGGAGTATCTGTGTCTGCAGAGCTCTCCAGTGTTCCCGCGAGCCCAGCCTGTTTTCCCCTGTGCTGCTCTCTCAGGCTATTTTCAGCTCTCTTGTTAACATTTTGAGGTGCTGTGTGCCACCGAGGCGGCGCCCGCTTCTCCTCCTCATTTAGTTTATGGAGAGATCTATTAGACCGGTGACATTTCCATCCACCCTGTCTTTTAGCTCTGTGCCACAGCTTTCTCTCAATTGCTCTCCCTTTCTGGTGTTATTGCTGTTGTTCCCTCTTCTCTCTCTTTCTTATTTTGGCAAAGACAACATTGGTCTGAAATCTCTCACTGTAGTTGCCTCTGCTAACCAAGCCACACTGCTAAATGTCCCTGAACCTGTATCGATCCAGCCTGAGGAATCATATCATTTACCTCCGTACACTCCCAAACTCGGCGCACTCGCCATGGAAATCGATAGCCATTTATCAGGCATTTTAAAATGGGATTTTTTTTAATAGCGAGCCCAAGGATGCAGAAAATCACACTTTGATTTGAATCAGACTCTGGCAAAGGCGAGCTAGAGAGGAGCAGAGGTATCTGGGAAATATGGGTATTTACTGACAGCATCACCTGACACAACCTGCATCCCGTAGTGCTTGTTTCCTCGCTTATTGTGTTTATTGAACAATGAAGCCCTGCGAACCAGTCTTCATTAACACACACCACGGCTGCGTTCTTTGAGGCCCAAAGGGCTTCATCACTCATTACACAGCCCTGTGCAGCAGCTATTTTTTTGCCATCAGTTGGTCTGAAACTGATGCAATTAAAGCGCAGCAAGCGTGAGGCACAACCTCTGATCTGATTTGTTATTTTTCACCTCCCAAAAAAACGGCAGCGGTGTCCACGGCGAAAGCCTGCGGTGGGTTCCTCCCCTGAGGAGGCCGATAATGAAACACCCCACTCGCACATGGCGAGAATGCAAACAGTAAAACTCCCAGGAAGTAATAAAAAAAAAAAGAGAGAAGATGATAATGGAATGTTGTATTGAAACACAACATGATTGCTGAAATATTACTGTGAAGGAATATTTTTATCAAACAACTGGAAATAAAGGAGTTAGGAGACAGAATGAGACAGATGTGTCCCCGATGTGAGACTTGAATAAGACATAACTGTGTTTTCACTGATTGTTGCTCCCATTTACGTGCCGACAAAGTGGAGTTAACAATGTCCACACCTGTCATTACATTACTCCACTCGCATTTACCACTTGAGTGCTCGCTCGCTCGCTTCGGCCTTGTGTGATCAGCCTTTTAGCCGCCTCCTCCACCACCACCAGCGTCGCGCTGCTCTTTTATGCTCTGCCATGTCTGTAGCCTTGAATGGTTAAAAAGGTTTTCTGAGCCTTCCACACAAGGCCAGGAGCTCCACTCTGAGTGGTTTATACGCGATTGAAAGAGAAGACGAGTGTGTGCGCCTCCGTTTCAGCTAGAGGATCCTGGGTAACATGCTAACCTCAGCTGACGTAAACAAAAGGCCGGGATAAAAGACTGCAGTTACAGTATCTATTCATGTCTCTGTTTACTGTCCCAGTGGCCGCCGATCTACATGATCTGAAGGTGGAGTTGTCTGTGGCGAGCCACATTACAGTAGAGCTAAATCTGGTCTTCAAAGAGGACTTCATGTCCCTTCCTCATTTCTCCCCATTATCCCTCATGTCTCTGTCTATCTATCCCTCTCTAATATGACCCATCGCCCATGTTCCCTGTCTGTGGATAGGTCACACTTGTAATTATGACAATCACACTGTCCCCTTCCCTCTCTGTCTATTTTCTCTAAATGCTAATGATAGGCTCTCTGTAATGTCCTGATGGCCAATTAAGCCACAAAAGTGCATGAGTGCTTTCTTTTATAGACTTCTTTGTTCTATGAGAAGAGTCAGGAATAACTCTTTAACTCAGTATGTCATTAACTGACTACAATAGCTGGATTATTCAATGCTACATTATATGAAGGGATACACAAAGTTGGGGGTCTCTTGTGTCTTGTTAGTGAGACAGATTTTTGGTGAAGCTCTGTAAATGCAGGATCCTACATTTCCCATAATGCAACCAGTAGCATCTTTTCAGTACATCCTCCCAGCCCACATCTTTTCAGCTTCACACCTGAGTTTGCAACACAGATTTTCTGTCGACTGATTTTGTTGTCAAAGTCCAAGCCGAGATAACCCTGAATTTATAAATAATAAATCTGCAGATTTGATGAAACTCTTCCAGAATCGATGTCAGCGTTATCAACGTTATCGCCGACGGAAAATGTTTTTTTCGATGTAAGAGTGTGAACTGTCACGTGGGTCTGGTGGTCCGACGGTGCCTAGTGGATTGGGTCTGTTTTTGAAAATGAATTTGTGCACTTTGATATTCCAGTTTGATTTGGATCAGGAGCAAAATACACTAATGACTTTAATTTGAACCTTTTCAGCCGTCTGAGGGATCTTTACAGAACTGTCACAGCGGGAGTTTATTTATGTTTATCAGGTTTTTCTGTGTTTCTGAACAAATTTCATTTATATTTAAAGATCGCCAGTAGTTTTTACCCTGAGGAAACTTTTCTTTCTTTCTTTTCTTTCCTTTTCTGCCTTTCTTTCATACACTGCTCAAAAAAATAAAGGGAACACTGAAACAACACAGTGTAACTCACAGTCAGTCACACTTCTGTGAAATCAACCTGCCCAGTTAGGAAGCAACCCTGGTTGTGAATCAGTTTCACCTGCTGTTGTGCAGATGGAGCAGACAACAGGTGGAAATGAGAGGAAATTAGCAAGACAGCCCCTATAAAGGAGAGGTTCTGTCAGAAACAGACTCCATGAGGGTGGTATTAGGGCCCGACGTCTACGAGTGGGGCTTGTGCTTACAGCCCAACACTGTGCAGGGTGATTGGCATTTGCCAGAACACACCAAGACTGGCAGATTCACCACTTGCGCCCTGTGCTCTTCAGGGATGAGAGCAGCTTCACAATGAGCACATGTGACAGACGTGACAGAGTCTGGAGACGCCGTGGAGAACGTTCTGCTGCCTGCAACGTCCTCCAGCATGACCGGTTTGGTGGTGGGTCAGTAGTGGTGTGAGGAGGCCTTTATTTGGAGGGCCACACAGCCCTCCATGTGCTAGCCAGAGGTACCCTGACTGCCATTAGGTACCGAGAGGAGATCCTCAGACCCACTGTGAGACCATATGCTGGTGCAGTGGGCCCTGGGTTCCTTCTGATGCATGACAATGCTGGGCCTCATGTGGCCGAAGTTTGTCAGCAGTTCCTGCATGATGAAGGCATCGATGCTATGGACTGACCTGCCTGTTCTCCAGACCTGAATCCAATCCAGCACATCTGGGACATCATGTCTCATTCCATCCACCAAAAATACAGACTGCCCAGGAGTTGACTGATGCTTTAATCCAGGTCTGGGAGGAGATCCCTCAGGAGAACATCCTCATCAGCAGCATGCCCAGGCGTTGTGTGGGAGGTCATACCGTCACGTGGAGGTCACCCACACTACTGAGCCTCATTCTGACTGGTCGCGAGGAATTTCCACTCAAGTTAGATCAGCCCGTAATGTTTATTTTGGGTATGATTCCAAATCCAGACCTCCAATGAGATAATAACATTGATCATTTTAATGTTATTTTGTTCTCAACATAGTCCTCCACGTAATGAATAAAGATTTTCAGATGGAATATTTCATTCATTGAGATCTAGGATATTATTTTAGTGTTCCCTTTATTTTCTGAGCAGTGTACTTTCTTTCCTTCATGCTTTTTTCTTTTTTCTTTCCTTTTTTCTTTCTTTCTTATCTTTTTATTTCTTTCTTTTTTCTGTCTTCCTTTTCTTTCATTGTCTTCATTTCTTTTCTTTCCTTTTCTGTCTTTCTTTCTAGTTATGCCTTATGCTGATGCACTGACCACCATCACTTCTCCACCTCTCTGACACATTGTGTCTTTTCTTGCTGTAGTCCTGAATGAACGTCTATGACATGTTTATTATTATTTATCCTGTATGTCAGCTGACTGTACGTAACACGTGACTCCACAGTGAACCAGTGTGTGCAACAAAGACACACAGTAGAGGAGAAACACACACAAACTCATGCATCTTATCTTCAACTCATTACCCTGCAAATCGTAAACAACGGTGGCAGCACGTGTGACACCTTAATGAACACGGAAGTCACAGACAACCACACACGCGACTACACACTCCTCGTCATTATAAAGCACACAGACAGACACTCGCACGAGTCCAGATACGACTTGTCATCCGTCGCGCAGCTGTTTTTTGTACTTCCCTCTAATGTTGCGTGTGCGCGGACATCCATCACCTTGATGATATTTTAATGTCACATCCTCGGGCTGTCTCAATCTCTCCCTCTCGCACTTTTATTTTTTTTGTTCCTTCTCTCTCCCTCCCACTTGTCGGCCATCACTTCATAAATAAACCCCCACATCATTAAGTAAACACGCACCAGCCTGTCACGGTGATAGATGGCCTACGCATACTCGCAGACGTGCACACACACACACACACACACACACACACACACACACACACATGCAGACGCTGGTGTGGGGTGCTTCGTGCCCACAGGCCTCGATGGGTTTTGCGCCCACAGTCGTAATGAATGCACACATATTCGTCTGTGAGCTCACTTTTGGTGTTAGGAATAAAGTTATTATCGGCAGCAGATATTGATATTTAGTTTTGTTTACGGGGCAGATCGGTCGGCTCCCGCTGAGCCCCAGCGACTACTGCGTCCCACCTGAAGACGAACAGAGCATGTGGTGTAATGGATGCGCTGGCAGCCCGGTCCCGCTGTGTGCCTACTGTTGGGGAAGCTGTAGCCCAGCAGAAAGCTGCTTATAAAGACAAGAAGGGGGGGACCCACGGGAGAGAGAGGAGGAGTGAGAGAATACTAGGGGAATGGGAAGCAGGGAAGAGGAGTGGCAGCGAGGCAGCCAGTCAGAAAGTGAGAGGAGAACATGTGTGTTTACGAGAAAGAGAGAGAACATGACAAAGCAATAGAGAGGAGTCGAAGCAAGTCAGACTGAGAGGGAGGCGCCTCAGGGGCGAGATGGGAGCTAGCAGGGGGAGCCGGACTGGCACGAGGAGGAGACACATGGAGGCACTGACATAAACGACTGGAGGAATGGAGCGTGGGAGGAAGGCGTGACGGTTTCATGTGGTGGATAGTTCGTTGAGGCTGGAGCAGGCGTGGGGTGTCGTCCAACATATCAGTGAGAAAGGTTACAAGATAAGATAAGATATTCCTTTATTAGTCCCACAGTGGGGAAATTCACAATCAGCATTCACTCCCAGGACAAATGACTCTGTAGCAGTGATGGGTATTTATCAGCTCCATCTCTGATCGACACTGATAGAAACATGACGTCCGGGTGGACATGATCAATTTCTCCCCTCTGTAGATGTGATGCTGTGTTAAAGTGAATATTTAATAAATAATGTACAAAACGTACAGTTGATCTCCTCTCCTCAAAGCTACCAGACTCCAGTCAGACAACAGAAATGTGATCCCACTGATCATCAACCACAGAATCTCCAACTTAATAATCTTAATTTACAAAGTTAGATATGAAAAGAAACAGCTGTTATATGCACTCCTCAATATGGAGGACAGAACCCACCAAAATAAAAAAATAAATGAATAGATAAATAAATGACTCATTAAATAAACAGATATGCCACATTAACAGTAGCAAAATAATATTGAAATGTATAGTATATAGTCATCAATTGATTGACAAAATAAATTACAGAAACATAAATTATTTATTTTACTCTTACACTCTTAATTTCCACTTACCACTATGTATGATCTATTTTTTATTTATTTATTTTGCCTTTATTTTACAGAGCATTGTATAATAATTAATAAATAAATACAAATATAATTATATAAATAAAAATAAATGCAAAGCTAAATAAATACATTCAGAAATACACACAAATTAATTAATTAATAAAATAAACAAAGTATTAAAATGAATACAAAGGTAAATAATAAAAAAGTAAATTAAAAGAGATAAATTAATTTATGTTATGCCTACATTTATTTTTTATATGATTTTGGCTACTTTTGATGGCATATTTATTTATTTAATTATTTATTTCTTGACTAATTTATTTGACTATGAATTTACTTTTTATTTGGCAGGTTACGTCCGCTGCTGTTCCAACAATCACCAACTCAGAATAAACCCTTAATTCACCGAGTTGGATATGAAAACTTACGGCTGTTAAGCCACCAGACTCCAGTGACAAAAACAGTAATTTTACCTAGTGGCTCACTGTAAAATACACTTCATTCAAACTCGAGAGACAGAATAGTATCAGATATTTAAACAAAAGAAGACTCGTCTCTTGGCAATGGGAAAAGAGTCTGTCGCCTATGTTTAGCATGTTTTCCCACTTTTATAAAACCTGCATATGCGTGCTGGTGGGAAAAGGGTATTAGAAACTTTTCAAAATAAACTCTTAAAAATGATGATTTCTAAAAGAAGATGAATTGGAAAAAGAGAGCGTGGGAGGCCGGGATGCTAGTGTGTACATATGGAGGAAAGTGAGGGAGAGAGCAGCTGGTCCGGGGGTGTTTCTCTGAAGGAGGCTGCACTAATGTTAGTCTAATGTTAGTGTTAATCAGGTTAGCATATGCCCTGTGTGTGTGTGTGTGTGTGTGTGTGTGTGTGTGTGTGTGTGTGTGTGTGTGTGTGTGTGTGTGTGTGTGTGTGTGTGTGTGTGTGTGTGTGTGTGTGTGTGATTTGAGGTTTTACTGATGCACCTGCCATATTTTAATGAGGAAAGAGAAGAAGGATGACTGGGCTGTAGCACTCACCATCACTCAACATCTCTCTTTCTGTCTCACTTCATTTCTGTCTCTCACACAAGCCTCATGGGAAAAGCTGCATTTGAGGTATCCAAGCAAGTTGGATTAAATCCTGCTCTCTATTTTTTTTCACAATCATGCTTACAAGTTTAGAAATACACAAGCATACACACTAAACATAAATGAGCGTGACCACAAACTAACACACACACACACAAGTGTGAGCGCTCACACGCATTTTATAACTTAGACTTTTAAGAGGTAACATACCACAGACACAATAAAAACACACAATCAAGCATTGAAAGGCGACGTGCACACACACACACACACACACACACACACACACACACACACCACACTCGGTCGCCATCAAAGAGCTGCAAACCTCAGCTCTGGCCAAACCTCAGCTCTGTTTCCAGAGTTCATTTCTCTGTAGGAGGCTCCAGCCAAATCCATGCTGGCAGCTCACACACACACAAACGTTTTTAGGGAAATCTCGTAATTCAGTAATTACAAGAAATGCAGCCTCCTGATCCTGCAGCAGCAGCATGTATGTGCCGATCAAAGACTGTCCGCCGGTCCCAGCTCTCTGGACCGGGCCTCGCTGCTATTCTGGCCCGTGTAATTACAACAGGCCCCACCACAAGTTAGTGTTGGGATCATACACCCAGGAATAACCTCGAACGAGCTACTGGAAAATGATAGAGGGGAAATAAGGCGGGAGGTAGAGCTTACTGTTAGTGAGGTGATAATTATGAAATGAAAGCAGTGCTGCAAAGATAGTTCCTCTTTACAAGCCATTTAGTCAAATATTCAGTCTTCACAGATGATTTTAGGTTGACGTATTTGCCAGCGAGGTGAAATGAATATGTGTTTTGCATTGCAAATGTAATTGTTTCCAGAAATGGAAACAATGACATTTTCCTGTAAGAGAAAAATAAGAGAGGTCAGCTAGATGGATAGATATATGTATAGATGGATGGATAAATGATGACAGATGATAATCACATGCAGTGTGGATCAAGTCATAGTCAAGTCAGTGCACTGACAGCTGTTGTTGCCTGTTGGGCTGCAGTTTGCCAAGTTATGATTTAAGGATATTTTTATGCTAAATGCAGTACCTGCGAGGGTTTCTGGATAATATTTGTCATTGTTTTGTGTTGGTAATTGATTTCCAGTAATAAATACATACATATATTTGCATAAAGAAACATATTTGTCCACTCCCATGTTAATAAGACCGTTAAATACTTGACAAATCTCCTTTTAAGGTACATTTTGGACATGAAAAATGTGATCAATTTGCAATTAATTTAATAACTATGGACATTCATGTGATAAGACTGAATCGAGTGACAGCCATAACAAATTTAAAACTTGGGTGGTTAGCACTGTCGCCTCACAGCAAGAGGGTCACAGGTTCGAATCCAGCTTGGGGTCCCTCTCTGTGGAGTTTTGCATGTTCTCCCCATGTTAGCATGTGTTTTCTCCAGGATCTCCTGCTTCCCAAAGTCCAAAGACATGCAGGTTAACTAATGTGTCTAAATTACCCGAAGGTGTGTCTGAGATGGACTGGCGATCTGTCCAGGGTGAACCCCGCCCTCGCCCAATGTCAGCTGGGATCGGCTCCAGCCCCCCGCGACACCTAACAGGATAAATGGTTGAAGATGGATGAAATTTTAAACCTTCCTTGGGCGATCATGCGTATTGATTGTTAACAGAAAAGAGATTAGAGAGGGAGAGGCATTTTTGACCACCTGTATTGTTTCCCATCATCTGCTCTTTACCCGCCGGCTGTCGCCTCACCGTTTGATTGGTGCACACAGCACCACTTCCTCTTTGGCTCTCTCAAAGACTCAGGACTCAGGGCACAACCTGAACTCTTGCTCGCACTCCTGGGAAACAAGACAAGAGTGAACATCTCATTCCGCCGTTATGTTTCTACCCGCCGCTATCAAGAGTTTTCGCACACACGTCTCACACCTTCCTCCCCCTTTTCTCTTCGCAAAGTCACAATGAGCGATTCTGTCCACGGACTCCCCTCCTCTCTGTCCTTGTCTCCTCAGCTCATCCCCGAGGCTCAACACACTCCTCGCTCCTCTCTTTTTGTTTCAAGTCACTTCATTCCAATGCTGCACAGCAACTGGGTGAGGGGTTTTTATTTTTTCTTCCTACCTCCTCTCCCTCCTCCACATCTGGGCAGATAGAGGCCTACAGGGACTTATTTGGTGTCTGTCTTTATCCCCACAGCTTGTCTCTGGCCTACGGGCAAACTGCAGAGTGTGATCTGTCTGCGAGTTGATAGAAATCTCCCATTCTGCTCCTCACTTGCGCTCACTCTCATCTCACTTCAAAGCTCGTCACCAGTCTGTGTTTGAGTTGAAGACGGGGAGGTTCAGTAGGGTCCTGAGTGTCTCTTTACTCAGGTCACACTGCAACATCTAACGGAAAGAAAGAAGATTTATGCCCGAAATCATTTTGCTCAGATAGTAAAAGTAAAGATAGTAGCGTTGTCAAGCTCTAATCAGTCTTATTATATTAATATCCTAATCTTGATACAAGAATGCTGTGGAAATCTGGGTTAGTCTACATTTGTGTGCTTATTTATGTCTTTTTTAGGGGGGTAGGGCTTTGGGGGGAGATAGCAGGACAGCAGTAGATGTCACATAGAAATGATATATATCATCTGAAAGCTGAGAACCTGAAGATTAATTTGAGATGCAGCTCAGCAATGTCTCTCAAGTTGTTATGTAGTCATAAATCAGAAATTAGCATTAATTCATTCATTAATTAAACCATTTGTGCCCAAAGAAAAAAAATGCCACATTATTTGTTGTGACTGGTCAAAAGTCTTAAAATTCAGCACAGACAGGGCAAGTATCTAAAAGTACAACTTTTTAGATCACATAAATGTTATTAGGAGTCAAAGTGTGTGTATCATTCATGGATACCAAATACTTGATTGTGTTCATTGTAGTTTCTGAGATACAGATGTTTTCTCATCATATATATATATACACATATATTTGGTATACAGTATGATGGACATTTCCATGCTCTTTTATGTCTCGTAAGTTGTTGCAGCAGTTTTTGGGTTGATAGGATTTGTTGCACAGATTTGGTGTTAGATTTACCCATTCTTTCACTTGAGAATTGCTAAAAATGATCAATAACCCCTCCAAAATACCACATTAAGACACTAAGACCTCAAGGAATACCATAGAAAAAACATGCTATGATTTGGTATCAAAAACTTTTGAAATTTGGAGATTTCCGCCAGAAAGATTTCTTAGGTTTTCTAGTTTAATTTGATGCCAGAATCGTCACCTTAGCTTTAAGACTCAGCCGTTACAGCTTCTTAAAGATAGAAATTTCAGTCGGGATCACCAGCAAAACTAAAGGACTCAGAGGGTTCAAAATAACTGACTGAGTATGAGACGGAAAGGGAAAGAGATAATGGATCAATTAAAGATTTTCCTCTCTGGAAGATGAGGCATTTCAACAGATGGAGGACGTAGCGCTGGCAGTGCAAGCTTTTGAGTCATTACACTTAAAGGCTGGACATCAAACAGGAAGGAAACAAATTTGTGAGACAAATACGGTCACTTCTTCTTCGACCAACCGCTGCAGATGGGTTTAGGGTGAACTGACCCTTTAAAACCAACAGAGCTCACTCTGGAGCGTCTGGAGTTGCATCAAAGTACCTGAAGGTCAAATGCATCAACCTCACGGCATTTGCAGCAGGCCGTTGGAGGGCGTGAGGCGCTGGATTGGCTCATCAAAGCCTCCATCGCTGGTGGTGTCGACCCCCACGTCCACTGTGACTGTAAGGAACAGAAGACTGAAGAACCTACGCCGTGGAGACGGCGCCGTCACAGGACACATGACTCGACAGAAGCTGTTGGGAGATATATGGCGGCATAAACACATCACCACTTGGTAAAAAGTAAACTGAACAAACTGTCTCGCGCCCTATCGCGCACCTTTCGAGGCATCATAACCTGGAGAGGGAAGAACGAAGCTCGCCGTACACACTCATGCACACACTCACTGGGGTATTCGGATGTTATTTCAGCGAGCAGTGGGGAAGCAAACAAGCCCCACAGAAGGGGGAGAGGAACAGGGACGAGGCTCCAGTAAATCAACAACACCCCATGGCCACTGCCATGGCCACACACACACTGACACACACATGGAACAGGTTTAATGTTGATTACAGCTTCATGTGGCGACGAAATGCCCACACCTGCAGGTTCCCTTTACAGGAAGTTTAAAAAGTCACTGATTTGTTTTGGCAGTTTAATTAACATGAAACTTAATATTCTGTTTACAATCAGATTAACCCAATAAGTGCTTTATGCAACCGACCAGCCCAGAGAGTGACATAAATCATCCACTTACAAAATGTTTGTGGCTAATAGCCACTTAAACAAATCAAATACTCTCTTGGGTTGCAAAACATATTTTTTCTTCTGCATCTGTTTGTCCTCTTGGAGCCAGTGACATCAGAACATTTCCGGGTAAACCATTCTTTTGAATGCGCCGAGCAAATTTATTCGGACAGATAAAGAAGTCTGCATGGAGACGTAGCAAATGATGGAAGTAGGTAGGAGCTAATAAGCTGACCAGTCTTTTCCCACTACCTGTTACATCCTCACACGGGAAGATTAAAGCACAAAAAGCATGCCGTCGATGTCCGAACCCAGCTGTATGTAAATGTTGTAAGGTCAAGAGTTGAGCCCAAACAAACACTAACAATGAAGACAATTACCAGCAGATTGGCCTATTACCAAAATAGACTGCATTCCAGTCTGAGTGTGTGTAACCTTTGGTCTGTGTGTGTGTGTGTGTGTGTGTGTGTGTGTGTGTGTGTGTGTACCATCTGCTGCTAACGAGCTCAGAGTGAGCCGGGTCCAGGTGTGGGAGTGTTTAGTGTACTCTGGGGGGCAAGTGAGCCTCCTGTTTGCCAGCGCACACACAAACACACACAGAGCCTCCTAATACAGCGTAATCTCGTGTGCCGACTGCTTAGCACGAGAGAGGTGCGTTGACCTTTTTGAAATGTGGTTGGTTATTAGTTGGTAACTATGCCAACGGGCCATTTTACATTGCAAATTCTGAATTCTGTTAAGAAACTTTCTGTTAGAGAAAGGCGGTCAGGGGAGTGGGAGTGAACTCAGAGAATCCTCTTATTTTATTCGCTGTTCGGGTGTTTTGAAGTGGGGCTGTGTGAGGTATTTCTCCATAGTCAGTGTATTACCTGCAGTAGATGACCAGTTTGCAGAAGCAGACAGGAGTTACCACAACAACCGAAGCAATGTACTGCTGTGGACGATGCCTGCAGCAAAACATTTTTTAGTTTTAGACAACTAAATGAAGGCTCACCTTAAAAAAAATGATATTAATAAGTTTTTCACTGCTTTACCTTGCAGTGAGACAGCCCTTTCCAACAGGGAACTGAACCTGTTGCATCCACCTTTTGCTCTGGCCAAAGCCACCAGACTCCATTGAAAAGAAACAATAATTTTACCTTGCAGAACACCAACTAAAAGTCTGTGTAAGTGCACGCTATATTTGGAATAGTTTTATGGGTTTACCTTGCTGTGAGACAGCTATACAGTCTGCCCTCACCAAAGTCACCAGACCCCATTTGGAAATAACAGATTTGACCTAGCAGAACACAACTAATCGATGCGGCGGTAGACCAGCAATGCAATGTTCTGCATTGTAAAAGTACATTTTTTTCAGTGGAGTCTGGTGGCTTTGGTGAGAGCATATATGGCTGTCTTACAGAAAGATAAAGTGTGATCACAACATTCACCCGCTCTAACTTTCCAAGGCTATTCTTGTAAAAATTTAAAAAACTGCTAAATTAAATCTTCCTTGCAAATAAGTGGCATTAAAAGATATCTAGTCACCCTACATGTGTGAGTGAGTGTTGCATATACTGTATATATTGGTGTCGTCTTTCTGTATTTCAGCATTTCAAGTTCATACTCTTAACTGTCAACAACAAGTGGCAGCAGTAGTTAGACTGTGAGCTCTGTTTTGTTTTGCGTCCTCCCACTCAAATCTCCCTCTCAGGGGGGAGTCAGCAGAAAGTCAGCACAGTGATTTTTAGGGAGAGGGGAGGATGGGTATCGGATGGGTTCAGCCTCATTGTGCCAGTCGTTCCGCAGGGCGTGGGGGTAAGCGTTGCCAACGGGAGGTGGGCACCGGGCGCCGTGCAGAGGCTCCACGCTGAGACACATGCTTAATTATCATCCAAGATGGGTGGACGGAGAAAGAGATGGATGGATGGATGGAAGAGGAATAGATGGCAGTACAGGAGGCTAATTATGCCGTTTGGCACAAGGCAGCGTAGCAAAAGCGGTTTGGAAAAAAGGCAAATCTGAGCATCTCAGTCACAGGATGAAAGCCCTGCTCAGGCATTGTGTCAAAGCACTTGGACTCTCATTGGAGCTTTATTGTATATACGAGCATCGCACATTTACAGCAAAGCCAAAAGTGCTCCAAGAAATTCATTTCCTGAGCTCCCCGGCAATACTTTGTGATGAATGCGACAGCTGTGCTGCTAGAGTTGATTGCTGTGTGTGTATGTGCGAGTTGCAATGCGTATCATCTGGCACTGTCAAAGCACGGCTTTTTAATTTGGAAAAACGAAAAAGTGACTTTCGGCTCATTCACGCTCACACGTGTGCCAAGCGTTCTGCCAGAGCGTTTGTCAGCTGCTGAATTGCGACAGTGACGCGGCACAATCGTGCACTTTATAAGAAAGATTGTTCCTGATATGTTGAAGCTCATTTTGCCTTCCCTGAAGTATTAAAAGCAGCCAGCTGATTGCAAAGTTTAGCTGTCGATTACACACATTCACACGCAGTGAAGGTCCAAGATGAACAGTCTTTCAGCTTTTCAACTTTCCCACATGACACACTGATATAGGAAACTGTGTGTGTGTGTGTGTGTGTGTGTGTGTGTGTGTGTGTGTGTGTGTGTGTGTGTGTGTGTGTGTGTGTGTGTGTGTGTGTGTGTGTGTGTGTGTGTGTGGTCTGGCATGGACTTCGGAGAGAATCTGGCTACTGTCTGTATAAGACATTAACTTCTCCACTGATAACCACTTACACATGCCACATACATACGCACACACACACTGGTGATGTCACCAGGTTCAGGATGAGGACGCAAACTTGCACGAACAAAAGTGAAGTGCGTGTCGTCGCCACTGGAGCTGCGAGGCTTTTTTCTCACTTGACTGCTTCCTCACAAGTCTGACTGCTCACATTTTCTGACCTGTATGAATTTCATATTGCTGTTTTACCAGTTGCCATGGTGAGACTGTGACTTGTTGTGTGTTTGTTTACTTGCATGTGTGTGTGTATTTTCAAGGCACATCATCTGGCACTAAAACCGGCTGTCTAATTTGGGGAAATGGGCTTCCGCATGGAAAGCATCCATATGACATCCATAGTCTGTGTGTGTGTGTG
Organism: Pterois miles; assembly: GCA_947000775.1. Taxonomy (NCBI): domain Eukaryota; kingdom Metazoa; phylum Chordata; class Actinopteri; order Perciformes; family Scorpaenidae; genus Pterois; species Pterois miles. Next base: position 1,459,477 of record CAMQGK010000076.1, on the reverse strand, counting down.
TGTGTGTGTGTGTGTGTGTGTGTGTGTGTGTGTGTGTGTGTGTGTGTGTGTGTGTGTGTTAGTTAATAAGCGAATCAAGCAGACCTATGGCTGCAGGCTGTTATGTTAATACAATCAATGGACAAAGAATTTTATCCAAACACGCGTTTCCTCCCCACCTCATCATCCTCAGAAGATGTATTACGTTCAGCTCACACACACAGAAGGTCTTCCACCTGAGTCCCAGCTCCTTGCTGAGCCTAATGTCCTCTTTACCTCACATTATGCATTCTCTTTGCATAATGGTACTACTAACGTACTGCCATCCAAAGATGGAGCTTCCCGACATCATATTAAACCCGCATGCACTACCGCAATATTAACATATACACACACACAAGCCACTTTTGTGGAGCTTGCCTCTGATTTGCTTTCACATCCTGGCCCCCATTCAGAGACATTAGAGCGCCATGGTTATGATATCTGGTAATGCGCTGCTGCTGCATTGACATGCAGAATGAGTTTGAACTCATACATGCAAAACACAGCGATATGGACTGGTCCAACTTGCTATAGTGTGCGTGTGCGGTATGGGATCAAACATATTGCTGTTTACCTCTTTAAATTGCAATGTGTGTGTGTCTGTCAGACAGATTGCTTGTGTATGTACACACATGTCAGTATTGTATGCGCGACTGCTTTGGTGCTACGGTGGTGGATGCTGTGTTTGACCAGCGTGCATGTTAACGCGACAGGGGGGAATGTTGTGTATGACCGCTGAAATGTCCTCTGAGTAAACAGCCTGTGTTTGTATGTGAAACTCCGAGCCCAGAACCTAGAGAACAGATAATTGAAACTGTATGCTCTGTCCTCTCTGTTTAAACCCCTCGTATTGTTGCAACCATACACCACTTGCGCAACAAAATTTGACACATCTTTTTCTCTACACGTTCCAGCCTTCGGTCCACACTGAGCCAGAGCTTTTCACACCAAAAAAAGGATGATAACAACTCAATAAAACACTTTATGTAAGTCTCTGGAACACCATTAAATAATCCCTCATTTTGTTATTTAACAATCCAAAATCACACTGTTCAATGAGCCATCATGCCTGTATGGATTTGTTATGTTTCTCCACTCGTTTATCCAGAGTTTTCCTTTAATTTGTCAGCCATCTGTAAGTAATCATACAGAGCGGAAGGCGACAGAATAGAGGGATTTAGTGTACTTTCTTTAAGGAACAGAACTTAATTTAATTTTTTACATAGCTTAATTTTCTATAATAGTGTTGGAGCCTCGCTTTGTGTGTGTCAAGCAGTGAAAATGTTGTTTTTGAAAGGCTAAACACCAACAAATATAGACTGAAGGAGAAAATTTCACTAGATTTTGCTACCAAGTTGCAAAAAAATATCTTTTTAAATAGTTTTATACATAGACTTTTGATTTAGCTCTACTTTTTTGACATTCCAGTGTGGACGTAAAATACCTGAAAGTGCTTCCTGATTTGCCTGAGCGTGGACACGGCTTTAATCAGTCACTTCCTGGTGTGCGTGGATGAGACTCTCCGCCCAAATAAACTTACTTTAAATGCATTTTTCTACATACTTTTTGACTGGTGTATTTGCATGAGCCCTACACGCACATGTTCGCTTACATGTGGTTACATGCGTTGATGTCACCACATGTTTCGTTCCCCCTCTCTTGTTTTTTGTTTCCACTGAAACCACAAGGCTGCACACGAACATGTACATGCTTTAGATACTTAATGATGAAATGTTGCAGAGGTTAAACATATAGCCTGAGGCTAGTATGTGTTCCGCATCAATAGGCCTTCAATCCGCAAACTGCTTAACATATTTTTGACTTCCAATAAAGGAGGTATGAGTTCAACGCCTTGCTCAAGGGTGTTTTGACTGAACTTCAGACCTTTTTTAGTCTACATACTTACATTCCTCGTCCCGTGTCTCCTCACAGATGGCGCCCAGAGGAGCTGAGTCTCGACCCGTTCCCCGCTACGAAGAGGTGGACCGGCAGTACCCCACACACCCCAGGTGAGACCACTGTGTGTGTGTGTGTGTGTGTGTGTGTGTTTGTTCCTCAGTGCAGGAAATGAATGGATAACTTCTTGCCACTCCTTCCCTTTGTGTCTCCATCACACACACACACACACACACACACACACACACAGAGCACACACTAATCCTCTTTGGAGCTTATAATTAAATCTGGAGTGTTTGCCTTGGGAGTGTCTACTCATCCCAGGAATAGGAGTGTTCAGCTCTCCAGAGAGTGGGCCACAAGCTGGAGGATCGCACATGCACATCCAGAGGATGGCTTGTTCTGAGGAAGAAACCTCTAGTGTGGGTTTAATGGAACTGCATATGTTCCTTTATATTTGTTTAAATGTCAAATTAGGCACATGTGTACCTCTTCACATTTCCCAGCAGCGCTACAGCACGCCCGCGTCAGTGCAACACACCACAGTATTACCCGAGTGTGTGTGCACACGCTGAGCAAACGCCTTCTTTGCGGCCCCAGCGGCGAAGTGGAGCGTGGAGCAGCGTGGCGCGAGGAAAGCAAGAGGAGGAGAATGAGGAAAAGGGGGACACCGGGATGGAGAGGAGGAGAGGGAGGAAAAGAGAACAGTCATTTCACGGGTTATTGCGCCTCCTGATATGACAGGCACCAGGGAGCGCAGACATTGGGGGGGGGGGGGGGGGGGGCATGAGAGACAGCAAGGTTAGCCAGCTGTAACTGTGGAGACAAACCTAAATGGAGACAGACGCACTGAGGGAGACCTGATGACCTTTGACAGCTCAAACTAGTCTGAGGTACAGTAACACCGAAAAAAGAAGCAATGCCATTTACGTATTGAAACTTTCTTTCTAATGATATTGAAGCACGTCCGGAAAATTGAAAACCTTCCCAGCCATTCAGACTGAAATGAAAGCTGAGTTCTGCATTTTATTGCTGAAATAATGAGCGGACAATCCGTTAATCATTTGAATCATATTTCAAGCAAACTCTCTCTGTCCCAGCCTCTCAAATGTGAGGATCTGCTGCTTCATAGCATCGAAAATTGAATCTCTTTGTATTTTACATTGTCGGTCAGACAAAACAAGAAATTTAAAGACTTGAACTTAGACTCTGGGGAGTCACATTTATCTCTGTTTCCTGCCATTTTAATTCTTCCAGCATATTAATAGAGGCTTTTATTAGCACCAGTCTGCAACCTCTTGGTCTGAGAAATGAAGCCAGTGCTGAAGTGACTTAAATCTGCATTTCTTCCAATAGCCAGCAGGAGGCGACTCTTCTGGTTGCAAAATGAAGTCTGATTGTATAGAAGTCTATGAGAATATGAGCCTACTTATCACTTATTACCTCAGTAAATATTGTAAACATTCAGTCAAAAACCAAGATGGAGATGGCCAAAAAGCCAAGATGGTGACGGAAAAAACCAAGATGACAATGAACAAAATCAAGATGGCGACAATCATAAACTAAAATGGTGTTGGCCAACGGGGGACGTCCTGCTGACTACGTCCACTTCTGTGATGCAGTCTATGATCAACACTAGCACCTGTCCAGTTCTGCAAATTACACACAGCAGCAAATTTTTTCTGAAATATTGGACTATATTATATGTATATATAATTAGGCGTGAAGATAAGAACTGAGGTTCAAATAATGTTCATTACCTCAAGAAATGTTCTCATTGTTATTTAACTGTTGTTCATCTCCTCTTTGAAGTATTTTTAGGCCCAAGACCCCATAGGATATCATCTGTTTGAAATGCATATGGTACAGTTAACATGCTTCTGGGGACAGTTGCCTCAGCAGAAGAGCAAAAGCAGGCAGAGGAAAAGTGCCAGATAGAGTTTGAACACTGTTCAGACTCCCATGTTTGTGTTCTTGTTTCTGATGTTTCTGTAAAGATAAATCACGACTCCTCAGTCCCCAAAACTCCTCTGCCTCCCCCTAGCATAAATACAGAGGCGAGAGGAGGTGGAGACGCAAATATATTCCGGGAATTTTCTTTTTTTTTTTTTTTTTTTTTTTTTTTTCATCGAGGGGGAAAAAACAGGAGGAAAAAGAGAGAGCAGACACAGCAGTGAATTGAATGCATTTTTCAAAGTGGAGCTGAACTTTGTGCAAAATCCCCCCGGGGGCCGCCATTATTGAAAGCCATTTCCTCTCAAAATGAGTGCGGCTCCACCATTGGCCTGGCTCTCATTAGCATACATTTGGCCTGCCTTTGTGTGGAGCCGGCTGGGGCTGCAGCTGGAGGGGTGGGAGTGGAGGAGGTGAGTGTGTATGTGTGTGTGGGCTTGGATAGTACAGGAGATGTAGCAAAGCACCTCACAGATGGGAGCAAATGGTGAGAGTCGAGGAGAGCTATGAGTCAGACGGATGGGGATGAAACCGAGGCAGACATTTAAATATTTCACTTTCAGTGTTGTATTGCTCAGTGTCAACATGTCCATCTACATTATACTGTAGCTCACCTAATGAAAGCACACAAGTTTGGCTTATTAAATTTGTGTTTTTTTAAGGAGTTAGCACTTGAGCTGTCTGAATTTCTGGTTTATTATTCCGTGATTTGTCCGGCTACTCCCACCTCTCAAATCCAGAGTTTTTTTGGACCTGGAGGAGCGGATGCCAAAGTAAAGGACAGAAAGTGGACCTCAGCCTGGGACTCAGTGCCGAGAGCTACTTGCATGGCAGCCAGCAAGACTCGCTGAAGTCTGGGAAAGCGGATTTGGAAAGAGGGCTGGAAGTGGCACAGCGTGGAGAGGTTTGCCCCAGGGAGGGTGATAGTGCTACTTTGGCTCTCTCCGTTGGCCATTAACGCCGTGGTGCAGCTCAGCCTGCGGAGAGGCTCTATGCTTGGGGACACACACAAGAAGTGTGCACACACACACGGCCATATGGAGAATATTAACAACATTACCAATTCAAAGCAGCAGGTCACGGGCGCGGCGACCCGGCCCCAGGTTATCCAATCGGAACACCCCCTGACCCTCTCCCCCAAGGTGATTGGATTAGGGGGTGGGTTGGCGCGGCAACATTGCTGGCCGGGGTTGATAATTGGCTGATTAATGTGGAGCCGATGGCCAGTGAGTCAGAGGGCCGAACTGGCCTCATGAAGCTCCGGTCACATCTGGACAATGAAGCCGACCCACTGAGAAGATTGGTAAAGGTCTTCACTGGTCCGTTTGGTTCCTAGTAAGACCCAACACGGACTAGCTGGGTCTAAATTAGGGCCTGGCAATATATCAATGTAGAGAATAAATAGATATCGTCTTAGATTTTGGATATTGTGATAAAGTGTTGTCTTTTTCTGGTTTTAAAGGCTGCATTTCCATGATGTACTTTTCTGAACTTACCTAGCTGTTGTTTTATTTGCCTTTAACCAATTAAATCATTATGTCCACATTACTGATGATTAATTATGAAATATCTCATTGCCTGAATATTTTGTAAAAGCACCAATGGTCAGCCCTACAGTATTGTCGCATATCAGCCAGCCCTAGTCCACATTGCATACAGTGATATATGTCTAATATTCAAGTGGAAGCAAAGGAAAAACATGGCCTCTCACTGATTCATAGCAGCGCAGGCGTCCCTCTTTGTTTGGCCCGTGTTGTTCAGTCTGACTGTCCTCAGGTCCCTTTCAGATCTGGTCTCTTTTGGATCTATTAGTCCACCACTTCTGGACTCCTAGAGACCTCTAGCAAGCGCATCATTTTGCAGGTGTTTGCGGTCAGTCATTCTAAGCTGAGGCCCTTAGGTTCGTCATCAAGCGTTCTCTGCTCCTCCTTAAAAATGCAAAGGGCAGCATCTTGAGTGTCCTCAGCATGTCGAGTGTCCTCTATGTGGGCAAGTGTCCCCTTAAGCACTCTCATCTGACCTTCCTGAAGAGTGCACACACTTCCACGCCGGCTACTTGGTTTTCTCCACCATGTCTCAGCGCATGAACCCTCTGACCTCGGGGCTGTGTCTGCTCAGGCCCTAATGAGCCACGTCCACATTGGACACACCTTGTAGCGACACAGAATAGAAATGAATAAATGACTCAGCGCCTCACTGAGTGGTAAGCAATGTGTTGATTAGGAAAGGAGGAATACTACAAATGAAAAACCCCTCTAAAATGCTCATATTTTGTCGTCCGTTTCTGCTTCATCGTCTGACTTTATTGGCTCCCAGAATTCCTCTCCCTACCTCACACAGTTGGATGGTTGTATTTCTTGCAGAGGCCTTTTATTATTTTAGCGCAGTAATATCGTTAGGGCTCATAGTTTGGAGCTCCGGATGGCTTTTTCAAGGTCAGGGGAGAAATCATATTTTCGCTGCACTCGCCCCATCTTTATTAAAACCCAATCCCGCTTCTCACACTTTCATAAGTGATCAACTGTTTCCTCACCCGCTGCTGTCCAGCTGTCGAATGACTCACTTTAAAACTCACCCAACTCAGTTTGAGTTATTGTCTCCGTAACTCATTTAATTTCTCGGGTCCTGGAGAGTCTTTTCTTCGCAATAGTTTTTGCCCCATAACAGCTGCCGATGTCTTCTACTGTGCGTGATTGGTTTAAAAGGTGATGTGACCCACCCCCCACCCCCTTTTATTGTTAAATAAGCAACCCAAGAGTGTCTGAAGCAATGTGCTGATACTTTTTGTTTGATTTCCCGAGAGGTGCTCTGACCCTTTTCTTATTTGCGGGCTCCGTCGGTGTGCAGTGTTTGTCCAGCTAACGGTGTTTGTGCTCAGACGCAGGAACATGTAATGGAATCAGAGGTAGGAAATGAAAAGGCTTTAGCCGGCTCTGCCACACGCCCAGCCGAGGAGGCACCGCTGGCTCTACCTGTTTACAATAACTTCTCTTTCTCCGTCCTCTGCATTTTTCTCTGATTCCATCAGTCCTTTTTCATCTGCAGTTTTGTGTCGCTTCTGTTTATATCTCTCCTGCGTCTCTTTGTATCTCATCTCGCTCTCCGTCTTCCATCCCTCTCTCCCACAGTCTCCCAGGTGCGTGTATGGGAAAGTAGAATCATCACTTTATAAATAAAACAAAAGGTATACACTTGGAGGCTGCGGCGCTCCCCATGAGCTCAGCGAGAAATGCAAAGACTTGTCATGTACAAGTCTGCACGACATCCAGTCCGCAAATACAGATGGACGGGCTGCTCTGTGGAAGAGACGTGAATTTAAATGCTCTCTTCTTTGCACAGAATAGAATAGAAAAGGCAAACAGTGAACTTCATTTGAACTGCGCAGAATCTGAGAGGTTTAATACGAGTTGTGGCGAGCCTCAAAGTTTCTGCATTGCCCTTCTGTTTCTGTCATTACTGCTTTTCCTCTGAATGTCTCTATTACATGATCACTCTCCCTCTTGGCGTACGGCCCAAGGCATAAATCTGACCTTTGACCGCCTTTAATAGGGGCTACATGTACTTTTGGTGCCCCAGGAATGTACTTTTTTTTTTTTTTTTTTTTTGCACTCTTGCAGTCATTGTAATTCACTGTCCCCATATCAGATATCGTGGCCAAAGGAATTCACAGTAATATTACCACAGTATCTGCAGAAAATGTAAAAAAAAAAAAAATAAATAATGATAATGCAGTCAAATTTATCTTTCACTTTGTTGACTGAGCATTTTGTCTTTATTTTTTTAGCTTTCCTCTTTTTTGCTCTCTTGCAGTCATTGTGTCAATTATTATTAATTTTGTTTATTATATATTGATTTATTTTTTTAAATATTTCTCATTTTTATTTTATTCTATTTTATTGTATTTTTGTTATTATCATTTTTTCTCATTTTTAAATAGTATACTATACTATAATATGATTAACATAAAATAATTCACGATAATATCACAATATCTATAAAAAATTTCAATAATAATTATACTTATAATAATGGTATCAAACAATTTCATCTTTCACTTTGTTTATTGTGCGTTTTGTCTCTTTTTTTTGGCAAATAAATTACACTTAAAATAGGAGTATAGGGAGGTAGAGAGTGAGTCTGTAACCATAACTGTACATACGTATATAAAATTATTTAAGAGGCACTGGATTATTTACACAATATTATCATATGTGTAGTTAACATGATGTTAATATTTCATTTTTAATCGTCAATACTGGTATATCATGACGCCCCTATGGGTACACATTATTTGTTATGGTTTAGGATGTCGTCATGTTTTTTACGGAAACAATAAAAAGCATGACTCAACGATTATTGATAGTCGTGTGAGGTGTGATATCACTAGGCTGATAAATTAGTCATTGCATGTGAGCTTTATGAGACTCCTAGTTTACATCCAGGCTGTATCCCGTCTCTCCTCACCTTCTCATTTCTAAGCTCCCGCTCTGCAGCCGGACCTGCTGCTACCTACCTGCCGCTGGTACACTTCACATTCCTTGTCATTGCCGGGTATATAGTAGCAGAGAGTGTAAACACAGGCCCATTTAGATGAGCCATGTGCGTCTCGGTGAGAGCCAATTTCCACTGCTGTTGTTGATATAGCCTGGTTTGATTAGCGGAGCTGCCTCGGCGGGCCAGGGCCACAGTGGCTAATGGTTTCCTCTGCCAGGCCTGCTCTGTGTCTGTAGCACTCAGCTAGCACAGTGCCATTAGCATCATAACTTAGTGTGTGTGTGTGTGTGTGTGTGTGTGTGTGTGTGTGTGTGTGTGTGTGTGTGTGTGTGTGCAGGGTTAGGACAAGGATGAATCTGGAGAATGCATCATACACTAATGAATATGTCAACTTGCTAAACGTACTGTATTACATCTTTTAAATAAACAATCTTTACAATAATTGATTCGTTTTGGCTCAGAAATCAGCAGTTTCACCACATTAAATAAATATATATATATATATATATATATATATATATATATAGTTTTCTGCAGCTCCATGGTATCTTCAAATTATGACATATTAAACCCAGAAGTGTGTGCGGACATCATGCATATGAATGTGTGTGTGCGTGGGAGCGTTTGGCAGTGAAGTGCAGCAGCTGTTTTTTGCTGCAGAGCAATTAATGCATTTTGCATGCAACGCGTGTCTGTTCCTCGTCAGCCAGCTAACAGGTGAGGACATAGCTGGCAGATGTGCTTACATATGCATCTGTATGCTCTCACATCAGTGACTTAAATGTGCAGATGTAATTTATGTGAGTGCAGATCAATGTTTAAGCACTTACACTTGTTATTTATGTGTGTGAACAAAAGAACCTGCATACATGCATCCGTAAACTTTAAGCTGAGTGGGTAAAGTGGGTAAGTGGGTAAGGAATATCTTATCTTATCTTATCTTATCTTAAAGAATATGTACAGCAGAATACGATGTTTGTTACGTTATACGTGTACATGTTTTTGGTCAACATCATCCTCTCTGTAGCCCAATTTTTTCCATACAACAGAAGAGTTTATTTTTTCAACCAGATCTGCGTTTCCTGTGTTCCTCATTGTCAGGTTGTGGTCGACGATTCGCGGGGCCTTTTGTAGGTGTTGACAAATTGATCAAGAATGATTGTAATTGATGGTTTGCTGCCTGTCACTCAGCAATAACAAACTCTTTCTCAAAGTTCAATCAAAAAAGCTGGAGTGTCTTGACATTTCACGGCCTGCGACTGTCAAAGCTTAAAGGAGCAGTGTGTAGCATTTCTGGGGATCTATAGGCAGAAATGGAATATAATATTGATAACTATTATATATTATATTATGTATATTGATATCTACAGAGGGAGAGGGTCCTCTTCACGTCCGCCATGTTGTTCTTTCATGTTTCTACAGAAGCCCAGAACAGACAAACCAAACACTTAGTAAGGGCTGCGTGTACTTTTGGTGGCCCAGGAATGTAGTTTTTTGAGACGCAGAGTACAAAACCGTGGTACCGCCAGCCGCTGTTTGACTTTCGTTGCTCCTTGAGCAGTGTTATTATGGTGAGGATGACCTCTGAGCGATGCAAGTGGAAGGATCTTCAGTTCATTGCAATCTGTAACCACACCACTAGATATTACTAAATCATAGCGCGTATCCTTTTTTAAGTGACATATTGTACAGCCCTACTCTATACACAACTAGCAAAGTTTTTGACTTAACTTAATACCTTGACTTTATACAGTATGTTTCCTTGAATCCAACTTTTTATGGTTCCTCTTGCTCTTCTCTGTATATAATAGATGTATTTATTAGTTGTGTACGTATTGTCCCACACTTCCATAAAGTAACTAAAATATGATAATATAAGTGAATAGGACAAGACATGGAGTCCAGCATGTACTGTTGAAAATTGCAATATTTTTGGAGACTCTTGTCTTAAAATAAATTATGTAAAGCTTCCCTGGTAGCTGTTGAATCCTGTATTTCTAACTATTTTGCTCTGAAAGCAGGCCTGTTTTTCTTTCAGGCTCTTCTCATAAACCAATCGTAACTATACCTACAAATAGTAATAGACTGTAATTTGTATATAGCCCACAAAATCAATTTGTATGTAATCCACAGGAAGTATAAAGAGCAACAAACACCATGTAGGGAGGAGGTCGGGGTGGACGGGTAGGTCAAAAAACATCAGATTTATTCAACGCTGATTTATTTGTCATTTAACTTCTGTACTTGAGCTACACAACTTCTGTAGTTATTTTAACCCAAACCACAATCTTTTCCTAGACGTACCTAAGTAGCTTTGTTGCCTAAACCTAACTTGTTGTTGTTGCCAAAGTTGCCAAATCTAACCAAGTCAATGTTTTCCCACATCGGAGTAGTTTTGTTGCCTAAACCTAGCCAAGTTAGTCTTTTCCTAAACCTAACTACGTAGCTTTGTTGCCTTAACCTAACCAAGTCAATCTTTTCTTCAACCTAACCTTTGTCGCGTAACCTCTGTACTTAAGTTACACTACTTTCACAGGTATTTTAACCCAATCTTTTCGTAAACCTAACTAAGACGTTTTGTTGTCTAAACCTAACCAAGTTACCTAAACCTAACTAAGTAGCTTTGTTGCCAAAACTAAACTAAGTCAATCTTTTCCTAAACCTTACTGAGTAGTTTTCATAAGGTAACTTCTGTACTTATGTAACACTACGTTATTTTAACCCAAATCGTCTTTCCTGAACCTAAGTATTTTTGTTGCCTAAACCTAACCATTCCAGTGAAGACAGAAGTTTATTTTGAAAGTGTGTGGTAATTGACATGTGTCATGTGTTGTTTTACCCTCAGAGAGGAATAATTTCATAACTCGTCAGAGCCATTTTATGAGGATACAGTTTTTCATTAGATGACACCAACTTTACATAAAATATTTGGAAATGCAAGCACAATAATTCATTGTCCTTTCTGAATGTAAAATCAGTGACTGCACAAAGGTTCGCATACAGGCCTGACAGTTGTTTTCCAGCTGTTTAGGACAGGGGCGACCAGGATGGTGAGTGTGGGGGTCTAATAATGAGTTGGGAGTATTGGGGGGGTTACTACAGTAATTTTCTCTTTCCGTTTCCTAGGGGCAGGTGCAGGGTAACCCCCACCCCCCATTCCCCACACCACCACCACCACCACCACCACACACATTCTTCAGTGTCATAAAGCGGAAGCTAAACCAGCAACGCACGCTCTCCCAGTCCCAGATGGACATTTTCCTCTCACTGTTGTAATCACATACGCTGCCAACACACATTCACATGCATATAAATATAATATTCAGTCACTCTCAGAGGGTGGCGGGGGGTGCTATACGGTGCTGATGTTCTCCAAGTGTGAGTCAGATGTATTACACGGCGTGTCATTACAGCCTTCCACTCTAGCTGGTCCCTGTGGTTCACATCATCACACCCTGAACTGCTGCTCTATATAGACCTCGGAGTGTCTGTCTGCCTCCCCTTTTCTTTACACCGACTCCATTTTCAGGCATCATGAATGAATCAAATTTAAAGAGCAAGTGGAAATTCAATAACATACATTGCTCAAACGAAATGTAGAGAGATGACGTGATAAATAAGGATGAGAATGCATTTGTTACTCCCATGTATGTGTCTACATTGCAGCAAATAGCTGCTACGTAAATGAAAGGTGTGTTACAATATCACCCGTACATTAAATAATAACCGACCAAGTACTAATTCATTCTTGAAAGTCTCTCCATTTTCCTTTTCATTCAAAGCTATATATTTCGTCCAACATCTATCATGGTAACATCTCATTTGCATTTGATTTTAGATGTTTTATTTTTATTTTGACATTTCAAAAGTGTGCGGAAAACTCGCTTGACAGCTGAATGAAAACACAGTTTCTCGTTGTCATAAGCTCTTTTCAAGCTAGATTAGCGGAGCCGGCGGAGCTCCTTTAATTATCATTACAGACGCCAGCCAGTGTTTTATGTCAGCAGGAATCTGCCATGTTTGGCATGTGTTTTTGTAAATCAAAAGCTCTGGAGGAAATTTCCACCCTGTCCTCGGGCAACTGTAGCTCACTTGTTATGTGTTTAGACCAGTATGCAGCATCTATCTTCTATGGACTCTTTATTTTACTTTTATTTTGTTACTATTTCAGCGGGTTCCTTCCATGTGTTTGTATTTCTTCCTGCTTGTCAAGCTTCGTCTCTTTCACATGATGCTCAGATGAAGTTACACAAGTTTACAAGTAAACAAGCGATCTCAGTCTGACACTTAGGATATACAAACCGACCCATGCACTCTCCCCCTGGCTCGCTCATGCACACATACTGGAAATGTTTTGTTTGGATCCGCTACATTAAATCCTAATTTATGTAGAAATTCAAATATTATGGACGTTTAACGCATTCTCTGAGGACATGTCAGGTTAGCAGAGACACACAGACTAAACACTTCCCTCCATCTCCCGACCAGGCTGAAACCAGCTGTGTGACCCAGGGATGAGGAGCTCTCTGTGGGTCACTGAGACCCGTGGAGCCCCTAATCCCCCAGCTGCTTGGTCGTACACAGACACACACACACACACAGATACACAATCTGTCAGGACTTCCCCTTATGTTGCTTTGATACAGTTTTTGATGAAATGAGGTTAAATCATTGTACAACAAAAAACACAAACTTAAGATACACATTCAGACTGTCAGACACTCACCTCCTTGAAGAAACACAAGTACTCCCATATGAGCAGACACTAGCCACCAGTCCTGGGCTACCAGGCCATGTCAAGCCAGGGTCAAAGGTCATCCTAACCTGTGTGCCATGGCACTACAGGAATGAATCTTACTTCATCTATCCTGCAGACATCCAGGAAAATGAACAAAGAATGTATTTAAGGACACTTTCACATCAAAACTGGTACTTTCCAAACAAATTGTGGTGCTTTGGTTCGATTCATTTCAACATGAACATTTGTTAACCCTTTAAAAACTGTTTGCACGATCTGAAATCAAAACCATAATAGCGACAGCATTCATCGTTTTAGCAGCAGAAAGCTTTGTCTTCCGTCATTTGCGTCATAACGTTGTACGCTGGTGGCGACGTTGAGTGCTGAATATAACAAACTATCAAGACGCCTTTGCACTCGATCTGCTCGTAAAAACCAGCAGATCTCAAAAACTGAAAAATGTGCACGGTTCAAATAACTCATTGAGTGTCCAGGAATATGTTGTCAATGTTTCTATGTTTAGAAATCATTTGAGTCAATAGGTTTTTTGTGTTTATTTGATAACATTTTATGAAAAAACATGCCAGATTTTAATTAGGGCTTAAGGTAAAAATCATTTTAACGTCACTAATCTCTTGAATGAATGTTTCTGAGGTTGCAGCGGCTCAGTTTTAAAGCTAGAGTGAAGATATGATAGTCTAGTTTCATATGAAACTAGAAAACCTGATGAATCCACTGGTACCAGCCATGTCACACTAGCTTATCACTGAGGCTAAATAACGCTCCAAACTTGTACATTTTGGGGAAAGAACTGACAGCCGTTTTCAAGAGGTCCCTTGACCTCTGACCTCCAGATATGTGAATGTAAATGGGTTCTCTGGGTCCCCACCAGTCTCCCCTTTACAGACACTTTATGATAATCACAGTCAGTTTGGATCAAGTCATAGTCAAGTCAGCAGACTGACACACTGACAGCTGCTGCTGCCTGCTGCTGCCTGTGGCTTCAGTTTGACAAGTTATGATCTGAGCATATTGTCTGTGCAGTACCTGTGAGGGTTTCTGGACAATATCTGTCATTGTTTTGTGTTGTTAATTGATTTTTAATAATAAATATATACATACATTTGCATAAAGCAGCATATTTGCCCACTCCCATGTTGATAAGAGGATTACATGATTTACTTTCTCCACTTAAGATATATTTTGAGCAGATAAAAAATGTTAATTAATTTGTGATTAATCACAAATATTTTAATCGATTGACAGCCCTAATTTTAATATTTTTTAAGTTTATGGCACAGTTTCTATACTTTCATGAATTATTTTGGTTTATTGACTTGTGTAACCTTTTAGCTTAGGTTGTCCAGACTTACAGACTTAAAGGATGTGAAGCATTTGAAGATTCTCCAAGAAATGACATCACAATAAGTAAAACTACCAATGTAGGCACTGGTGGACCATTACTGTAACAGAGTTTAAAGGGTTAATTAATTGAAACAGATGAGTCAGTGATTGAAGAGCAAAGTGTTAATGTTAATGTTAATGGATGTGTTTTTTTCCTGCAATTTGCATTGATTTATGCACAGGATACTATGTTATCGAAGCATTACTGCACATATGAATTTATTGTTGCTCATATCGCAACTCATGAGAAGCTAATGATAGCGCTGTAGATGAGAGAGGAGGAAAAGAGGAAGTGCTAGAAACATTTAAATGACAGGGTGCACGAGGAGGATATTAAGGGGGGAGGTCACAGAGGTGAAGGAGAAGGAAAGGAAGATAAATATTCAAGTGGAAACGATGTGGAAATTGAAGATCGCAGAGGGGGAAAGTCAGGAGAGTGATGAAGGAAGAATGGGGAAGCTGGCGGAGGTTACTGTCTGTTTGGGTGGCCCTGAACCGGGCTGAGGACCCAGGTGTTCCCCCTCCTCTACCCCTCTTTCTTTCCTCTCCTCTTTGCCTCCCCTGGTGGCCTTCACCATCTAATCTGGATTAATGAGCAGGTTGACCTTCGTCTCTATTTCTCTCTTATTCCACTCCTCGTTTAGCTTTCCATGGAGGAATATATAGTTTTTAGCCAGACTCTTTCCCATCTGCTTCTGTCTCCCATCATCATTTACCACATGAAATCTCTCTTTCTCCGTCTTTTCTTCCGTCTTTTACGCTTGCTTACCTTATCTCAAGCCTTGCATGTGTGTGTCTATGTGTGTGTGGCTCCGTCTTTCCCACCCTGCTGACTGACAAGGCAGCGCTGTTCATTCTTGGGACCACCTGTGTATCCCGTTCCAGCGCTGCGTTTGGGTGGTCAGGCCTCCCAGCCCACAGAAAACACACTGATATCTGGGACACACACACATTTAGAAACCCACGTCATCACCGTTCGTGAATATCCTCAAGGGAAGTCCTCGTATGCACACACACACACAAGCTGTACGCAAGCTAATCTGTGGTGAGTGAGTCATTCTAATTGGCCAGTCAACAGGTGCTGAGCTGGACTCCAGGGAGCAGACAGAGGAGACGCAGGGATATGATTGCAGAACAAGGGAGAGGCTAAGCTCAAGGCTTCTGTATAATAACTACAGTGGGAGCCATTGTTGAAGCACAGGAAGTAAATGTCTTTATCTGTTTGTTGCTGTTTGATATTAGAGTAATAATTTGAACTGTAGCCAGTTAATGTTCGGACCAACAATCGCATCAAAAAATGTGTGTTTACATTCTTAAATTTACAGGATACTGTTGGTCTTCTGTAGTGTTATTTATATAAGAAACTTGGTATCCGTGTTCAGGGGATTAGAGATACCTGATTTTTCCCCAGATAGATTTAGCCTTGGATAAACATGCCATGAATTCAGGGTAACCAGTAGGGATCACCAGAGGCTCCACAATATTTAAGTATCGTGATAAGATAAATTGCAATTTATTACCTTTTTAAATTGCAAATTATGCAGCATGTCAACATTTATTTTATCTAATAAGATACAGTTTTCATTCCGCTCAAAGTTTCGTTAACATATCTTGAAGTCAGAGGTCAAGGGACCCGTTTGAAAATGACCAACTTCGGAGCGTTATTTCCTCCCAACAAGCTAACATGACATGGTACTAATTATTCACTTGGGACTACCAATGGATTTGGTTTTGTATTTTCATATAACCGCAGTGTCTTCAGTCTAGCTTTAAGACTGAGCCCTCTACAACCTCTGAAAGACAGAGCAGACAGACCGTTTTTGTGTCAAATTGATATTTTAAGCAAGTAGCCGTGTAAAAAGCGGGATAATGTACAGCTAGCAGGTCATTGTTGTGAAATAAACCCCTTCAGGGTGATGCATCACTTACATACTGAATGGTAACCCCTTATATTATGATATGTATCATATCTCCAGATTCTTGTCATGACACAGCCCTGATATGTGATGACAAAGTCTTCAGATATGACAGAATGAAAAGTATTTTATTGCATGCAGCATCCTTATATTCAAAATATTAATGTCCTGAAACTGCGTACTCAACATACGTACAGCACAGGAAAGCATAAACAAGTAGCTTTTAGCACTGTGCTAAATGACTTCACAAACAGGAGATGACTCAGTGGTGAGGAACTTTGTTGCATCCGATGAGCCTTCAGACTGGACTTCCTGTTTCGTAGCAGCATTTCATCTTCTCACCTGACCTGGAGCAGCAAGCCTTCTCGAACAGACTCTTTAGGTGCATTTGGTGTGAATGTGCCGTTCACTACTATATATGGCCAAAACAAGGTATGTTAAAGTTTGTAATGACACTTGCCACTTCTGATGTTGACAGGGCTCATTGTAGATCATCACTTTTATAAATAGGGAGTGTTTCCCTTACAGCTAGGCCGATGAGGACCTGACTTTTAGATTCGCTGACTTGCTCTAGCTAGATGTGTGTCACTCAGCACTGGAAACAGCACATAAGATGGAAAACATTTGAATGGGCCTGTGAAAGGTGAGCAGCCCTCCCTTTTCCCCTCTCCTCTTTTACTTTCTCTCCACTTCCCTCTCTTTCTCAGTCTCTCCCTCTTTCCTTCCGTCTCCCCGAGGCCGGCGTGTCGCCTTACCCAGGGGTTTAGCCCCTAATCACCCAGAGCTAGTGGGAGGGAACCGGAGACTTCCAGCTGGCTGCCTCGTTACTGCAGACCCCTGGGACACACACACACACACACACATTCCTACACACTCCAGCTAAACACACACACAACCTCATATATGCTTACCAAGGCATTTGCTGTTATCTCTTGGCATCTCTCAATCCACCCCCCCCCCCCTCCACAACTCAATCCTGCCAAGGCCACAGCCTCTCCACGTAAACTGAATAACAGGAGGAGGCTTACCGCGAGGGAGGGCCAAATCTCTGGCATGTCCTCTACTGCAAACCAGTTTAAACCAGTATTAAATATTCCTCTAGACAGTCTCTACCTTCTGATTTTTCACAATCATATTTGTCTTTCAGGAGGGATCCTTATGATTACCCCACCCACTCCAGACCTGTGCCCAGAGAAGCAGCCCCCTACCACGACCCCCCAGCTTCCAGCCACCCCAACCGTGTGCAACAATCCCATCAGGCGCCCAGCAGCCCCCGCTACAACCCCTCCTCTCCTCATGCAGGGCCGAAGCACCGTGCAGCAGTGAGGCAGGACGTTCCCCCATCGCCCACCGCAGGCCAAAGAGGGCGCCACTACTACGAAGCCGCCGGAGGGCGAGTGGACGCCTACCGGCAAGGCAGCCCCGGCCGCTACGCCAGCCCCAAGAGGTATCCCGATGCCAGGGACCGCTACGCCAGCCCCGAGCGGTACCCCGATGCCAGGGAGCGCTATGCCAGCCCCGAGCAGTACCCCGATGTCAGGGAGCGCTACGCCAGCCCAGAGCGGTACCCCAATGCCAGGGAGCGCTACGCCAGCCCGGAGCGGTACCCCAATGCCAGGGAGCGCTATGCCAGCCCCGAGCGGTACGAAAGACAGCCCGACCCCAGGAGGAAGAACCCCGTGATAGGTGCGGTGTAAGGAGGTACTCTAGAGCTAAGTCACGTCATACAAAGAATATAAATAACTCCAAATTCATGTTTCCAGATTTGTGAAACATAACATGGGCTGTCTGAGCTGCCAGTGTGGATAAGTGATATTTTGCCATATTAACTTATCTGTTCAAGAACCCTGAAAGCAATAAGTGACAAGCTGGGAGGCTAAAATACGGCTTATTTTCAGAACCATCTGGTCATAACTCTCTCCACAGGCCAAGACCGATTTAACAAGGACTCACTGGTGTGTGTGTGTACATGTACTGTATATGCATGTTTGCAACCGCTTGTGTATATTTGCCATTGTTTATATCAACAGGAAGTTATTTTGAGATAGATTTTATGATAAAATTAAATTATGGGTAATTGAATTAATGACAGATATGTTGTATAGATTCAAATCTTTTCCAGCGTTTTGCACAAGCCGATCAACCTGAAGGAAGTAAAGAAGGATCACCTTGACCAGCCGGGCCAGGAGACACAGGAAGCTGAAGTCGACAAACAGGAAAAAGGAAGTAACACCACTTCAAAGTGTCCTCTTGTCCTTGATGTTTAGTCTCTTGGACTTCCTCTACATCCTGCTATCACTCTTTGATTAGATTCGTTGGATGTGGAGGCAGCTCATGCATTTTACTGTACATGTGTTAGACGTATAAATGAGTTTATTTGTGATATTTTTGCGGCGTTTCTAATAAAATGTATGAATCTTCATCTACACACAGATCATAAAAAGCTGTGTGACAGTGCAGCTTATAAAGAGCTAAACATTTGAACATGTCACTGTTTAAAGTCTCTGCACTGAAAACTCACTAAATGTGCCAATGGTGGTTTGATTCAAACATGCTGTCAAATAAATGCATAGGTTGTTTTTTTTTTTTACACAAATTTTTTGCATTAAATATTTTGAAGATCTGCGCGGCACCAAATTATTTCATCCCATTTTTGTTCCATTTAAGCAGTTATCCAGCCTATGCGTATTTAAAATATCCCATCAAACTGTGACAACACCATGAGTCGCCGCTTTAAAAAATTCATTAAAATATTCAGCTTAATTTCTCCGAGCACAATCTCCAGATAAATTTGCCCTGCAAGATGACTGATAAGAGTAGCCGGCGTTCTGATAATGACTAAATCATATTCAACAATTAGCGGCAGGGAAAGCTCCACTAGAAAATGATTACTGCCCAATTTGCTCTCCGAAATAAAGATGGCACTGATTGGTGAAATTAGACGTTAAAAGGGGAATAATTAGAGTGTGGGGGAGGCTTTTTCTGTCGGTTAGTGTTTAATTAGCGTCAAGGCCAACGAGGACCGGGCCTCTGCTGATCCGTCACGTCTCCACTCCGCTTTGACCCTGTCCTGTCTGGGCTGGAATACACTTTACAAACCAGCCAGCTCAGACACATATAGAGTTGATTTCTTCAACCTACTTCAGATGAGGGACAAGCTACTAACAATAATAAACAGCATGCCTATTATAACACATTTCTATTCATATAGAAGTTTTCAAAGCAGCATGACCAACCAGAATGGATTCAAGCTGCATAAACAATAATAGGAAAAAGCATGGCGGCTGTCTGCTGACCATCCTGTGATGACGAAACGGTTCATTTTTCACAACTGTAACAAGGATTTTGCATTACCAGTCACATGTACTGTGGCTTCACCGTTACCTGAGGCATTACCGTGCCGTGATCACAACACCACCATGATGGCATTATGTGATGGTAATGCAAGTGTGGAACTGTTTAAAAACCTCCCTTTGGTGGGCTGTTCAAAGACATTCCAGTATGTAACGTTTGAGTGTCTGATGCTGATAAAATGTAGTTATGAGCTGTTTTGTTGGACAATCAAATCCAGAAGGCGAACAATGAGAAGGCCCTCTTACACACCAACAGGAAGATTTTTTTAAACCAATCCCCCGTAATGTCATACATTTGACCAAAAAAATGAATTATTAAAGGTCCACTTCCTTGCTTTTCTGGTCACGTATCGACAGCCAAAACTATTCAGCTGAAAACTCCAGAAGAAGCTAGAAGGTGGACCTTGGGTTTAGGTTTTTGGTCAATACCTGTCTCCAAGGTAAAGAATGAACAAAAACAAAAAGTTTAGCTAAAATATTAGAGGAGCTGTTATGCTCATTTTTAGGTGTATATTTGTATTTTGGGTCATTATTAGAACATCTTTACTTGCTTTAATGTTCAAAAAACGTTATTTTTCTCATACCAGTTGTGCTGCAGCCCCTCTTTTCACCCTCTGTCTGAAATTTTAGCGCCTCTCTCTTTAAGAGTTTCCTCTCGAAAAGTCCAGTCTGCTCTAATTGGTCAGCTGATGCGCTCTGTTGTGATTGGTTAACCGAACCAAGCTCTCCAGCTCCAGCTCCGCTCTAACTAGCTTTATTTGAAGGCGTGCCAAACTAACCGCTAGGTGGGTATTATGCAAATACATTACTCGTTGACATCACCATGTCACGAAAGAAAAGGCGGGACTTAAGGCAAGACATTTCAGGCAGTTCAGGAGCAGCGTTTCTCCATTTGGCCTGGACTTTTTGGCCTTTTACATGCACAAAAAACTATGTAAAGGAAAGAGAGAACACACAAAAGCATAATGTCCTCTGTAAACTTCACCCATAACTAGTATGGAAGTATTTCCTGTGGCTCAGCGAGCACCACATCTTTTCTCATTCTCGCTGAGGGCAAAACAACTTACAGCACTTAAGCTGGCCATTCACTGTACTTTAAAGAATAACGACACAGTAAACAGCCTCCTCCAAGCGCTTGTGGTCAGTTTCCTGCCAAAGACGATAAACAACAGCAACAGGGCATCCCAGTATTAATTGCATTTAGCGTCCATTAAACAAAAGCTTTGAGATCACTGTCAGGAGGCTGCAGCACACGTCTTGTGTCATCAGTTTGTGGCTTGTGAATGTCTCCCCTTCTGCACATGATCATTTAGAAGAGTTTCTAGTTCGATCACGACACATATACAGACTGCACCCTCTTTAAAAGCTTTTTGTCTATTCTCTCCCCCTGTTCGCCTCTCCTTCAACTACCGTCTTTTTTTGAAATTCATTTCTTTTACGTGAATTAATTTGACACCCCGTCAGGCCACATTCCTGTCGCAGTTCCTGGAAAAGTAAAAATGCAGAAGCACAGGCCGTTCCCCGGTCGATCGTCGTGAACCGTGAGGTTGTGGGAGAATTCCCCGGTTATGTTCTTTTAGCATTACCTATTCTGCCGGCGCCCCTGTCGAACACCTTAGCTTGTTAGCATGTGTCAATCAAAAGCTGCGCTCTGGGGAGGGCAAAGTGGAGAGCTGGAACAGTTATCTCTCTCCCACACAGCTCCCAAAAAAGAGATAGAGGGGGAGTATACAGTAGATAGAGTGTGTATGGGGGGGGGCTACACCCTCGCACTGCAGAATAAAGGTACGGGTGAGCGCCCACAGTGACCTCGGTCTGCTCTTGCCCCCCCCCCCCCCCTTTCATCCTGTTCATTAAAGGCACATTCCCCCACATTAGCCCACTGTCCTTCTGTCCTTCACCCGCTGCCATTCATTTCAATTCAGCCCTCGTTAAAGCATCATGGTCTCGGAATCGAGAGTAGTCGAAGCGGGCCGAGCGGAGCTTCTCATTTAATTATACAGTTCATTAGAAAGCCGCCCCCTCCCTCGCAGGTCTGAGTCAGGCCATGGGAATAGCTGGTGGCTAATGTGCAGTTTAAACGGCCTGAATATGGAGATTGGTGGAGTTATGGATTACCGTTACCCGTTAGCCCGCCCTTCACCCACCTCATCTGCTTTTATGTCTGCTGTGTAGCCTTTTGATACAGTATCACTCAAAGTTGGAGTGTGCTCTTTCAGCCAGCATGTTTGTTTGATATTGTTCATGAGCTGTGAAATTGAATTTCCACACTCGGGCTGAAATAATTTCATATCCTGTGCAATATTCTTGCTCGGTTTCACCTTGTGCTGTGTTTAAGACATCCATTTTTACTTAATGTCTTCCTTCTTCTTCGGGCCGAGTCAGTGCGACGGCGGCAGCGCTGTTAATTTAGACAGTATTTACCCTAAAAGCATTGATGGCTCGCTGGCTTTCTCCCGTTTGCCCACACACCACGGCCAAGCCACCAACCACCATCTTTTACACCAACAGTGTTGCCATGGCAACGTGGCTGCCGCTCCTGGCACAGCAGCCCCTTTCAGAGCTGATGACATCGCCGCAGTAACAATGAAAGGTTCATGTATCCCATTATGGGGAAAAGCGGGATTTTTCTTCTTTTTGGGGCACTGAGCCACCTCATATACTGTAAAATCGAATAAAGCCTCTTTGTTCTTTGCTACAGCGCTCGTACGAAGTAATATATGGGCAGCTGGAATGCCATCTGCATTACATTCAGCTCAGTGTGGTGAGCTCTTGTATGTTCAAAACATCTTTTTTAAACCAGTGGTTGCAACATGAGCATGAGCCCACTGAGCGGTTTGTCTGCCTCTTACCCGTGGGCTCCCACCTGAATCGAGAGGGCTGCATTGTTTGTTTACTTCCTGTGCTGAGGAGGATCAGACTGGTCAGATTCCTGCCTCTGGACCCACTCGCACCCCCGTCGACATCCTCCAGAAACCGCTCTTTACACATCTCCCCGGACCCCACTGCTCCGACAATGAAAAACACCAACAAAAGCACTGTGTACTCCAGTGCTAACGCGAGGCTAGCAGCGGCGTAGTTCACTGGGTTGCGATGTGACCAGCAACAGCTGAAGTCCGTGACCCCTGGACCCCATCCATCAGGCTTTCAGCACCAGCCCTGGCCTCTGACACACACAAACCTTCAGCCAAGGAATGGAAGCACGCAACAGGGAAATGCATCAATGTCAGGGAGACACTGGAACCATATAAAATTATATGTAGGCACTTTGTCCAACACTTGACATGCATACGGCACAAATCGGCATGCAAGTTAACACACAGCGTTGTGGTTGTGCATGTGAGTATATAGTTCTAAATGTACCGCCAGGCTGTGGTTTTGTGTCCAGACTGAGCTGTCTGTCATGCACACACTTATATCCTTAAGTTCTTCTGCTGTCTCTCACGCACACACACACACACACACACACACACACACCTGCTCTCTGTTCACACACTGTACCGACACACAGCAGCACATCCGCAGCCCTCACACACACACGCTACCAGTGTGTGTGTGGCGGTGGCGGCTCAGCTGACCGCCTGGCAGTCACTGTGAAATTGGCGCCCTTCTCATACAGATGCCAGGTGTTTTGCTTGGCAGCGGCGGGTGCTGGGGGTGAGCTTGTGTCAGGGGTGTTGGGTTGCTGTGAACGGCAGGGAAAGGATGGGGCAATATGTTGTGTGTCCCTGCTAGCTCGGCTAACATCGAGCCCCGCCAGGTCCGAGAGGAATTAGAAACTGCTTAGTTTCCGTTTGAGCTTGAAAGTGGTGTGTGATGTAGTGTCTTCTCATAACTCATAAATACAACATTACCTGGTTTACAGTGAGACTTGGACTGCTACTTTTTGATAGTGTGGTGGTTTGAAAAAATGCCTTAATGGGTCAAAAGGTCAAAGGTCAAGACACTGTTTGCCCACAAGCATGCAAGACAGTTTGTCATTTTGAAAACACACTTAGTTCACTTTGTTGCAGAGCATTGGATGAGAATATTGATCCCACTCACATACTGTATATGCACGATAAATATAAAGCTACTTGCAATTAGTCGGTTAGCTTAGCTTAGCACAAAGACAGGGAACAGTAGGAAACTGCTAACCTAGCTCTGTCTAAAGCTATTTAAATCTGCCTACCAGCGCCTTTAATGCTATTAACATATTATACAGGATATCGTATGTTTAATCAGTTAAAAAATCAAATCAAAAAACAACCAGTGCTGGTTTTTCGGGAGTTATAAGGCAGACTATTTCTTGGCCGGGGGCAGTGACTTCCTGGAGTCTCAGCCAAGCTAACCAGCTGCTGGCCATAGCTTCATATTTACCATACAGATATGACAGTGGTATTGATGTTTTCATCTGACTTACCCCTTTTGGTCTATTAGCATGTTAGATAAATATTAACAAGAAAGGAGATGTTTTGTTTGGCAGGTTTCACTTTGTTGAGAGTTAGATGAGAAGATTGATACCACTCGTATTTGATAAATATGAAGCAACTTTCCACATAATTTCACCGCACCACTGCTTCACCGCATCATTGGAGTGCTGAAAAAAAAAATTGTTTAGTCCAGCGTAACTATTTGTAGTGCATCACGACTGTCATGCAGTGACAAGTGTCATGCATGTTTGTCACTGTGTGTCACTGGCTTCCATCAAAAATGACTTGCAGCCTGTTGCTATGTCGCTCATAAAGCTACCTACCAGCACCTTTAAAGCTCCCGTATTAACACATTACATTGTGTTGTTGTGAAAACAACCGGTTGTGGTTTTTAGGGAGTAAAGGTGGTGGACTGTTTCTTGGCTGGCGGCAGTCTTTTCCTGGAGTCTATGCTAAGCTAACCGACTGCTGGCTATGAGAGTGGTATAGATCTTCTCATCTAACGCTGCAAGAAAGCAAATAAGCATATTTTACAAAAATGTTGAACTGTTCCTTTAACATTTGAGACTTCATTTATTTAATATTGCGTTCCCTTAAAGTTGGGGGACTTGTGAGAGAGATTTAAAAGAGAATGGTAAAAAAACGTGGAGCAGAGGCAGAGACTATTAAAATCCCATAATGCAACTTGGTAGCATCCTTTTTTAGTGCCTGGGAGGCTTCTGGTTTGTAACAAAAATAACTTTGACAAGTAAAATTGCGATGCCCTCTAATGTCCTCCATGCAAATCACACTTTCTTGCACTTTTGGTCCAAGTGGAGTTTAATTCCTCAAATCACATGTCGCGCAGCTGTAACAAACAGGCAGGTCATTTGGTTTCCGGCCTCATTTTCATTTTGCAGAGACGGTCATTCCAACGTGGATTAGATAAGGGTGAAGACAAAGTGGAGCCTCATTGGAAAGTCGCTGTAGCAGCCAGCAGTGTAATCCATCCATGCATTCCTTCCAGAGAATGCCAAGCAGCTCGCTGGAAATGAGCTGCGGACTCGACTCCATTAGATCTCCGCTCTGTCTCTGGGCTTTCTATCTTTCAAAAACACACACACCTCGCACTGTAGCTGGGAGCGACACACACACTGCGCCTGCCACCAGCTTCATTAGTGCTAAGAAATGTCCTGCTCGTTAAGGAGCGCCAATTAGTGGCTAATTGAGAAGCAGCGAAGACAAACTTCCCCACACACATGCATTTTTTGACCAGTTTGTGCATCTGGGTTCCATTTCGAGGTCGTTTTCTTGAGATTCTTCGCAGAGCTGCAGCCTGAGGGAGATAAGCAGCAAAACACACTGAGAAGGTTTTTTGTTTTTGATGCTTTTTATTGCAGGAAAGAGTTTCCGGTGGATGAGCAAAAACATTTTTTTGTATAATTGTTTTCGCAGAGACAGTTTAGAGCTTCTTCTGCAGAGTCGTGACACAATGCACAAAGAAAAACCACAATAGGGAGTTTCACTGAGTCATTCCCCTTCATTCTGCCTCCTTTCTAGACATAACAGTCACACTGCCACGACTCAAACACAATTTCCCAACTGCCTGCCCTTCTCACTCCGCGGCTTGACTTTCCATCCCTCTGTCCGTCTCTCTGTTTCCCTCCGCGACACTCCTCCGTCTCCTCTTTCCATTCTGTCACCCCCTAATTCTTTGCAGTCCGTAGATAAGCTCTACGATAGGGAGGAAATGAGAGCGACACACACACACACACACTGCCAATCTCTTGCACAAGTTGCTTTGATGAAAACTGCAGATGCATATTTAATTTGAAGCATTAAATTTTTTTATTTGTGCACCAATGCTAGTCCTGACTTTGTCCTACAGGGGGCCTTGTTACCCTGACGCACTTGTGTGACCTCTTCCCTGATTCATATGTACATTCTCTGGCACGGCCTCGTACTCACAGTGTACCCTTGTCTTGTCTAATCCACAATCGTTCACTAGCAAATGCAGATAAAGATAATATTTAGTAAATAAACCACACACTCTCTTGTTCCGCCTCCTTGTACTCGCTCCCCTCGTGGATTTCCCCTGCAAACATCAGAGATGTGTGACCTGCTCACTCTGACCACCCTCTGAGAGAGAGTGTTTTTATAGCACGCCTTATCTCAGCCCACCCCACTTCAGAGGGAGAAGGACGGGAGGGAGGGCGGGAGCTGAGCCGGGGATTCCCTGTGTTTAATTCCCAGCGACACACACATGCACGCACAAATGCATTATAGGAGAATAGAATTGCCATTGTAGCATCATATATGTGTGGGCAGTCACGTGGACTCCATACTATTAGAGGTGAGGGTCTGGCCACACAAAGGCCCAGGGCCGCCTTGGCTTGACTCATGAAAGACGTCACACATATAGAGACGCCCTGCAGGGTGAAGGCCTCTGGGTGTCCGTGAGGGCGAGTCACTTCCTGTTCCTCCTCTTGAGTGGAGAGCAAAGTGAGCTACAGGAGTCTTCTTATATGTTGATTCATAGCAGAATGACAGCAGACATGTGAGTCAGTTAAGCACAACTGACAGTAGAAAGTGTGGACAGGCCGCTCTTCCTTTGAATGTGGAGACGTTACAGATCTTATCTGATGCTGAAGACTAACAAGTTGAATTCCTGTATTTCTATATGAATCACTACAAAAGCATGGCATGAACTACATGACTTGTTGGCCCAGTTCAAATGTCCGACCCTTGTGACTCGCTGATTTTGACACGTGCTCCCGCTAAGTCCACGAGGGCTGTCCCACTGTGAAACTGGCGAGTGTTTGAGGGCTCTGTGGTTGACTTCTTCAGCCCTTTAGGAGCACTTGACCCTCAGAATGACCTAAAACCTGACTATTTGATTATTTGGCACAGGCTGTTTTAGCCTGTTTTTGTCGAAGGGAAGTAGCAAGCATACGACTGGTTTTGCTGTTGTTAAATCCTGCCCCCCTTTACTTCAGTTCATCAAGACTTTTCTCCATTTTTTGGATTCTCCATTAACCATGGAGGCATGTGAGAAAAACAACGTATTGTTCAAGAATTCAAGGTGAAACAGGGTGAGTCATTTATATACAAATGATCATTTTTGGGGTGAAGTGCTCCTTTAAATTAGCTACGGACTGTTGAAGGGGAATAACCTACAATCAGTACAACATTCTGTGATTAAAATGGTTAAATTTGGAAGAAGTCAGCAAACACCAAAACACATGGGCAGGGACAACTCTAAAAACACAATGAAGGCACATAATAATTTGAAGCAGCTGTTCAGGGTCACTTTGATAACACTTCGGCTCACACTTCCTCTCTGCTTTCTGCTACTGCTGGACTCGTATAATAATATCTCAGACGAGCCACTCGCCAAACAAAACACTGATATCAGACGATTCTGCAAAAACCCCAGATTAGGTTCAGTGTCACTGTCATTGAACATAATGTCAGCGGTAATGACAGCGGCCCGGCCATTTTGGAAACAGTAGGACAATGGGATTTATTTTCAATGCTTAGAAAAACATCCACATTATATTTCTCAGTGTAATTGAATTGGTGTGAATATTACTGATATCTTTCCCTGTCAGTAGAACTGATGCTGTTTACTCTGCTGTGTTTGGTTGTTAGTATTTACAGAGCCGCCACTGAATGCACCATCAGTCCTGACTGGTCTGCTTGCCAGTAAGTTGGACCAGTGGTTCCAACTCCGGGTCTGAAAAGCGAAGCCACTGCTGAAGTGCATTAAACTTGCATTCTTTCAACTGGCTGCACTCTGGTTGCAAAAAAGTCAGATTGTATAGAAGGCTATGAGAAAATACCTGATTCATTACTTTCAGTAAACATTGTAAACATGAGTTTATGGTCTCAATCACTAGTTTCAAGTCTTCTTCAATGCAGCATGATGTTCATTTAGTCAATTATGGTCCCATTTAGAGTCAAATAAACCATAAAGCAGGGGATGCTTTAGGGCGGGGCTACTTTGTGTTTGACATGTGACCTTTAACCCTTTCGCAGTGTGTTTTCACTTCATGAAAGTTAATCGTAACATTTTGGTCGCCTTTTTCAGCATTTGGTTGTACGTAGCTTCACACTGTCATGTCACTTATGGTGGCAAAAAACCAAGATGGCGACGGCCAAAAGTCAAGATGGTGTCGGCCAAAAACCAGTGATCAAACCGGTGATCAAAGCCAAGATGGTGGCTATCAGAAACTGTGGCAACGGTCCAAATGACAAACTTCAGGCTTCAAAACAGCAGTCCACATATTAATGGATGACGTTACGGTGAGTACCTCCACTTCTTATATACCGACTGTGAGTTAAACTGGCAATGCTACAGCAGAGAGCATCAGTCCGGTTCCACTGCAGTGACTATTTAGAGGACAAGTTTTAATTCCTTCTTGGCAGTGACACTGTGTGTGTGCGTTCCCAGCATCTTACAGCAACTACGTCAACTTTTACAGTGAAGTAAGTGATGAAATTTGGATGCCAAACTGATAGCTATGTTGGAAAGCACTGGGGGAATAAAGCACAGGTTGAAATGACATCAATTACACTTTATGTTTCCACTATTATGAAGCTAAAACTACAAGAACACATGCATATTTGACTGTTGACCGGTATGCACATGCTTTCCAGCGGCAGCTTCCAGGCCCTCCTCCTCCTCCTCCTCCTCCTCGTCCTGCTTCGCTCTCCGGTGAGGCATATTGATGCAGTGTGAGGAGGTTAAGCCTTCGGTTTAGTGTCCGGGCGGCCGTGACATTCTGCTTCGGCGGCCTGTAATTGACTCGTCGGTGTGTGTATCAGTTAAACCTCGGCTCACCTGCTCGCTGCGTGTCGAGGGGGGTCGTGATTGACAAGCTACTCTAATGCCCCAGCTCTGCAATTTGGAGTACACTGGGGTTTCTTCCGCTCTGTTTTCTCTGGCAGGTACTGTTTTTCCCTACATTTGATTTTTTTGGCATTTCTCACACTTGTTTTGTTTTCATCTGTCTGCCACGGTGTTTCTCAGTCTGTTTGGCTGTCAATCTGTCTGTCCCACTCCCCTTTCTCCATCACTATCTCTATTTTCATCTTCCTCAGGTCCTACCCAGGCCTATCCTCCTCCTCTTGGAGTGTCAGCTCGTGTTAGTGGAGCGTAGCAGCGTTAAAGTTACACCGCTCTGTAGAGACCAGCCGGGGGTCTCAGTTACTCTGGAAAGTTTGCTGCTCATGCTACAGGCATGCCGTCCTGCCTTTGGCTCGGTTTCAGCTGTCTACTCCTGTACGTGTACACACACACACACACACACACACACAGCGGCTATATGTTCAGCCTCCCCAGTGACTGGACCCTAGTACAGGAGCATTATGTATTTAAGGCCACTAACTCTGCGGATTAGATCAAGATTCAGCCCCATAATAGCTAGTCTGGCACAGCACCCTGCTTCAATTAAGGTCTGGCATGTCACACACACATACACACACAGACACACACTCCCATCAAAATAATGTGATCTCACTCACACCCAGATGTGATCCTACATACAGTACAAATGGCACACATTTCTAAAATTTAAATTTAATTGTATTTTTACAGGTTTTTCCTTCCAAAAATGACATTTACATCATTCATTACAACATCTACTAGTGTAAAATGACTGCTGGCGGGAAATTAAAGTAGATTGTAGGTTATTAATTATTAGTATTATGAGACATATAATACCTTTCATTTTAAAGTAATGGTATAGAGAATAGTGGTGTCTTAATACCTGTTCTAAGCCAGCTGAATATGAAACACGTTTTTTTCAACTCTGTCAAGTTTTTTTTCAGCCAAAAATGTACCTTTTGGAGAGAATTGCATTTTAATCTGATGACAAAAATGGAGCATTTGGAAAATGATGACGTAAGTCTGCTCAGTCACATTCAGGGGCTCTGACCACAGTGGGAATTTATAGCTAAATCTAATGGAAAATAATGTGTATACACATTTTCTGCATATGCGTACAAAGCTTTTTCAGTTTTGGGTCGACTTAGTGCGAATGTGAACAGCCAGAAGAGAATCACACACATTCATGCATAAAATCACACTTTTTAATCACAATCAACCCGAACTTTTGGCTTGACAGCCAGACTGTCTTCACGTTCTGTCACACTTGTACAAATGAATGTTAACCCCTCTTCCCACACACACAACCACATCTTCCCCATAATGATGAAGTTGGGCCGTTTGCTATTCTGGTCTCCTGGTGTTATTTGTTTATATCATGGAAGCGGCTCTGTGGAGTACTTAGACTTGGGAATGTTATACTAATGAGGGGAGCCTGTAAATAATGAAACAAAGGATGTAGTACATCAATAAAGAGCCATTTACAGCCTCGCACCCATCTCATCTCCATGTGCAGTGTGATTTCAGTTGTGTTTTCCTGCGTGGGTTTCTGCAAATGTGTCCCTTCGCGCGCCACACACGTCCTTCTGAAGACACATTAATCAAATCGTGAAACATCACGGTCTCCTCTGATATGAAAATGAGCCGTCCAGAATCACATTGAGGACATTGTCACCGTAATTGCTCTTTGACAGCTCCACACACACACACACACACACACATTCACATATAATCTTTAATTGCCTCCAAAATGTTTATGTCAAGATGCCGTTGCTAAGATAATGGCAGGGGACTGCCTGGCCCACACTAATGGCATCTCCGTATTTAGTGCTGCACATCAGCAGAGAAATCGGCAGAGCCCATCAGACATTTAGTGGCGTGCAAAGGCTGCTATTGTTGTGGTAATATTGTGCTGCTGGATGCGGGCCAATTCATTAAAAAACTTATCGCACCAGAAGGAAATCTAGAGCACAGTGAGGCATGGCAGGAAGATGTTAATAAATATAGCTAATGTGACATTTTCAACACCCGGCTTCTCTGTTTACATGCTGGAATTTTAGTCTTCATGTTGCTTTAGCGCCACATTGTTTGGTGCCCATCCAGCTATGTACCAGCTATCGACTATGTCGGTCACTTACATTCCAGAGTTCATTACATCTTTCATACGATCGTAACAAAGATGATGAAAAATGTGTAGTAGGACATGATCATGTTTGTGGATAGAAACCCCCACCCAGTGATGATGCCTGGAGTAAACGTCTGCATCAATGCAGCAAGAGACGAAACTGGTGTTTTTTGGACTGCCACCATTTTGGACTGAAAACGCTTATTATACTTATAATATTTTGTTCAACACAGGCCATTTTAGTAGCATGTGACAATAGAATATAAATCATTTTGTTTTATTTTTGTACAACACATTGTAGGCGATCTTTGCGTGCCCCACTTCTGTGACGACTCTGTGGGTGGGGGCAGCGTTATCAGCTGTAGCCGCCATAGTTAATGGTTGTTTGCTGCTATATTAATGCTCTGAATATCAAATTTAGCACCTTTAAACCACTGGAGGTGGTGTTTGATGCTCTTTTGCACACCTATGTTGCACCCACACAGGTGTTCTAACTTATCTTGCCCAATCAGACCTCTGTTTAGGACTGTACTGTCTATTACTAACTATACTTAATCATTAGGACACACCGTAACCTTTGTTGGTGGCCTCAAATACTTGGCAGCTATCACCACCCAAATTCACCCTGAGCAGAGGTCTAATCAGCCGGGATGAGTGAAATCACCTGTACTTGTGTGCAAGGTGCAAGGGCGTGCAAGTGTCAGTTCGTCTGCTTTGTAAAACAAATGTTATGAGCTGCTCTGAAGCTCAGTTTGTCTGGATTTCTTATTCAGGAAGAAAACAGGAAACAACTGATTTAGGAGCTGACTTTGGAGGAGGTCCGAGTCTCCATCACCAAGGAAAAACACCTGAATAGCAGCGACCTCGCTATCTGTCAGAAGTATCAGCTCACAGGTACAGCCTGTTCCTCTGTTTATGCACACTATTTTCTGTTTCACACCACACTCATACACTAGCCAGAGTATTTTTTTTTTTTTTTGCGCATTGTGAAGTGTCACATTAAAAAAAGTGTAATGAAAAGGGGAAATCTGACCCATAAAAAAGATTTTATGCTTGCTCCAGCTTGCTTTTTGTCACTGTTTATGCTTTAAATGGACAACGAACAGACGAGTGACATGACTGATGAGCTGTTTTGGCTGTGATCCCAGATATTCTCATAACAATCTCCAGACGACATGAAGCATTATATGGCAATATGAAAAGCAATTCAACATCTGCCTTGATTCATTTCTCTCTGTGTACTTTTGTGTAGTTTGATTCTGCTGTGTCTTATTTTTAGACGCCTATATCTGTGCATTAAGATATTTTATATGCCCCAATGAAGTTGATTGAAATGCACTTAAATTGCATTTTATTCGGAAAGTTAGGTAAGTCCTCTTTCACAAATGGATGGAAATGTAGCTCTCACACACACTTGCCAGCTCTCTCCTCTCTCTCCCAGACTCTCCATCACACACACAGTCCTGATCAAGCGGCTGCAGTGGTGATGACCTTGCTATCGTTTACAGCAGCTGCCAGTCCATTGTGTACTGTGGATCAGCTCAGTTACCCTCCCCACCACATGCACTCACACATGCATGCAAATGCTGCAAATGGCGTCCCAGTTTTAGCCTGCCTCTCAACCTCTAGCTAATTATCATGGTACTGAAGCTGTCATAAAAAGCCTTTTGTGGCCACATGGAAGCAAGTCTCTTCACAAATCTCCAAGAGATTGACATTTACGAAGTCGGGAGCTCGCGCCCGGGGTTCTCTACCACAGAGCAGAAAAGACGGATATAATGTGGGATAGGAGGCTGTAGACTGGGATGCATTCGTCTCTTCCATATCTGGGTTGCAGAATAACAAGTGAATGATTTATGAACTGGAGTCCTTTCCCACAGCGGTGGAGGATTTGAAGTGGAAGTGAAATGACAACATGCTCGGGCAGATTGTTTCGTTTACTCAGCAGGAATTTAGAGTGTAAACCGAAACTGGTGTGTTGTTATGACGGATCTGCTGTTGTCATTTATTCCTTCATAGCATGGATATTAAAAACCTTGTAATCACACTCAGATCCTAAGTAGGCCGTAGAGTAAAAAGCTTGGCAACACAGGTATAACAACGCTGAGATGCATCTGTGATATAAACTACAGCCCCATAAGTGAAGTAACTGGAAAGTTGTTGCAACAAAGCAATTATTTTTATCCATTACACAGCTTAAGCAGCCGTCTCATAAGCAGGATAATATACAGCTAGCCGGACATTTTTTGAAAGAAACCCCTTCAGGGCGATGAGAGAGCAGCATCGCCCTGTCGGGGTTTCTTTCACATCAATGACCGGCTCGCTTTACATTGTCCCTTACATTGTATATTCTGACACTAATGACCTGCAATGCTATTAGGCAGACAAGTAATTAATTCTTGCATCTGATACAAAATCTACTCGTCTCTGGTCCTCTTCTGTTTAACCTTTTCATGCATCCATTTGGCCAAATAAAACTGTCTATTATTGTGCAGGTGACACCCAGTTTTACTAAAGTGCATTGAACACATCACTTCAATGATTTTTGCTGTCTGCTCGCACTCTGCTAACTGTTCCCACAGTCCAAATTGACCATTAAGGGCTAGCATTTTGTTATTATGCTCCACAGAGCTGGAATAAACTTCCAGATTACATGACTCATGGAGCTCCACAAGGCTCCACCCTTGGTCCTTTTCTATTTAACCCTTACATGCTTACATTTGGCCAAATTAACTATGACAAATGTCTAGATTATATGACGTGGCGTTCTACAAGGCTCAATCCTTTTTTTCTCTTGTATTTAACTTGTACATGCTTTGATTTGGCCAAATTAACTGGAATAAACTTCCAAATTACATTGCAGACTTGCCCAAATATGATTACCATTAAATACATGTGAAAAAATTATAATGCTGTCCACTGCCTTTGCCTTGCTCAAAGTCTTCCAATTCTACCTTTTGTCTCTTTATATCATTTTAATTTCTTATTTAATATATTTTTGCGTCTTAAAGTTTCGTGCTGCATTTTTTAATTAACGTCTGGTACACCTTATAAAAAGCACTTTGCCTTTGTGTAGGACATGTCATTTCTACATAAACCTGCTTTGCTTTCCCTATAAATACATGTTCATTATGCACCTGTCCATCACAGATTAGTGGCTCAGCCTATAGCCTTCTTAATACCCAGTGTCTGCTGGCTATTTCCATAGGAAGCCTTCTGGCACACAGCAAGTAATGCATTTTATGTTAAATACAAGAACTGGGCTGTTAGCATGAGCAGCCACCAAAGCTGAAAACACTAAAAAAGTTGAACAGAGAAATTCAAAGTTTGTCAATAGAAAATCCAATAAAACAGTGCTGCCTGCCCACACTGTTGACAGACTGTGGGAAGAGCATCTCAGAAACACATCCATAACTCCAAGAAAACTGAATGTCAAAGATTAATCCTATTAGAGACACTGCGAATGTACAGTCCAAGACATAGTCTGGCCAATTGACTCAACACATCCATCATTCTGTTACTGTGTGGGTTTTCGCAGCGTGGCATCCAGCCTGCTTCCAAACCATCTCCAGTTTTTGAAGTTTGACTTGCTCGAATTGAAAACACATTGACCTGGAGCAGGAGCATGAGACGCTGCTACAGCACTATGGCCATTATTAATAATGAGCACGACACACAAGGTGCTGGCTTAGACGTTGTGACAAACAGGTTTGTGACCCCCCGAAAACAATTAGAGGCTATTGTTGTGACCTTTCGGTGGTAACCACCGTGGAAATACCGTCACCGTGGGATTGAAAATAATGAGTCTGGCTGTAGTCATTACCTGTAGGAGCAGTGTGGGCTGTGTGTGTAATGCTGTCAGACACAAATACACTCAACATGGCTCACATTTTGTATGTCTTGTGTGTCAAAAGCCCACACAGCATTGTTATGGACAAGATCTTCTACCATTATGTGTGTTATTTGTGTTTCCATGCCAGAGAGTAATTTCCTGTATATTTCCACAATCCACTGCATGTTAAGTTCTCTCTAACTTGGCTAATGTCAGCTCGACTTTCTGCCAGGAAGAACTGTCTGATTTTTGGACAAACATTTATTCTCATACATGGACGTCCAAGCCTTCTGGCTCTCGTCTTTCTCTGCCTCTTTCTATCCTCCCAGATTCAATCAGTCCGTCGTGCGTAGCTGCGTGAAAGTAGAGGACAGTGTTACCGGTGCATCAGTGTAAAAGATGGACATCTCACACACTCATCTGTCTATCTCCTGGTTGTGTGTTTACAGTGTGTTTGCCATCCACAGAGCAGGCTAGTGGTGCTTTGTTGTGCATCTCTGGTCCCCTTCCTCATTTGCCTTTGACAACACTGATAATCCCCCAACAAGATCCCCTATTCAAACCCCCCCAGCACACACACACACACATACACACTAACAAACATTTCCAGATGCTCACAAGCACATTCATACACACAAACACAACCATGCTCAGACACACACATGCACTAGGTGCCAACCATTGCCATGGCAACTCCAATCAGCAAAGGTTCCCTTTCCCCTATTACAGCAGAGATATGACAGTTTCTCTCCTACTTCCTGCCCTCCATGCATCATGATTTTCCCCTCTCTCTCTCTCTCTCTCTCTCTCTCTCTCTCTCTCTCTCTCTCTCTCTCTTCCTTCCACCTTCTTTCCTCTGTCTTTTTTTTTTCCTCATTTCTTATCATCCACCTCCTTTTTTTCTTATTCCAGGTTCCTTCTTATTCACACCCAGTGATATAAATCATCACCATAAGTGAAAAAGAACACTATATATTCATTTCTGGTTTATTTTCTGTGAAAAAGCCTGGATCAGCATTACGGTACTTGTTTGGGAGGAGCTGCAGGGTGGCCAGTATGGTGACAACTTCAGTTCAAGTCAAGGAAAGATTGTCTGTGTAACTTGATTCCAGGTCCTGATTTGGCTACAACTTAATGTATTCCCATGTTGAATCCGAAGCTTTTATCCAACATAATAAGGCTGCCCATCCATCCACTATCTTTACACACTTATGCTGTATAGGAGGGGCTCAGACGCTATCCGGTCCAATGCCGACAACGGTGCCAATGTAGGAAGGCCAACAAGTGTGGGTGTGAAGGTCAGGGTGGTGGATGGGCGTGAAGCAGCTCCAGCTGTCATGCAGAAGGTCAACACAGGGTTTCCATCTCTGGATGACACCTCAACCTGAATCCCACTTAGTGCACTCTATAATATAATATACTGTACATCACTGTACTCTGTAATTCTGCCACTTGTGTTTGAAGGGCTGTGCAGCCAAATGATTGACAACTTACTCGTTTTTTATTGAGAGCTCTTTGCGTGTTGGCGGCTGACTTGGGGGCAAGTTTGACATGGTTTTGATAAAATACAGGAGATGGATCTGCACCAGGGAAATGATACTTAATGGGGAGAGATGGGGGAGGGAAGTTAGGACGATGTCAGCTGATTGTTTTGCAAGTATAAAAGTATTGTAAAATTACAATATAGAGCAGATATTAATGATGTAGTTTGAATGTGATACAGTAAATTGGGAAATCAGACAGCGTGTTTCTTGTGTACTCAAGCCAAGAGAATCCATTTTACATGTTATTGCTGTTCTTCTCTTTTTCTCTTCTTCTGTCGTTGTTTGCCGCTGGATTGAAATGAGTAGCCTACGTACTTCTGTTAATGTCGAGGACATAGGTGGTGCAGTTGCATTCGCGTACACACAGCTGAAAAAATGTGAGTCAGTATGTCATATGAGCCCCAGGCTACCAAATGTAGTCTGAAAGATCAGATCTCGAAGCATCCTTAATGCGTCTTTAGTGCGTTCACTGTGTCCA
This sequence comes from Pterois miles, assembly GCA_947000775.1. Taxonomy (NCBI): domain Eukaryota; kingdom Metazoa; phylum Chordata; class Actinopteri; order Perciformes; family Scorpaenidae; genus Pterois; species Pterois miles. The sequence continues at coordinate 1,422,444 of CAMQGK010000076.1, read as the reverse complement.
CATGCAATCAGATCACCCAGGACACATGGATGTACTGCACTGAACCAAGGGCCCTGTTCAGATCAGATCACAGATCAGATCACATGTGGACAGCTTTTAGTATGTCTGTTCACACCTGGTATTAGAGGGCATCTCCAGATGTGTTTTGAGTTGCCACTTACTTGTGATCTGATCACACTTCCCCACTCTGTATGCAAATAAACATGAAGTTAACACATGGCTGATGAAGCAGACGTTGATGTGATACTACAGGGATGTAGTAATCGGGTACATTTTATCAAAAGTAAAAGGTTATTGTACCAGCAGTCCTTGGGGACCTCTGCGCCGCTGCCACCGCTGTCTTTGCCAGGGAACAGCGGGCTACAGAGCTACCGAGCCGGGGAGGAGAGCATCATTTGAGTCGGTGGTCCTTAATGTGGCCGGGGATACATTCGCGTACACACTGCTAAATGAATGTGGTCTGAAAGGTCCGATCTCAGTGTGACCTCAATGCGTCTTGAGTGTGACCCCATCACTGAGGACGCATGTTAATACCAGGTCTGAACAGGGCCCGTGGTTACCCCTCACTACTTGACTACCCTGTCCTCCCCCCACCCGCCATCACCTCCCCTGACTGGCTGTTGAAAGGACCATTTAGGGTCCATTCACATCAAAGACCCCCTCAGACACTTAATGGTGCCATTGTTGTTTCCTCTTCAAAAGAAACAGAGGGGAGAGGTGGAGGACGAGAGGGAAAGGGAAGGGATAATCACTCTCTCTTTCACACACACACACTGCAGAAGAAAGTTCATTTAGTGTGTTCAAATCTTAGTTTTTAAAGCAGTTAAACTATTCAGCTAATTAGGTGATACAGAAGGCCCTCTTTTTCCAAATCAACTTTTTAAAGAACTGACATTATCTTCTTCAAAGATGGCCGCCGGGTTAGCAGTTACTGAACCACATCTGACTCTCACCCGAGCCTGTCACTGTGAAACCACACGCCTTTCACTTACAGATGATGTGAACACACACTCATAGTGAAACCCAGCCAAAGCCACAGCGCTGCTTCCAACTCTGCTACAGAACTGATCTCAAGAGTATCCAGAGTGAACGTATCAGCCTTCTCTCCTGGGGTCTAACGTGTATATTTAGCAGCTTTTTGCTAATGAGAATGTTAATAATATATCAGGCAACTGTGACGCTGGAGCTTCGCAGCAATCAGACAGGAAGTGTTGAGGGAAAAACTGTATTTAAAAGAAAAGTTACTGAGATTAAACACCCAGTTTTATACATTTTGAAGTGTCTTGAATTGAGCTACTAAAAGAGGTAATGCTTTTGTCAGTGTTTCATTCAGAAAATACACCTTTTAGTGGAGTAGTAGTAGTAAATAGCGGCAATGGGAATAAAAGCATATAAAGCATTCAACCTTGACTAACAAAATCAATGTTTCTCAGTCTGATACCAGCTACCTCGTCTTCTTTCAGCTGCTTAAAGATCAGCACATTAAATACTAGGTCATCCAATCAGTGCGAGCTGCCCGAGGAGATGCAATCATTTACTAATTAATTGATAATTCATTAAGAAATAAATACCATTATTTCACAAGACTTTTGACCTCAGGGTAGATTCCCATTATGTCAATGCTGCACCACAGGAGCTTCCTTATTGAATGTGTCCCCCATCAGCTCAACGTTCATCAAGCTCGACTGGCATGAGACACATAATAGGCCAAAGCACATAACGTGATGTTTAAGTTTAATATCTAAATTATTGCTTTAAATACAGACTGGTTCAGGGTGTCTGACTGAAAGCATAAAACACATTATTTACTCGTGATTCATGTTCTAATGTTAGCAACAGCTGCAGATAATAGATGGGTAGAAGCAACTGTGAATCTCCATTAGAGCAATTTACAAAAACTGAACAACTAAATAAATTAATAATAAATCTGTATTTATGCAGCTGGGGTCACGAAGGAATGTCCATAATTAAGTGGACAACAATAATTATCTGAGTGAGATATCCCCAATAAATATAACAATAAAAACATAATTCTTCTATTATGTGGTTTATACATCATTTAAAGAATAACAAGTCAGGAGGTTGAGCTCTCTTAATTATATTCTCTCATTAAAGGCTGTGGAGGCGGAGTATTAAGGCAGACAGGGATTCTGCTAATCTGGTTACAAAAGAACTTCACTTATAAAGCTTCCCTTTCTCCTCAACAAAGCCCCACTTTAGAAATACAAGTCTCTTCTTTTTGAAACTTTCTGCCAATTCAAGCTAATAAAAAAGGGATAAATTAAATCAGGAATTAAAAAGAGGTTTTTAAAACACATTCAAAGCACCCATACTTCTATTGACTCTTGACTTGGAGTTTTTATTTCATTTCAGTCAGGTGGTTTGTTGGTTTTGGCAAAGGCAGAAGCCTCTTATTTTGAAAAAAAACGTCAACACTTCATTTTACAGGTCCACAACTTTCTTAGGTGATAATTAGCAAGTAATCTATTTGAAATTTCTTTGGAATTACTGCCATAAGTACCCCAATATTTATCTTAAAAATGACTTTATAATAAACATTATTTAATAATTATATTCCACTCTCTCCCTGGTACTTGCTGGTAATCTACATTTCCAGGAAAAGAATACAAATTGATCTGCTTTATTTCCATGTGTGCTTATAAATAGATAATAATTAGCACATCATTATTAAATCATGTTTATAATAAAGTTGTTTTTGATAATTGTTTTGGTAAATATTGGGGTAATTTGGCAGTAATTCGAAAGACATTTCAAATAAGTTACTTGCTATTTTTCACCTAATTACAATGAAATTTGTGGACCTGTAAAATGAAGTGTTACCAAATTTCCCCCTAAAAACTACACATTCCAGCACTAAACTATACTAATGTAAAATGCTTCAGACAGAAATTTAAAACACACATCAGCTTATCTAGGTCAGAGCTGAACTGAGTCGATTCTAATTTGGCAGTGACGGCAGATACATGTTTCATTTATCATTAAATGGTAATTGGACTTGCATTAATATAGTGCTTTTCTAGTCTTCTGACCACTCAAAGCGCTTTACACTACATGTCACATTCACCCATTCACACACATTCATACACTGATGGCAGAGGCTGCTGAGGTGCCAACTTTTCCTATCAGGATTTGATCTAAATAATGTGACCAGAGCAGCCGGGTATCAAACCACCGACCTACCGATTGGTAGACGACCTGCTCTACCCTCTGAGCCACAGCCGCCCCGGCTGGTAGTAGTTTATGGTGGTAAACCTTTGACACGTCAGCCTCGCTCTAATTAATATGGTGTAAAACTGTAACCATGAAGCCACAGTGGGCACATAGAGTTGCCTCATTCAGTCTGAAGCTCCTGGTCTGGAGTTCTTCTATCAATGTGATGATATGTCTTGTAGAGTTGGTATAATCATGGAGTATCATTTTCCTTTTGTGGAAGCAAAATACATAAATATTTTGACCAGTGAAATGTTACTAAAAACCACAGTTTGTGCCCCAGCAGGCCTGAACAGTGCAGCTGAGGAGCATTCACAGGTGGGTTGAGCAGCTAATTAGACAGGACACTTCCTGTCAATCAGTACTTTTACTCTGAAATTCTGACTCGGAGAGCCGAAGCAACTGCAGCTGCACCGAGGACGCCTCCTCGCTCTGGGACTTTGGATTTGAAGGAGAGTTTTGAGGCTTTGGATCCAGATGTTTCTGGGTTTACAACATGTGAGCAGAAAAGACCAGATGCTGTCTCCATCCACGACTGTGACAGTAAGAAGATTAATTAATGTGACTGGCTTGTTTTTTGGCAAATATTCTGTTTGTTGCAGGGACTGTTTGCTAATTAGTGACAATGTAATTTAAATAGAGAGACCAGCAGTGTCTTTTAGCACCTGGCTGTGGATAGCATGCTGCAGTAACTAAATAGCTAGTTAGCAGAGCCTTGCTGATGACCTGAAATGTGAATTTAGCAATGAAAATATACTATGAAAATACCTTGTTTTGGCCTCTTGATGCAGCCAGTTTTCTATTTATCTTGATCCAGTTGCACAGTAGTTCATGAAATAGTCACAAAATATAAATCAAATCAATCAAAATATAAATCAAATCAAGCAAAATTAAAGTTATTTCACGTAAAATAAATAGCTGTGAACGCCACGTAGAGAGGAGGTCGAGGTGGATGGGTGGGTCAGAAAACACAGGATGTTCACCCAGAAGGCCGGTGTTCGTACCCCATGTTAAGTCAACATTTATTTGTCACGTAACTTCTGTACTTAAGTAACACCACCTCTGGAGTTATATTAACCCAAACCACAATCTTTTCCTAAATGTATTTAAATAGTTTTGTTGCTTAAATCTAACCAAGTCCATCTATGTAAACCTAATTTAGTAGTTTTATTTTGAAAAGGCTGGAGCGCAAATTAAAAAAGTAGGCCACATGTTGCTGGACATTTGGAGGAAAATAATGGAAAATACGAAGCTAAGCTCTTCTCCTCTGTAGTGCCATGGTGGTGGAATGAGTTACTGTGTCTCCAGAGTCTGAGTAAAGACGCAGCTCTTTGAGGATGACGTTTCAGATATACATGATGATGACAAAATATATATACATAAATCCACCTCTATCCACCCTGTGCATTGCCTGACACCTGCGTCCAAGACTTGAAGACTTGAAGCTGATATTGGCACTAACTCACATTATTCCCTCTTTTCTAGATCCTCTCTTGTGTTATACGAACTCTGAGTGTGTCGCTTCAGACAAAAGCGTCTGCTAAATGAAGTTGTAGAATTGTAAAAGGTTGTGCAGATGCTTCAGCAACAACAAGAGGGACATTTGTGTCTATGTACACAAAGCAAATAGATTAAATGTTATGAGTATTTAACAAACTGCTGTGTGTTGGATCCTGACCAACTATGAAAGGTCACAACCAGAACTCAGCCTGTGTTAGAAGCCAGTGCTGAGAGAGAGGTCTATGTTGGGATGTGTAGTGAAGTGAGACTCATTGATGAAACACTGTCCTGGGACCAGACACAGAAACATTACCTCGTAGGTGTTATGAAGGTGTGAGGTGACCTCCTCCCCTCCTCTGATAAACTTGTTTGTTGTGTTTGCCCCGTCAGCCATACATCGCCATCCATCTTCACTTTGGTCGAGCTTGGCTTCACCTGAGGTCAGGCCGTGTTCGATAACACCTCGCAATCTCTCTCTTATCGCTTATCTAAATTACAACCAGCATGGCCCACCTTCAGATAGCTGCATACCAAACATACCCCTGTGTCTGTCACCCCTCTCTCTCTGCAGCGAGAGCTGAGACCCAGCCGAGCTTGATAAACACTGACAGTTGAGGCGAGGTATTTCCGTGACTGACGGTTATTGACTCGGCGATATGGTGATTTGTTTCTGCGCTGCGGCACAATTGATTAGCCATAAGGAAACTCAGGAGACGTTATTGGATTACTATTCAGAAAGATTGAGTGTCAGTCTCCATCGGATTCCATATCTCATCCATCTCTCTTCCTCTCTCTCTTCAGAATATATTAGTCATTTTCAATAATAGCAGGCTGATATGGAGGCGTCCCCTGTCCTCCATTTGATAGTCTATATATCCATGGCTAAATAATGATGGAACTTGTCTCCTTCACCTGTCTGTCTGTCAGTCTGCTGTCTGGTTTGAGTCTCACATTTGCTATACACTGAAATTAAGGGAGCACTAAACTGATTCTAGATCAGTTTACTCTTGAGCATAGTTATATCTTCAATAGATGTATCTTCTGCGGCTTTGGGGGGAAATTTGTAAGGTCTGAGCAAATTACCCCTGATGATGTCTTGAAGGTTACATTGGAGGGTTTATTTTAAACTGATAAACGTCCCTGCTACTGAGTTGAGATCCAAATATTGACCGTCGTTGCCATGATTTTAGTAATTTTGTGCTATTGTGTCTCTCTTGCAAGTTGCCCATCTTCATGGAAGTGCAATACTAAACTGCTGGAGTACCCCTTTAACCCCTAAAACCTCACTGACCTGCCAAGTGTCAGGGAGGTTTTCCATATAATATGTAACCCCTATGGAATAAATAGCCATATAAAAACAACAAAAAAGAATGTAATATGCTCAGGAATGTCAGTAATAATGTGTATTCTCAGTGAAAACATGTGAAATGTCAAACTTGTATAGTAACTGTAATGAAATAATAATATATTATTATACTGGCTACAGTTTACAATCATAAAGTGCAAATTTCAATGCATTATTCAACTTTTTGGGGGGGTGTTAAATATTGAAGTGTTTGGTGGAGCATGCTTTTGAAAAAATATATTACAAAGTCATTTTTCTGTTCAGTTAGCCCCTCTAAAATTAAACTACATCAAAATATAATTACCTAAATCCCGCCACAAACAGGTCACAAGGAAATACTGATTAATCTGCTGCTAACTTCCTGGAAGAGACACATCTAAACACACAGCTGCTATATTGCATTCCAGTATCCATACTGCCATACTATTTAGTATGCCACAAAAATATTTAGTATATGTCCCAATAAATAGTATCTCAAATGCAGTATGCCAAAAACACCAGGATGTCCTTCTGCATCCGTTTTATTTTGTAGTATGCATGCTTTTCTGGCTATTAAGACCCACAATCCTCTGTGTGGCAGCTATGTGAGCAAGAGGGTCAAAGCTCAAAATGCAATGTTATGACGAATGCAACCCTGGTACTGAAAACTGCAGTGCACCCTGGGTACATAAATGTGACACTGCCCAATAAAATGGGACTTAAAGGGTGGGTCCATCTACGTTCTTTTGCACTTTTTTTGTGCTTTGAAGAGAGCGATATAATTTCCTGTTATAGTTTCCTGTCGTAAACACTCTCTGATGGCGGCGTAAAGTGGCTGCGGACGGGAGTGGCAGAAATATCAGTTTAAGTGTAAGTATCAGTTTAAGTACACAATATTTATAATACTTTCACTGCTTTACCTTGACATCAGACAGCCCTTTCTGATGGGGAACTAGAGCCATTAGAGCACTGTCTTCAAAGCCGCCGGACTCCATTTACATAAACAGTAGTTTTACCTCACATAACACAGGAGTTACTGGTCTACCGTCACATCAGTCGATCTGTTATCGTGTGACTTTTGGGTCCAAACTAATGTGGTGTCCACAGCAGTGCATTGCTTAGCATAACTGGCAGTTTATGTGCTTCGAGTGTGTCTCCATGCCTCTCTTTTGGTCCCGTTCCCCACTCAATCTCTTCTCAAGGAGACACAGATACGGCCCATTTTGCATCCACTGGTGCATATCAAGGTCAATCAGTGGCAGAGGGATGCACAATGAAGCAAATGTCATTTAAACCTTGGTGTCTTTGTGTGTGTGTGAGGTGACGCAGGGCATTCACTTACATGACTGACACAGATGTTACCTTTGTGGTCAGAAGGCTGTAAGTCAATTAGGTTTTGCTAATGGGGCCGAGTGCTTAGCTGTCTCCAACACATGCACACACACACACACATACACACTTACACACATGATATTGATAAGATTACCATGGTAATGTAAATGCGGCAGGGTTAAACCACATTAAGGGAGCCGCCTTTCTCAAAGATCTTTGCTTTTTTAAATTGTCAGCCATCTCATCCAAAGTGCCCTCCCCTGCCTCTTTCTGTTAATGTGACTCTTCCTCTTCTGTGTGCCCCCTCACTCCCTCTTTCTTCATCCTCTTCCTCCCACAGCAGATGCACGGCAAATCTCCTCTTTACATCCCCAACTTCCTCAGCCCATCTGTCTCCCCATTTCTATCTTTCTCGCTCGCTCTCTATCTAATTGAATGACTCAGTGGCATGATTCTTCCTCAGAAACACATAAAATGTTTAATGTATTTCCTCCTCTTCCCATCCCACTCCCACTCTGAATCATCGTTTTTGACAGATGTCAAGAAAAGACTAAAACCAACAATAAATCAACCCTGCTAACATTTCCTGTTACCAATGCCTGATATATCCTCTGTGCCCTAAAGCTCCATTGTTGCCCAAAAACACATCAATGAGCCATATCTGCTAAAAATGGCGTTCCCATCCTAACTAAACTGCATTGTGAATTACATTTTGAATGTATCTCGAATAGGAGATGTTTGAATGATAGCCAGAGGAAGTCCCCATTCGGTGGAGGTCAGGGTGGTGTTTGGGTCTAACCACAGACTGTATATCAGATAGACGACACATCTCCACTTCCTCCTACTGTACAGAAGTGAAGCCAAATATCTCAGATACGGGAGCTGCCATCTTGAGATTTTGACGTCATTTGGAGCCAGCGTCTGTGTAGTGATTGGAGGGCTGGAGCCGCGGTATTGAGGTCCAGCTAATAACTAATTAAAACCAAACTAAATATTAACACTTGAACATACATCGGTGTGCTAAGAACGAGCTAAATGACAGACACTGTCTTTGGGAAACAATTATTTAAGGTTGTTGTTAGTTTGGCCCAAGTCCCATTCGCTAACATGAGGGAGCGGGATTTATGATCTATACTGCAACCAGCCACCAGGGGTGATCCAGATGTTTTGGCTTCACTTTTGGGGAGCTGTCATGTCATCCATCTTCATATACTGTACACAGTCTATGAGACCGCTGTTCGTATCCCGTGTGAAACTAAAAATCAGCTTTGGCTTTTTAAAATGTATATCCGTAACTTAAATAACATAACAGACGTAGTCATTCTGATGTTTTACTAAACCTAACATTATTGAGGATGCAGTTTAGTTGAGTGGGAACGTCGTTTTGTAGGAGACATGGTTGATGAGCTGCGCTGTTGCACTGGGTGACATGTTCCTTTATGAGAATTAACACACACACACACACACACACACTGTAGTTTATTTTGAGTTAATCCCACATGCACCATCCTACTGCTGTAACTCACTAGAGCACCAAATGTGTATTAATCCACCGCTGAAAATAGTCCCAAACAAATGCACCATTTCCTCCGGTTTGAGTAACATTTGCTAAAAGACACAGTGCCCTGCTGTTGTAGGACGTTATTTAGGCTTATTTTTAAAATAATATTAATAATAGAATGTATTTGTGAGACATTTTTAAAGATTTACACTTACATGTTTTGAGTACCATGGTCAGAGAGAGTAAGGCAGTCTTCGTTTTTGTTTGTTGCCAATGAGGAAAATAAATGAAAATCCCAGTTTAATCCTTGAGGAAAATGTGGAAAACTTCTACATTTAGTCTATGCAGGGTATAAATCGGTATATAATGGATGATGTAATATTAGAGTAGGTTTTTAGTCACAGTTACAGCATGCATACATAATGTTTAAGTGCCTGACAATAAAGAAATGATTCCTCTTATTCTGGTAGGAGCAGACAGAACTGTAGCTCCTCGACCCCCCAACAAAAACTCTCTCTCATTAGCATGCACTTGTCCTCAAGTGTTTTTCTCTCTGCGGTTTGTCAAGCGCTGATCTTTCCTTCAGAGGCCGAGTGATAAAGGCCCCGCCGAGTAAACAAGCCATGGAGAATGGCCTCTTGTCTTTTTATTATTGCCTCCTAATGCAGCACTCATTCCTGCCATGATGGAGACGGGTTGGAACCTACAAACGCCACGTTAAAGGGAGATGTCATGAACGCTCCCGTACACGCAGGAAAGGAGACAAATATATACATTTATATGCACAGCTGAAGTGGCTTTCTCTCACTTTTTATGATCCTTTTCATCTCAAGCAGCAGAGATAAGGCATAAAAAGATTAGCTGTAACATCTGAAGTGAAGTTTATGTATTTCTATTGTTCACTGAAAACTGCTCAGCATGTCAGGTATTGTAGTGCAGTCTGGAAAATATGTGTACTAAACCCCCCTTTTCTCTCTCTGGTCTCCAGACTAAAAGGAGGGGAGGGTGGGGGTTTTGGAGGGAAAAGGGTGGCGAAGGTCACTTTGATGTGACTATAAAGACACACAGCAGGCCAGTGGAAAGAGATGAAAGAGACAGAGCAGAAGTGAAATAGATCCTGGTGGAGGAGATGCATTCTCTCTTTCTCTCTCCTTCTCTGCAACATCCACAGGATAATGATGCTGTATCATAAACAAGAGGTGACCGGGGAATAGAGCAGGCATCTCACAATTAAAGTGAGCAAACAACATTTTTGAGGCGAGCTGACAGCAGCTATGGGGTAGATTCACAGTGCAGCCGTCTTGAAACAAGCAACGCTCTTATCTTAATCATAAACAGTTAATAAATTCATCAAAATAGGGCATTTGGCACATACAGATCATCCACTGTGACTCATTTACTGAATGATTAATGCATTCTGCCTGATTTTAAGATCCTCTGGATTATGAAGCAAATTAGATATCTGTCACAAATGTAGTTTGCCTGTCTTAGTATATTAATCGTTTTATAATGTAACATCAGGTTTGTTCATATTTATACCATGTTCCTAAAGATTACATGGAGGCTGGTGTGCAGTTGCCTGCCCCCATTAGGCTCAGCTCTGTACTGCACATAAATCACCAGCTCTGTGTCATCCTGTTTCCAAACTGAGTTTAGCAACAACAAAAAGTCAAATAAACTAAGTTAAAGCACTGATGGACACAAATTGGTGCAGCAAGATCATGAAATTTTGTATTTCTAGGTGGTATCTTTGAGGTTTCCTCTCTGTCTGCTGTGCATGCTGCTTCTAACCGCAGCTGAAAGTGTTTTGATGATTGAGCTGTTTTTGGTGTTGAAGGTAGCACATACAGAGAGGAGGAGGAGTGGTGAGACAGCAGCCAGACGCCAGATGTTTCCATAGAGTCCGACCAACCAGCCAGCGCAGCACAAGCTAGATTAGTGTATGTAGTATAGTGGGTTGAAGTGTGTGTGTGTGTGTAATTATTACCCTGGCCAGGGCATGCCCATAGCCTGGGTGGGCCAGCAGGAATTCAGCGGTGGCAGAAAGTCCAGAAATAGCGCAGGATGCAAGAGATCTGGTGAAAGGAGGGAGATCCTGGTGGAGTATTTGGGAAATATATCACAGGAGCAGGCAATGGTGCACGGGTGTAGATGTGCTTATAAGATAAAGATCAGATGAAACTTTAATGATCCCAAGGGGAAATTGGGTCACTGCGGCAGCCGTGGAAAGTGTGAAGATAAAAATACAACAAACAGAACAGTGTGGATATTAAAGATGCTGCCGCTGCGTCATTTTAATGCAGGGCTAGTGTAGGCTTTGAAGAGCTCTAACCTGTGCAATGCTATGTGAGCGTAACAATTGTTATCATGTGCTTATGCATCCATAAAAATGGCTGGAAAGCTCTGATTTTGGTAGCTGAGGTGTCACTCAGAATGAATACCAAAGGAGGTCACTTCTTGACCCTTGATGTGCCTCACACGCCCACACTGGAGATGCTGATAGGGTCAAGTCGAGGCTATCTCTAGCTTATCTCCCCCACTGTCAGATCTGAAGCCGTGTGTCGGTGATGAAGAGAAGAAAGCTGAAGGCCTCGACTCGGGATCAAGACTACTAGACTCTCACAGTTTCCTCCTTGAACCTCCAGCCAGCTGACTGGGTAAACACACAGATGGGGGGGGGGGGGGGGGGGGGGGGGGTGAAGTTGTTGAGAGAGCGACAGAGGTAGAGAGGTGTGTAGGGGAGAGAAAGAGACGGAGAGGGAGAGTTATCAGTCATGCTGTCAGTCTCCGGGGCAGCTTGTGATAAGAGAGGCAGTGGTTGTTATCTCTCTCTCTCTCTCTCTCTCTCTCTCTCTCTCTCTCTCTCTCTCTCTCTCTCTCTCTCTCCCAAGCCCCTGTTGTGTTCCCCTCCGCCACCCATGAGTGAACACAGCGCAGGTGTGCCGAGGTGAGGAGTTGGTCTGTACAGAACGGCGGCCATTTGTCGGCTGTATTTTGGGAATACAGATGGGCTAAAACGCATTAGAAGAAGAGGGTGACGTATCGCCGATTGAGTGTTTGATTTCACTGCTGTGGAGCTTAAACAGCCTCTAACACTGAGCCATTTAAAGCTGGGGCTCATACTATAGCAGGTTACAAACTTTGGAAATGCTTCATTTTACAGTTCTACAGATTTCATGGTAATTAGGTGATAATTAGCAAGTAAGCTATTTGACTGCTCTTCATCGGAGGTGTCACCATTGTCTCTCACCATTGTGACGTATTGTCAAATGTAACATGGAAGCTAATATAATGATTCAGGGAGTTTTTTAAAGAAACATCAACAACTTTATTTGTTAATTATCATCTATTTATCAGCAGACATGGAAATAAAGCAGATCAGTTACTTTGTATTCTTGACCAGCCATTGGGAAATAGCACAATATCAATATTTTTGAGGTAAATATTAGGATAATTTGGCAGTAATTCACATTTCAAATAGGTTACTTGCTAATTATCACCTAATTACCATGAAATTTGTGGACCTGTAAACTGAAGTGTTACCCAAACTTTCATCAGTGGAAAATCCAATAAAAAAGACATCACAGAATCGTATAAACATACCGTATGTACTCCCTTGTGGGATCAATACAAACATATTCCACCCACAACATCCCCTCTGTATGTCTCTCTTTCTCAGCTTCTCTTGTGGACTGTTGCCCTCCATTAGCCATGCGTTGACCCAATATTTTGGGGGTTGAAAGCTCACGGTGGGGGCAGAGATGTTGACAAATGGGAGAGAGGAGTATCAAATGACCCCCGGGGACTGAGAGGGGGAGGCAAGAAGTGACCCAGCGTTGCTTGAAGGTTTTATAGTCAGAGTTGCCAAGTCCGCTAATTATAAGTGACTTTGGTCTTGTTTTTTTGAAAAGTTTCTTACAAATATTGTTAGTTGCGGGCTGTCATATTTTGGGCTTGTTTTTTAAGTGTAGTTGCTCATTTGGCCTCCTGTCTCTCCTTTATACCAGCTTAGCTTGTTTTCTTCATGTGGTAATGCAGTTTAGCTACCAATGCTTGATACTAAGTGGGCAAAATTTGGCAAAAAGTACAAGATTCGCCCTCAAGTGGAAGATGATTCAAAGGCAGTTTGTCATTTTTGTAAGTGTGATATACGAGCACATCATGTTGATCTGGTTAAGAAAGAACAAGAAAAATGTAAAGTTACAAGCTAGAAATGAAATACAAAAATTAAATAAAACTTTAAGTTTACTTAACAAAGAAATGTAAAGTTACAGGCTAAAAATTGTTGCAAAAATGGCATGAAACATTTCTTTAAGTTTATAACAAGAACAAATGTAAAAATTAAAGGAAATGCATGCAATCCCAAATATATCGTGGCCGCCTCTCTCTCTCATAATGTGGTGGGGAAGTAAGGTCGCTTGTTTTGGGCATTTTTTGCAGGGAGAGTTGCTTCTTTTGAGCTTGTTTCTATAGACCTGGTTGCTTATTTCTCTCACGAGATCTGGCAAAACTGTTTATAGTGGCTGTGTTTATCGGGTCATCACCCGCCGCTCGTCAAGAAGAGTTTAATCAATCAGCACAAATAGTACAACTCATAGGTATAACTCCACAATATGGCAAACTGGTTTACGCCAGTGCCGACCCCCCTCCACCCGCCCACAGGCTCAGATTAGCCAATCAGATTGACGTCTGACGGTCGTTGCACCCTCAGGCTAGAGGTGGGCTTAGAGAAATGACTGACAGGACGTATAAGAAAGCTGCAAGTTGATGGCATCTAGTCAACCTGGGGGGTGACAGTTGACGGAGGTGACAGACAGTGACACCCAGACCTGTCATACAACCTTCTGTCAAGGGCATGGGGGTCTTTTGTTGACTTTGTTTACAGCTCATGGGAGAACGAGGCAAGATGATGGCTGTAAAAGCGTATTTCTTTGTTTAATGTGTGCATACTTTAAGGGGTAAAAGTTCATGCAAGAAGTTGTGTGTTGCCAAAACGTTTCCCAGGACCTGTAGCAACGCACCTAGCTGTTCCAAATAAAGCTACATACTGTACCTCATTACACAGCCACTCCATTACATTACACCACGGTAACACAAGCCATACAGGCAGGGCACATGGGCTGGACGCTGCATGGAGAGGCCTTTCTCAGCAGATTATTTTGGGCTCACTACTGTGTCATTACACGGCCTGCCGCTCTGTATTTAGGCCTGCTGATTGCAGGGCACGGATTGGGCAGGGCCGAGGGCTGAGGTGGGCTCTCCCTCAGTTGAGTTGAGGGCTCTCTGACATTGGCTTTGAGTCGTTTGATGTGTTCTGCGGTGAGCAGCGACCTTATGCCATGTTTGCTGTGCAGCCACCCCTTCCCCAGTCAGACACTCCCTCCTCTGCCTCACTTTTTCTGAGGTTTCTTCTTCCTCCTCCTCCTCCTTTTCGCTGTTCCTTTGAAAACAGCCTTTAGGAGAAGTTGTGCACCCTGATTTAACATCACAATATGTCTTATCTAGGTCTTATCTGTGGGGTGCTACATATCTGTGGTATCTTCACAGAGAGAGTGGGGCGCGTGCACGTGCGCTTTCTCTCCCCCTCCCTATAGTCAGACCTACAGGAGGAGGCGGAGCCGAGGCGCCGTGGCTGTAACGCGATAGCTGCTCAGCTCAAAAGCGCGATCACTCTCACACACACACGCTGCACTACACACACCTCCTAGACGTGGACACACGCCGGTCCGGTGTCAGGCTGTAACGGAGCCGCTAGCAGAGAGAGACAGGAGGAGAGAGGAGGGGTGCCGCAGAAGGTGGCACGACATGAGCGGTCTTTTTTGGAGAGCAAGAGCGCAAACATTTTATTTGTTATTCTGTGGCCAAATTGGACTGCCAGCGCTTTGAGAGCTCTTACTGTGGACTTTAGCGTGCTGCTACCACGAGAAGCAACCCTCGTGTGCGCAAAAATAAGCGGGGACGCAGAGAGGGAAATACGGGGGACTGAGGCTCTCAGTCGGAACTTGGCGCACCCTGGAGCCGCTGTCTCTGGAGCGCAGAAGCCTCCCAGCTGCGGAGCGCACGCACTATCGACCCCGGAGTTTGTTTGTTCACTATTTTTTTCTTTTGATGAGGTTGAGTGGCATCGCTCTGCTAATGGACTTAAATAAAAATCTGTGAATTTCTTCAATGAAATGTAGTTGGCACATAGTTTCCTCCACCGATGGTTTAATAAACGCCGCGGGATTATTGCTTTTGACTGCTGCCAGCGGTTTTGGTGCTACAGGGGTGTGGATTTTTTTGGGGAGGAACAGCAGCGTTTCTATTCTCCGACTGTGGAAACAGTATAAACTGAAAGCTCTCCACGAGTTTCTGCATCATCCAAGATGGATTTTGAGTCATCGCTGATTGGATTTTTAATGGCAATGTGTCATCTGACGTTGAGACTCAGAGGAGAAGAGGGTGAGTTTTAGTTACTACTTTGGTTTTGACGCACGCATGATCCGTGTCCACCAAAACATGCCAAATGGGAAAGAAATGACATTCTAAATCTATCTAAACAGCACATTTAGTTAAATCTGCTGGGACTATGCGTTACGGTTAATTTACCTGTTCATTTTTCAATAGATCCTTGTCATGTGGTCCATATTATTTCAATAGCCTGACATGTTAAAGCCATTTCTTTTGCGTAATTATGGCAGACATTGAGAAAGGCTTGTGGTTTCTATATACCGTATGTACACTATATCTATAGGCCTAATGTGTGTGAGCTTCAGAATCACTGATGACATTTTAAATTAAAGTCAGCCCTGTGCCGAGCCAGCTGTTACACATCTCAAACTAAAGAACTTGGATGCTTTCATCAATTATTTAGAAGATCGGAAACAGTTCTGTGTCCCAGCTCGACCGGGAGCTGATATCCACCTACCGTCAGCTCACTGGGCTGTGAATGAGCTGATTATACTATGCATGAACCCTTTGGAAATTCAAACACATTGTTTACACAGAGTTTCTCTCCGAATTAATTATTCATCAAGGGAAATAAACAAACCAGTGCCTGATTGATTAAAGTGATCTCTCACATCCGGATGGAAACAGGTTTGAGGCTGAGACTGGACTATTACCTGCTATTTTATACATCCCCTGGTGTCCAAGAAACCGTGCGTAAAAGCGACAGTGTCGCCGTATGATTCCACTTACAGGACTATAATAATCATTATCTTCATCAGCCACCACGAGTCCCCCCCTTCATTATCTCCTCGTGCTCCTTGGAGTTGCGTGTGCGTGGTGAGGGGAAGGCAGGGCTGCTGGCGGCTGAGCGCCGGCAGCTCCAGGCGGCGGCGCACCGTTGCCACCTCTCGTGCGCTCTCCGCAATCAGATAACAATAAGCAGGGAGATTATAGTTCAGGATGAGCCGCTAGAATAGCAGCCCCGCAGCTGGTAGGGACTCGGAGCCTTACGTTAAGGCACTTAAGAAGGGCTAATTCTTTCCGTAACGCACGGAGACAGCGAAGCTCGGGCGCGAAACAGCGCCAAATTTATTTAGGGAGCCTCATTAAATGTGGATTTAACACCGGGGAGCAGCGTGTTCCATCTGGAGACATGATCAGATAATAAGAAAAAAGAGTTGTTGCTCCATTATGTCACCAGCAATGGGCACGGTGGTGGTTGTATGTTGGGGCTTGCCATACAGAAAAGTGACGACGATGACACATGGTCTTTCGCTCACGCTCTTACCCACTCTGGTATTTGTGTTGATTTTACGGTGGTTTGACTCCGGGTGTCACAGCTTTATATTTAATGTGGATGTGCCGCATGTGGTGGATTTTTGCGCACAAGGGATATTCACACAGTTTAATTTATGAAAGTTATCTTTTCCTGTTCTATACATTGATTATTCAGAATAACAGTTTTTATAGCTGGAGCGCTGTAGCAGGAGTAGGCGGGCTGACGAGCTGCTCATGATCCCATGATGACTGGAGAGCCTTTACTACACCACCCGCTGGCCTGTCTCTAAAGGAGGCCTGGCTCTGCTCCCTTCATATGGGCTCCTCTGCCTCTTGTTGTGGCTACTTGTTTGAAATAGGACAGTCACCCCAGCCTTCCCTCTGAGATTCTGTGTGCATGTTTTTACTGGCTGCCTGTGTACCCCCTTGATCAGACACAGATGTGGGCCTCTTGGCAGCCATCAGGAAAGCAAGAGGCTATCCCCCCACCCTCCACCACCACCACTCTCTCTCTCTTTCCCCTGCCAAGACACTGCACCACATGTCGCTGCCTCCATGCTCCCCTCAAGAGCCACATTACACACAGATGCCAGAGGAAAGAGAGACTGAAGGGGAACAGAATGAAGGCGAGAACGGGGAGGTTCAGAGAGCCGAGGCAGAGAGAGATGTGAGGGGACAGAAAGGCAGAAGAATGGAGGGCAGATGCAAAGCTACCCAAGGCACGTAGAAGTGAGCGCGGCATCCACCAGGTCCTAATGTGAAGGAACAGAAGGGAACAAGGAAGTGTGTGGGGTGGGGGTGGATTGTGCATCAAATAGAGAGAGAGGAAAGGGCAACATCAAAGTGTGCAGGGGTCACTGGACTTAGAGGGAGCAGATCAGTTTATGAAGTGACACTCGTCTGGTGTGACACAGCTAAAGTGTGGTAAGAAGTGATGTGTATCTACCATTAAAAAAACAGACTGTTACAAAATGATGCTGTCATGAAAGTTGAGCATGTTGGAGTCACATCAAACGTTCCGACTTTTAATGATCGACTCCATCTGGTTTGAACAGCTTGATACGTTTCCAGTAGCAGAAAGGTTTCCCTTAAAATATAATGCTGGGGAACACAGGATGCATAACTGAGGTGTTTGTGTAGAAATCTTACACGGTGTAAAAGGTAAATGACCCATGAAAAAACTGGCTTAGACATTTCCAGTTGTGGCCTGCTGTTCCCTGCTGGTGGCTTGCCTTCACATTGTCATGTCTTAACACCTATTTGCTGCAGTCTTTATATCCGAAAGCAGAGAGACTTCCACTCCACTTGTACTGTAATCACGATAGTTTGACTGGGTGACATGTACATCAATTACTCCTTACCACAAGCATTAATATTCAGGCCATTAAGCAGCTCATTTGCATGTTTATTGAGTGGCCGGCTGTGCATCCTCTCCACCTCTTGGTATTGTCTGAGTTGGATTTCTGTTCTTTTAATCATTTCTTTTCCAGATGTTAGCTCCAAGCTTAATAGACTTTTTTTTAATCTTTTTTGTTGGTCTCTATTTGTTTTATGCCTTCGCCTTTTCTCTCCTCTGCGACCCGCCCTGCAATTCTTTGCATTTCTCTGTGTTTTAATCTGCCCCAGCCTCAGAGGTATCAGCTGTGAAAACAAGGTCACCTATTAGCATTCATAGCCAAAGACAAACCGAGCGGCCCGTTCAATACCAGTCAGGTATAAGAGTCACAGGCTCACGCAAAAAGCCCTGGAACAGCTCGCCGCACTTGGGGTGAAATTAAAAACAAGACCCCCATAAATAAAACAGAGCTGGGTCTTTCATTCTGCCGCATTAGCTGCACAGGGGGGTCTTAACGGGTGCTCAGGGACAGGTTTAGATGGGAGCTGGAGGGGGGTTAGCATTGTCAAGAGGCAAAGCATTTTAAATTTACTGTAATTCACAAGCAGGGTTAAAGAGAAAAGGGTACACGAGGAAAGTGTGGATTAAAAGAAACTGCGTTTGTAAGAACTGCAAATGTTCCCAGAAAGGTTTTTATAAGCAGTCAGATCCACTGAAAGGTAACATCCTGTACGGTGGGGGGTAGAGGGCGGCAACAAATCACCAAGACTCTCGCAGCAATTCTTCACAGCTCTCCCCGGCTGATGTAGGCTCAGCCGTTTCCACTCGTTACACAGGGAAATCTTTTGTGAAAAGAAGTGCTTCAGCTGTGCAGGTCTGAGACAAAAGAGCGCACCTCGGGAGGAAGAGACATGATACTGTAGTCTGTCAGGTAGAGTTTCGGATTAGTCCCCCTCCATTACTCCCTCCCTGCAGGCACCAGCAACCATCTGTTTACTCAATTGATCCATTGAACCATTGATCACGATGGCCAGCACCATGCATTTAGCTGATTAGCATGGAGCACTTATCCTGTTAGGGAGGGAGGAGGACAGAAAGAGAAAGAAAAGGAGGCAGAGAGAGGAAAAGAGGATTTTGGGGATATTATCTGCCTTTGATGTAGCTTTTGTTAAGTCTTAAAAGAGAAAAAAAAAAATCCCCTTTAAACACATTTAATACTTAAACAAAAAGCTATTGTGTGTGCTGCATTCTGGGCTGATTGCTGTTTGGTCATTTTTCATTTTCTCTGGTAGATAACAGAATATGTGGAATCCAAGTAAAACACCAACACACTTTATGTCTCTGAATGAAAATTACCATTTTGTACAAATTGTCGCAAATATATATGGAAATATTAGGGCTATCCTCGACCAAAGATACTCTTAGTCGACCAACACTCATACGATTTTGCTGATTAATTGATTAGTTGATTTAATTGACAGATCTGTAACACAAAAGCACCGCCTTAAATC
Organism: Pterois miles; assembly: GCA_947000775.1. Classification (NCBI taxonomy): domain Eukaryota; kingdom Metazoa; phylum Chordata; class Actinopteri; order Perciformes; family Scorpaenidae; genus Pterois; species Pterois miles. The sequence goes on along the minus strand of CAMQGK010000076.1, from coordinate 1,403,002 downwards.
TTGTGTTTACCAGAGATGTGCTCATAAGTTTCTTGGAAATAAGTCATTCAGCATGAAAAAAGCATAAAAACAACTAATCTGCTAAAGAAATCTCGACAGATTACTCAACTAATTGACAGCCCTAGTAAATACACTATATACACATAATTATATACGATTGGAGCTCACAATCAAGGGTGTAATGTTTGAAGTAGCATTCAGATATCTTCAGGTTTTTGTTGTTGTTAGTTTTGTTTTTCACTTAATGTACCCCCATCTCACACACTTGTGAAACCGAACAAATGCCACAAGTTGGAAAAGTTTTAAAAAAGCCCCCCAGAAAGTTTTAAAACTGATATCTTGATGATATTTAATCATATATCACTGAGGATTTTTCATTACTGCTACTTACACTGCTCATATACCGCTGTCTCTATCCCCCAAAGCGCTGTCATTCTACCTCAGCATGAAGCTGTTAAAGCGCCAATGAAAGCGAGTCTTTTTTTTCTTGGCCCTTCCTCCTCATCCTCTCCCTCTCCTTGGGTCCAGTCTAGTGTGGAATGGGTGAGATTAAAAGCAGTCAGAGAGACAACCCCTGCTCTTGACTGAATGGATGAGTGCTGCCCACTCTCCCCTCTCATTCCCTCACTCTGGGCGATAGCACTTTTTAATTAAGGTGGGGGGGAGGCGAGGGAGGGAGGGGCGAGAGACACTAGGAGTGATGGAGGGATTTATCAGTGCCTCTCCTCACACTCGCAGCTTATCCCAGAGCGTGACGGCATACTTCTCCCGATAAGGCGGCTAATAGAAATGAGAGCGCGGGTGTGCACGTACACACACACACACACACACAGAGCAACGACATGCAGACATATGCACATTTTCCCAGATAATGAAGATAAAGGCACAGCGGGTACAAAGATGTCGCTGGGTTTCACTTGATCTGGAGAGACTAGAAAATGTGCAGATTTTACTTAACGTTCATTTCATTGACACAATCTATGCTGAAAACGACGAGACACACACATTTATAGTATTAACGCTGCATTTGCACACAGTGCTCGGAATAATAAGACTTTCACACAGTGTACACACTTAGTTGGGACTTGGTCCTCATAAAGCCTAATAAATGCTTGGTCCCCGCATGGTAGAAACATGTGTGTGTAGACGGATTGGCTCCTCTAGTAGAAGAGACAGTGTAATTCATGAAGATCGCTGGCAGCTCCTGAGTGCTTCCCCTGTGTTACTCATCCAACACCACAAGTTCTGTTCTCGCTGACACACACTGCTTAACACTGAAACACACACACACGTCATATAAACATTTTGTACTAACTAATTGCCGCGGATATTCCAGCAATTAGGAAAAAAAATACACACATCTGTCTTCTCACAGCGGCTCGTTTAGTGCAGATATATTGCTGCTGCATCCCCATCGTTCTTTATTTTTTTTCGTAACAGCAGCAAACAAACACCCAACAACCCACACACACACACACGCTGCCAGCGCTAGTGTGTGTGTGTTTGTGACTGACAGAGGTTTCCCAGTGGGGTCAGCGTCTACAGGGAGCCACTGAAAAGCAGGCATGTCTTAATGAGGCTCGTCAGGCTCTCTGCGCTGCTACCTTCACTCCATCTCTTCCCTCACTCTCCTCCTTACCCTTCGCATTTCTTCTTCCTCATCACCTTTTGTCGCCTCCCTCCCTCCCTCTCCGCTTGTCACTCGTACACTCTCGTCCTCGCTCTTCCCACCTAGGCCCTCGCACCCACCCATCGTACATCAGCCCCACCCACCGCCTTCACCCTCCTCCCCGTCCGATCAATCTTCCCCCTTCCGCCTCAATCCATCTTTTATCCATCGCCTCACTGTCTCTCCTCCTCTTCAATCCACCCTTCTCTTTCATCCTCTCCTTCGCCTCCTCCATTTTCCTCCCACCTGTAATCCCCCCCCCCCTTCTCTTCCCACTCCTTCTCGCCTCCACCTCCTCCTCTTCATCCTTCTTGGAGGCCATTGAATGGGCAGCTCAGGGGAAAAGTGTCGAGGCTGCAGGATTCTCCCCCAAACGGCTTAATCTGCCGAGGCTCCGCGTGCTGATAGCCTCCTGCACACCGTTCCCTCCATAGGCTTCTCAACAATGGCTGTCTGTCTGCACAGCAGATAAAGAGATGTCTGTGTGTGTGTCTGTCTCTGTCATTCTTTGCTATCCCTGCTATCTTTTTGAAATTTTTCAGTTAGCTGTTTTTCCCACCTCTGTCGGCCCCTGTGATTGACAGGCCCTCTGTATGTATTTGGATGTGTGCGTGCGTGGGTGGCCGTTTGAAGCAGCGTCTGTGTGTGTGTAAAAGTGTCGGTGTGCGTTTAAGTACGCATCCCCGTACGTGCCTTCATATGTGCACACGCAGCTGAACTTGTGTGTTTGTGTAACAGCTTATGTGTGTGTGCATGTGGGCGGCTGGAGTCGTGCACTCGCGCGAAAAATCACCGGCAGCTGTGTGCGCCTGGTGTGTGTGAGCGTGGGCATCGCTCCTCTCCAGCAACAAAGTAAGGAAGCCATCGCAGCTCTATCAAATGTCAGAGAATCTTAAGTGTGCCTTTTAAGCACAATAGGCGGTGGAAATGTCAACACTTGAAGGGTCTATTACACTTCAAGCCTTTGGTGCTGTTTTTTTTTTTTTTCTTTCTTTCCGCTTCCTTTATTGATGCTTTCACAGAAATTTGAAAGAAACAGGCGAGAATATCAACCCATTTATGTCAAGAATAGATGCATCTCAGCGGCTGAATGGTTAAGCCTACCATTTGGCAGCGCATTGTTAATGGAAGCATACCATGAGCTGTAGTTTGTTGTCTGATATAGCAGTTTCCCTTCCACTGTCTTGATGTTGTTTCCCTTATTTGGCCAACGCGTGGCAGCTGCAATATTAAGAAAACAGTCTTCCCTTTGAGTTCAATATCATAAAGTTCATTACATTTAGAGATCCCCCCGGTGCACCAGCATCCACACATACAGAGATAGAGCTAAAACACCCCCCGCTGTTGTCATGGAGAAGTCGCGCCTTTGCCTCCGTAAAGAATAATAATGCCTGCAAATCTATTGCAATGCAAGAGTAATAAAAGACCCATTGTGCTGTGTTTGTGGTGTCCCATTGGGTGTGCGCATGCAAAATACATGTTTCTTTTGTATGTGCATGTGAGTTTATGTGTTTAGCGTGTTTATGGGAGATAACGCAAAGCGCGAGAGCCGCCATAGCTGTCAGGGCGCGAGCAGAGAATAGGGCTTTTGTTGCTGCGTGAGCTTCTCATTACAGAGTCGGGGTGACCCCCTAGAACCCCTGCTAGACAGGCCGTCTGCGTGTCACTTCCTGTCTAAGCCTGCCGAGCGATGCCATTGGCAGGCTATTGTTCCTGGGAGAGCGTGATAGGATCAGGGAATGTGTCCTAATGTTTGCAGATTGGCTTGCCGGAGCAACAATTACACTTGGTGAACGCTCCCGACGGGGGAACTGGAGAGATAAGAGCCTGGGTGTGGAAGAGGGTGAAAAAGGCTCTTTATATATGTGTGTGTGTGTGTGTGTGTGTGTGTGTGTGTGTGTGTGTGTGTGTGTGTGTGCTCACTAAATGCAGCATTGATGATCTTTTATTGTTTTAATAGCTTACCCATGGTCCCACTCGCATTGAGAATCCACAATGGAGAAGTTTTTTTCCAATTTCCTCCTAACTGACGGCCTAAATTGCTTTCTTTGTTTTACTGTTCATTTGTTGCTCATCACATCTTCATACAGAGAAACAAAGTGAGCAAAGGGGCATCTCTTATAGGTAGTGTGCCTTTTACTGTGGATTTAAATGGCTTGACAGATGTAATGAATAAAAATGAATAAAATGTATGTTCCAGATAAAAACATACTCTATTTACTGCATTGTTTGTGTATTTTGTCTATTTTACAACCACTAACTTTGCACCCCGCCCTTCTGTCTCTCTCACAATGCCAGAGTGCGGAGAAGTCTTGGATGCCAGCGAGGCCGGTTACATCACCTCCCCCGGTTACCCTCTGGAGTACCCGCCTCACCAGAACTGTCACTGGATCATCACGGCGCCGGAGCCCTCGCAGCGCATCGTCCTCAACTTCAACCCGCACTTTGAGATTGAGCGGCTGGACTGCAAGTAAGACAGGAGGGTGCAAATGGAGTCATGTCACAGTGACGTCTGAAACCAATAATGATGTATTATTTTTCTGGCTGAATCAGTATACTGCAAAAGCGTTTTCATCTCAAACAAGTAATTTCCTACTATTATAATCTATTGCAGGCGGTTTGGCTTGATCCCAAAATTGCTGAAACATTTTCCACATTTTGACCACAACAGGTCAATTGCAACGGATATTTTAATACAAGCTTTCTGCAAAATGCAGGCCATTAAGCGGACTGTGGTTTTTCTTTTGGTGTGAAATGATTATTTATGGAGAGAATGGCGAGCACATAAGATCCTTTCAGTGCCGTCATTTTCACATTCACACCATTACACACAGTCGCTGCCCAGTGCGACCACAGACTTTCGGTACTTGCTTTTCAAAAGGCAATTACTGGTTTAAATTCCTTGCTCAAAGGCACGTCAGCTGCATGTAACCTCAACAAAATGTTTCATTATCCACATCTCATTCGCACAGTGGCGAATACAGATGAGCAAAGCAAAGCCGAATGGAAAAAATGATTCAAATGCAATGTGCTTCTTCCACTGGTTAAACTGCTGACGTAATACCTTTTGCCAAAAGATATTTTGGTTTTATTCAGCTTGGAACCATTTTTTGCATGCTGAAGGACCGAACAGGATGAAAGAAAAGGATCATGATGTAGTTGAAGTTTAAGGGGTGGGGGGCAGAGAGAGAGGATAAACAGAGAAGAAGAGAATGAAGGCCAGCTGTGTATCTGGATATGACTGCGTTGGTCAGTTTCCTTTCTCAGAGACATGAATAATCTGAATCATATGCTCTTCTATTGTCTTTGACCTCAGAGGAAGAAGTCACGGTCTCCACTGTTCAATCCACTATTATACAAAAGAGTCAGGAGAATGTTATACAACTCACCCACTTTGAAACTTTTTCTGTTTAAAGTGAACACAGATGAGCTTTATCAGTGTAGTCTCTTCAATTATGGCTGTCCTTTCTCTTAAATTGAAGAATTAATAAGATGGGTGTATTTTTCATTGTTCCCTGACAAAGCACTTTGTCTGGCCAGGAGAATAGATGTAACTTTCATGACATCAATGGTGAAAGGGTTTAGTAATGATTGTCGAGGCTGGGAAATGTTATTTTGATGTGTTGGCTTTGTGTCTCCAGGTTTCTGTCGCTCCTGTCAAAAGCAAAATGTTGCATAATTATCTCCCTCGCAATATGTTTCTCAGTAATAAAGCTTTTACACCAGCGTCAACACAGTAGCACTATGGACTTCCCCGCTGTAGTGGCAGAGAGAGGAGCGGCTCAGCTGTTGATAAGCAGTGTGTCAAGCAGTTTCTCACAGCCCAAGGCGTGCAGAGCAGTAGGAGGCCGAGGGAGGAGGAAGAGAAACTGAAATGCCTCTCCACACAAGGTTTTATTGGGATGGTTTTTTACACTCGCCTGGAGGGGCTGAGGCCTTGGCCTGCCCTCTAACACACACTCCCACTCAATCTCCCTTCAATGTATGTGTTGAGTGTGTGCATGTGTGTGAAAGAGTCAGCGAGCGTGGGTGGGGAAAAGGCGTCTCCGTGTGAGTAACTCTGCAAGCATGTAGTGAGTTTGTAGCTCCATTCCCTTCTCCCCTCCATCCATCCGTCCATCCATCCTCCTTATGTTGACCCCCGTTTTAAAGGCGGATCACGCCGGCATTTATTTATGCATAACCTCTAACACTAATGTGTTTGCCCTTCTGTGTTTCATGGAGGATGCATTTCCCTTTGGGGTGCAGGAATAAGTGGAAGAAGCCAAACTACGGCTCGATATCCCTGCTCTCTCCGTCCTGTGCTATGCTTTTTACCCGGATTGATCCGAGCCCTGTGCCCTGTAGCGATGTTATGGGCCGCTTCCTTTTTTCCCTTTTTTTTTTTGCCTGTATGATTAGGCACGGCAGTGTGAGTGAGCCGAGCAGATTTTTGCATGTTTTCACGGTCCTTGGTGAGGTTAGGGCGCAGGGAGCTGAAGGGCTGCAGAGGTGGAGGGCCCACCATCTTGGTCAAGGCTGGAAATGTGCGTGACAGCTGGGATTAGGGAGACGGCAGCACAGAGAAGCAGAGCGGTGTGTTACCTGAAAGACGCAGAGCTACGTGGTCTGGATTGCTGATTGTAGACAAGGAAAAAAATATGATAACATGGTTGTAAAGATTGTAAATGGACATATGTTCATACGCTTGCACATATGCACTTAAGCATGCGACATGTCTGCGTAAGAGTGCTCATGAGCCATTATATCCTTATAAAGCCAAGAAAAGTGCTTGGTCAGCCCAAGCAAAGGGGCCTGAACCCTAGCTAATATCCCTGGCCAGCGGATGATTTCCCCTCAGTGGGTTCAAACACTCAACACAGACGATGTAACACAGCCAAACCACGGCTCCACTGCAGCAATCAAATCGGCAGCCGTATGCAGCCGCTCCGTGTCTGAGGTGGCACTTTAATTCAGGATTTCATTTCAGGGGGAGTCCGGCCGCGTGCCAAATAGCTCTTACCTCCAGGTTGCCAGCCGATTGATGTGAACTAAATGTAATAAAGGCTAGATGAAATATCAGGCCCATATCTCTAATGCAATCTGCCATCACTGAGCCCCAGGATGCTACCTAGTGATATACCAGCAGCTGAACCTTTCTCATCTTCCTCCCTCTCTTGATCTATCCTCCCTTTTGTTCTTTTATTTTCTCTTCAAGCCAGAGGACCAAGTGCTTTATTTGTACACACTTGAATTAAACATACAGATGCACACACAGATGCCATAAAACTGTAGTCATTCCAGAAGATCCATTTCTTCCACCTTTGTGGTTTTTATTTTCTCACTTTTATTTGGTTATTTTTTATCGACTGCAGCCTGGTGGCAAGATTTGATGATATAACTTTATAAACACACAGAGCTGCGAATCCCTTTGGCCTGTCACATGCCTGCTCACCAACACATAGCAACAACTCTCCTGTGTGTGTGCATGATATCACCCTCTTACCAATACCCAAAGGGGGTGCAGAGAAGTGTGGGATCAATGTCTGTATTCCGCTTGTAATGGGAAATCGATAGATGATCAGCAGTGGCCGGGGGGCACAGAGACAGATAGAAAGAGGTGAAGATGAGGAGGAGGAGGGTGATGGCTTAGGATGAAAGGAGAGACAGATGAGTTGCCAGAGGTCGCGACTAAAGGGAGTTGTTCAGGTTTGGTCCGTCAATATCTGGCACTTTGCCGGCGTTTAGGACAAGATCACGGTCATCAGCGTCCAGCGGTCATGACTATTACAGTTGTCAGTGCTGTTATGTTGACATAACAAGTATAATTAAAGCTGAAGCAGGCAAGTTGGAGCAAACATGATTAAAGAATATATAATCTTATAAAGAAAAAGCCCACCTGGTTGATCCAGAATTAGTTCATAGCCCCACGTGTCACCCCTCTAACATTATTAGAAACATGTAGCAGCACAGTCACACAGAGTATGCAAAGCATGAAACGGCTGTCATGTCAGATATAGGTCTATATACCCGTATAGATTCACAATAAGCGGGACAGGAGAGATTAAAGCTGCAGTTGGTAGAAATGCAGCAAATAGTCACTGTATCCTGACAGTAGTGCATGAGACAGAAGAGAAAAATCATGCTCCTCTGTGTCCTCCGATGCTTTTAATGGGATCTGCAAGATTTCACAGACTGGAGGAAAACAACCAATCAGAGCTGAGATGGAGCCTCCCGTCTGACCAGCTGTCAGTCACTCACAAACTACAGTCACACGGTCAAACTAGGCAGCGCTGATCAAATATAAATCAATATTCTGTGACTGTAATGCCTATTTCTCTCATAAAATGCTTTCAGAAACATCTTGTCTGAATTGTTTATCTGAATTGTGTCTGGATGAATTGCAACAATCATTACAAATACATGTTGATAGAGGTAGATTTAAAATACATCCAGCGGGGGCGGCGGGGTCACGGCTTCAGCTCAGACAGCAGTTACAGTCTTGATGTTTCAGATCGATGCTGCACTAGAAGGTCCGGGGCCGAGCCCAGACGGCCTGTGGTCAGCGGTTTGGCCCCAGTCATGTGTAAGTATGAGCCTGTGATGGACAGCAGGAGAGGGAGGTGAGGCGGGAGGAGACGAGGAAGAGGAGGAGGAGTGCTGTTTGTTTTTTGGGCTAGATTGAAGATGGCAGGCCCCGCGGATCTGCAGGGATTTCACTCGCAGCATCTAGTTAATATTTCAGAGGCACTTATGGTTTATTAGAGTCCCCATCAAGGGCGGGAGGAGTGGGTGGTGGTGTGTGTGTGTGTGTACGTAGATGTGTGTGTGTGTCTACTGTACATCCTCCGCCTCTCTTAATTTCTGCTTCTGTACATCACCGAGGGGGAGAAGAAAGAAGCGACAGACGTTTCTCTCTTCATTGTTTACCCGATCGGGAGCTCCGAGGAGAGGAAAACAGGGGAAAACACACACAATGGAGCGAGAGAGGAAAACCATTTCAACTGAAGGCCTCAAGTGTCTGAGCGCAGCCAAGTTTGCTTTGCTGAAACAGCTGTTGCTCTTTTATAGGCGTGAACAAAATAAATCAGACGAACCATGACGTGCCCACAGCAGATTATGTGTTAATCTTTTGTGTAATTTATGTAATGCTTTATGTATTTATGGAGATGGAACTAAATGAAACACAAGCATTTGCAGACAGGTAAATGAGAACTCCTTTACTGCTTTCCGCAAGATAAAAAGATGTTCATAGCACAGCCCGATAAATGTACATGCATGTAATGCGTATATCTGTTTCTCTGTGGTGAGGTGCCGGTACCTGCAGGGGATGTCCCTAGTCCTCGACAAACAGCAAAGGTGTGAAAGGCAATTAGTTGTTTTGGCGGAGTGATATATGAGAGCAGAGGAAGAGGAGGCATGTCTGGACTGGTGCAGGATTACTGGCCCTTAAGGGTTTTTAGTTTCCTTAACCCTTCTCCCTCTGCTTCAGCTATTCTCTATGGGAGGAAGAGGGGGGTGAAACCGGTGCCCCGTAATGGCTCCCTAAACACAGGGCCGGGTCACACAGACCCAGACAGAGTGCCAGACAGACAGACAGACAGACAGAGATCTGGGAATGGGGGATGGATGGTGTCAGACATGGGAGGGGTTTGGATAGAAAAAAAAAATCGTGTGAGCGGTATGCAACGCTAATGTGTCTTCGTGTGTGTGTGTGTGTGTGTGTGTGTGCGAGTGATTTATGTATGTGTGTCGTGGAATGTGTGTGTTTGAGAGACAGTGGGCTCTCACACATCATGCATGTATTCATCAGAGCCTGGGGAGAGGCTGAGCGAACAGGTCAATAATCACATCTGAGGAACACTCACTCACTGACGCTAATCCACGACAGGAGAGAGCGAGACAGAGAGGGAGGACGATAGAGGCCCACTCCAGAATCAATTAAATCCTAATTAGGCTCTCAGCTCTTTTATCCTCAGCATTGGCGATACTGCTGAGTGTGTACGCTCACGCCCGTGTTTCTCCACATCTGTCCGTCTATGAGTGTTTGTTGGCACAGTGTGTGTTTTCCCCGAGCATGTGTCAGTTACAGCCCTAAGCAGTCGTGCTTAGGGACAGCGGCGGCGGCTCTTACAGGCTCACCGTGGGAGCTCGCAGCTAAAGTCACCGCAATCGCCTGTGTAATGCAGGATTACAACCAAGACATGTATAAGAGAGTTGGACTTCTGCGCTCTTCAGGCGTGCATCTGTGGAGATTTGCTCCAGCCTCAACCCTCACATAACTGTCGAGTGGGACACTGGAGCTTCTTTACAATATAACAGCACAAATACGTGAAGGAATGACATCTGTCTGAATTATTCACGTAATTCTTCCATGCTGGTGTGCAGATATAATGTAAATTGGTGAAAGAGTACTCCAGCAGTTTTAGTATTGCACTTCCATACAGTTGAGGGCCTCCAGGGAGAAAGAACAGCCAGCATCGCTGCAGCAGAGGCGGATAGATCCGGACTTTTAGTCAAAAATGATGCATCCAGCAATAGAGGGCGGCAGGAATGAGTCCTAAAAGCCAGGAATGAGTTTGCATTTTAGCACTTCTTGTTCCCTCATCTGAAACTAATGGTTTTTTTTGAGCGGGTTTCTAGTTAGATGGCTGAAATAAGGTCTGAAGAGCTGAAGAGATTTTAGTGTTTTGTTTGTACGATAATAAATACACACCAATTAAAACCCCACTTGTGACCTGTGAAGACTTTGTCTTAAAAGGGCGGTTGCTAACAAGTGGCTCAATGAGATGACTAAATGTCATCAGGCTGACTCATCCGCCTTTACAGCCTCGCCGTGTATACGCACACTCATGCAATAGTGGTGTAGTTTGTTTATAGCCTAACGTTAGATTTTTACTTCTGGAGATTGCTCATTTATGGAGATTATCTTGCTGAATAAAATGTTTAAGTATCATAAACGTTTGTTTACCACAGAGCTTATTTTCGGAAATAATCCAAAAGCAAATGGAAAAAAAAAACATTGGCTTTTTTCAAGGGAACCAGGCAACGCTAACTTCCTGGTTGGCCTACAAAAATATGTCATCCATGGAGAACTCTATTCCCATAATCCAACTGGATACCACCTTTCATTAGATTCTCCATCCTCACGAACACTCTCATCACACCCACAACTACTAACCTGACCTGAATGTGAAAAATTGGTTCCTTCTAATGCCAAAACACGCCAGAACATTTTCTACTTTTTTACTGTCAAAGTGGTGACAATGTTGTGGTGACATTACAGGCTCATTGCACCATTTTCACACTCTGATCCTCACCTGTAAATGCGCCACTCTGACCCACATTAATGTGGTTGGGATTATCCCTCCATCAGCAGTCTTAGTTTGAATGCTCTGTGTAGGAATCAAAACACTGCAGGAAGGAGATAGCCAAAAAAGAGGCTTACTGGCTCCACTTAATCCACGCTTTATTCCAAGTCATGGTACAAAAGCTGTCTTAGATGCCATAAAGGAACACAGCCTAGTGCTGATTGGTGCCTCTCGGCTTTACTGGAGACTTTTCAGTTTGAGGAAGTAGTGAGAACAAAAACAGTTTCCTGTTTAAAAGTGGCTGCAGAGACGTCGGTGATGCTTCTTCAGCATCAAAGCACCCATCACAGTAATTACCGAGACAACAGCGGCCGTGTTGTTTTTTTGACAGCTTCGTCATGTGAACTAATTGAGACGAGTGTGTGCGAGCTCGGTGTAGCTGCAGGCTCCTGTGATGATGCAGTTAGTTATGCAGGAAATCACAATATGGGGGGGTGAAGAGACATTTGGTAGCACCGTAGAGAGAGAGAACCAGGAATGAATTTTATGGAGATAAAATTACCAGGAAATGTTTCACAGTTGCACAACTTGAAATACAATAACATGCATATTTAACCAAACACTTAAACACATGCTTACAAAAGAAGTAGAAAAGTGAAGTTTACTTCAGTATGATTGCCCGTTTTGCAAGTAAAATTCAGTTAAAGCAGTACTTAAGCACTGAGATAGCAACAAACAGAAATTAAGGAGTTTTCCACACCTTTCAATATTGTCACAACCCTAAATTATTACCTTTAAAAGCTGGTGGTTCTCCTGTCTGCTAGCAAGCACAGGCTGCTCCTTACTTAATCATATCAACAGAGCTACGGTATCAATTATTGGAGGCAATGCACACTGTCTTTTATAGCAAATGACAGTTTTCATTGTGCAGCACTCACCCATCTGAGGTGTAAAAATGTTGTCAAGTAAATAGTGACATTGAAACTTTGTCTGGAAATAGCATGTAGAGCACATGCAGGAGGGTGAAAGCCATTTGAACAGAGTGATAGTGACGTTTAGTCCCACTTAAACCTGCAGTAAGTACAATATTTTTAGCATCTTTGGGCAAAAATTCGATAATAACCTTTCAGCATATTGCAATTCATTACAGTAACAGAATAGTGATTCATATTTGATCAGCACTGCAGAGTTTGACTGTTTTATCAGAGTTTATGAGTGATTAACAGCTGCTCAGACGGCAGAATCCAGCTCGACTGATTGGTTGCTTTCCTCCGGTCTGTGAAATCTTGTAGATGCGGTTAGGAGCACCGGAGGCACATGGTTTTTCTCTTCTGTTTCATACACTACTGTCAGGATAAAGTGACTGAAAATATATATATTTTTATCATATTTGCTCCATTTCTATCTACTGCTGCTTTAATCTCTTCTTTCCCTCTTATTCTGTATTAATACGGGTATATAAACCTATATTTGACCTGACAGCAGTGTCATGTTTGGCATACTCTGTGTGTGACTGTGCTGCTGCATGTTTCTAGTAATGTTAGAGGGATGACACATGGGGCTATGAACTAATTGTGGATCAGCCAGGTGAGCTTTTTCTGGCTCATAAACACACACTGACCTGACAGTTAAGAATCTGCTTTCATCATTCGGGTCAGTCGGCGAGTCAAAGGTTATAATGAGCTGAGAGCTCAAGCATGTGGAAGCTATTCACATTTACTTATGCTAATTCCGCCCCATGCTGCCAACGCCATCACCTTTCCTCTCTCCAAACCCTCGCCTCTTTACTTTTTCATGACTGTCTGTGTTTATGCTTCTTATTAATGAATCCATCCAGCCGTCTGTTTGCCTGCATCTTCACCCTCAGAGTATGTTCTGTTTGAATCACAGCCCTCCCTCCATCTTCTTTCCTGTGATCCAGCATTCAGTGATTTTGGGGGATTGCTCACCCCGAGCTGATGTAAAAGGGATCTGAGCCTGTTGTCCTGAGCAACAATAGGTAGTGAGAGCTAAATTTATTGAATGCAGCTGAGGGGAAAGAGCACAAGTAAAGTGGAGGAGCTTTGACTGAGAGCCAAGTCTGTGGCAGATATATTTACTTGTGTCTTAATGTTGTGTTCCTGAATGCTTTGCCTGGACACTGTGTATTCTGTCCTGAGGCTGAACTCTGGTGGGAACACCTGTCTGGTTTTTATTAGCTTAGCTTGTTGCATAACCCCATAACTATCTATGTTTATCTCCCACTCTCCTTTTATCTCTTCGCCTAACTTAATTCCTTCCTGCTGCATTAATAAGCTCAATGTAAACTGAAGATTGTTCTCTGGGGGGAAACATCTCTTAAAGCAACAGGAAATAACCTCTTTCTTTGTCGTTTCTTCAGGTATGACTTCATTGAGATCCGCGACGGCACTTCAGATAATGCCGATGTTCTGGGTCGACACTGCAGCAACATTGCCCCGGCGCCAATCATCTCATCCGGACCCTCCCTCCAGATCCGGTTCATCTCAGACTATGCCCACCAGGGGGCGGGCTTCTCTCTGCGCTACGAGATCTTCAAGACAGGTGAGGGACCTGAAGCATGACTGGCAGTTTTATAATGCTAATCAGCTTTGTCATTTCATCCAAAGTGTAACATAATTTTTTGTATCTGACCTACAATATCATTATCGATGTATTAATTGTTACTTTAGAGTAGTTAGTTTTAAAATCCATTTTCTTGTAAAACAATCTGAGATAACTCTGCCAGTTGAATGACTATTGTCATTTACTTAAAGGTGCAGTGTGCATCTAGTAGTGAGGTTGCAGACTGCAAGACAAGAGAAGTTTCAGTTGGTTGCAATCTGCAGCCACACCACTAGATGCTGCCAGATCCTACACACTGCAGCTACTGTCACCACTGTTGGCCAGCCTCCACTGCTCATTGCATCTCATTTGTCTAAATGTATTCAGAGACCTCTGTGAGAACCACAACTTTTCCACACTCCGAACCAAACGCTGTGCATTAATACTTAAGTTAATGATTTTGTCTTTGCCCCGTGTTAGTGGCCCGAAACCTGTGATCATTCACCCCAACTCTCTTACAACAATTTACATCAGCACAAGCAGCCGTGCATATAAACAAAAGTTTAAGAGAGAGGAGGAAAAAAGGACTTTCAAGCCCCCTGAAAGCATGTGAGGAATGCTTGCTTAATTGGAGCAGGATCTGCTTCCTCTGGGGAGGTGAAGGGGGGGTTTTGTAGGCGGTGGTGGTGGGATGATGGAGAGAGCTTCAAGGCAACTTGGAGTTGGACTTAAAGGTTAAAGGTTTACGGGTAGAGGCGGTGGTGAGGAGATTGATGGGGATGAATGTGTGTGTGTGTGTGCGCGCGCCGAAATGGAATTTTCTCGAGGTCGTCGAAGTGCACGAGGTGGAGCGCCACACTGCAGGTGAGGTTGTAGTGGGAAGTTTATTTGTTTTGGTGGAGGTGGAGGTGTGTGCAGGAGAGGTGAAGTGGTCAGGTGGCCTTGAAGCAGCTGAAAGATTTATGTTCAAGTGCCAGCGGATTGGCGCGCTGCCATTCATTTAAATTCAAATTTTTCGCAGTCAAAATGAATCTTGATTGAAAAACAAGAAATTAAGGGAGGGTTTTTATTAAAAAGCCATTGAAGAAAAGTAGAAGTCAGGGTTAATGGAGCGCAAGGAAATGAGCATTCATCCTTCAGAGAGAGCAGTGAGTTATCACCTACTACCTTTGAAAAATATCTCCGGTTTTGTGTCAAACGAATGTGACCCAGATTTGACGTTCAGCTCCGTTACCAAGGCCACCAGCTCGAACCCCGACAATGTAATAGTGTAGATTGCATCTGTATCACACGCACACATACACACGCACAGATGGATTGAAGGCTGGTGGATGGGGGATGCGGTTGCCATGGCTTTAACAAGATCCTGGTATAAATTCAGGGGGCATAAGAGATTGTGTCACCGTGTGAGCACATGTAGGTGTCTGCTCGCTGCATGTGTGGGTGGTTCCACTCTGCTTGTTGTGTGAGATTCTGTCTGTCTGTATGTATGCGGAGGCGGGAGGATAGATGTTTATGTGTGAGAGAGACATGGTGGGGAAAAGATTGGGGTGAAGGGAGACATAGGCCGTCAAAACAGGAGTGAGTCAGAGAGTGAAAATTATTCAGGATACGTGATTGAGGCCATGTGTTAATTACGGCGTCTCCAACGCCTGCACGCTCTTCTCATCATGGCTGTTTGTCTTACCGTGGCAGGCCTGGGCCACGGGTCCCCTCTAAACACAGCTCACAACTTCTGACGGGAACGCCACGATCCCGGCTGAGATGTGTTTATTTACCGGAGTGGAAGTAATTGCGCTGCCATTACTTTTACCCTCGTTAATGGATTTTAGTTGCATTTTTTGTGTGTGTGTGCGTCTAATTACTGAACAGCTTTGGAAAACTTTTACTGATGTGTGATCTGATGTATTTTGTCATTATGAAAGCTGTGAAAGTGTGAAGAAAATCCTAGATCGCACTGGAGGGCACTATTTGTGTGTGTGCAGTGTGTTTGTCAATGGGTGTTTATGGGGGCGTGTGTGTTTTTAAAGGGTGCGTCCTTGCAGAGATCGAAATCTCAGCACACAGCTGGGAGATGTGTGTTCAGCGTCCTTCTCGTATTAAACAGCTTACAGGCCAGGCCGACCCCGCCACTCAGTGTCTAGATGTCAGACAGTGTGTGTCTGGTTTTGGCTGAGTGTGTGAGTGTGTGTGGGTGTGTGTGTGTGTGTGTGTGTGTGTGTGTGTGTGTGTGTGTGTGTGTGTGTGTGTGGGAGAGAGACTCACATCTTGGCCTGTTTTCTGTACTATGAACTAATGATACCGCAGCTTGTTTTTGTGTTGTTCATCCAACCCTATTACATAAGCGGTGACTGTAACAACTCTAGGGGGTTTTGAATTGGACAAGCAATCTGTTTGTGTCAACGTGTGTATGTGTGTGTGTGTGTGTGTGTGTGTGTGTGTGTGTGTGTGTGTGTGTGTGTGTGTGTGTGTGTGTGTGTGTAATGGGGTACAGTGCTGCAAAAGCTAATTATTTCCTGCGAGGAGGAGCAGGAGTTGACCTTTGACTCTACATCCATCCTGATACCCCTCCACCCTAAGTACACCTCCTGAGGGGAGCGTCTGCCCCAAAACAACATCCATCCACCTATCTACCCCCACCCCACTACCACCACCACACACACACACACACACATACAGTACACGTATGCCTTAATCCTGCAATACATTGAAAGTGCAAGCCTCCCCTCCTCCCCATTATTGTTGTGGCCTACTTTGCTCCTACTCATGCGTGCTTAACCCTTTATTCAGCCTCGACTACCCCCCACCCCACCCCCCACATCCATCCTTCATGCACTTTCACTTACAGTCATGTGCTGCTGACGCTGTTACCACGGCTACAGCGGGAAGACTTGCCAGTCAAGCCCCCTGTTTTCCCAGTTTCCCCCAAAGCCCACCACTAGCGCGGCGGGGGCAGATAACGTTGCAGCCAATCCCGAGTTAAGACGGGGGGGAAAGAGCAACCCCAGGGCGTTTGGGTCCCCTCCGTGACCGCTGCTGTGGCATCTGCGGGGTCGCAGTGGGAGCACAGCCTTAGGCGGCACCCCCGACCAAGTGCCAGTCACAACATTGGTGCTGTATTTGTTTCTGATGCCATCAAATAGTTCAGATGCCAACCGTTGTTACTATATGTGGTGTTTATTCAACCCAGCGCTGAAATCACGCTCAAGTAATTAACTAGCAAAGGTAAATTAAATTCATAAATAAATTGGATGAGCGCAAAGAGTGTTTAAATCTGATCACTGATATATATGATACTGAAAGAATAAGACATGAGCAAATGCCATTAATGAGGAAATCAAAACATTTTGATCACGAACAGCAGGAGACTTTTTGCTTTTTTTAAAAACAACTCCATGGTGGCGTTCCTCTCCGCAACACATAACAGAGGCATCCATGTGATACGTGACTTAGAAGGAGCATTCCTTTCTATATAAAGCTGCTCCAGACTGATGTCTCTCTGGGTCCATAAAAGTGTCGAGCTGTGGCACGCCAACAACATTGTTTTTCTTTTCTTGGGTCTTCTTCCTGTTCGCGATGTTGTTGTTATTGTGGATTTTCCACCCCAACCTCACGCCCCCTTTACATTCATGCATGCATACACACACCCCTCCCCAAATGCCTCCGGAGAGATTTTCTTCAATGAAATGTGAAAGTGCGCTCCAGCATGGTTACATGAGAGACCTGTGTGTGTGAGCAGCAGATGCATGTCAGCCGGAAACAGGCAGGTAGAGAGCGGAGGAGGGGCGGGGCGGGTTTGATGTGCTGCGCGCCGAGGTGAGCCCTCAGCGAGAGCTGCGTGCCGAGGACAGGACAAGCGAGGCGACGCCAGACGAGAGAGAGTTAAAAGAGTGAATGAACACAGACTGTCGCTGCTGGGAAGACAGGGGAAGAAGGAGAGGAAGGGAGGAGGAGGAGGGAAGGGGGTTGCCCCGACACAACATGTGGAGCTGCTACTACATCAGGCACTCATGTGCAAGAGTCGAGTGGTTTCTACCCAGCAACTCGCCCTCTCGTCCCCCTGCGTCACACTCACTCTCACACCATGACCTCCCCCTCTTTGCCAGCACACAGCTCTCGCCAAATGGCAGCTCATGGTGTGATGCAAACACCAACCGGGGCCGTGCACAAGGCGAGCATGTGTGCCAGTGTGTGTGTAAGACATGGGCCGAGGGTTGACGGAGGGAGGCAGTAACAGGGACTTGTTTTTGGCGTGTTCATATACTGTGAACTAATGAGAATGTACTCATGCATACCCAAATATATGAGCACATGCACGCACACAGCATTGGCACGTGGCGACGCGTGAGTGTGTGAAGTGACTATTCCTTGTGTGTAAAACACACAAGAGCGGTGTGTTTGGAGGCGATGGAGTCAAGCTGTGCTCAGATTGAAGTTTTTCGGCAGCAGGGCTCCAGACTGCTGCACCGTGACCCAGTAAGGAAACAAGGCCAGTGTGTTACTGGGTCTAACGCTCGCTCAGAAGCCATCGCACACACCTTCAGACACATGCAGAGAGACAAACACGCCAGCAGCAAAGAGATACACATGCGAGGAGCTTAATAAAAGGCATGCACAACAAAAAAGACACACACTTACACGGCATATGGCTCATGCACACTGCGTTTACGGTCAGCATGTTATAATCACATGCATTTTAATGGATTCATAGCATTCATATTTAGTAACTGTAGACACAAAAACACACGGAGAGGTGAGGGTTCAAACTTGGTTTTAAGATCCAGGTTAGAATTAGGTTTAGGTTAGGGTTAGGGTAAGGGTTGGGGTCAAGCAATTCGATGATTGTGTGATGATTGTGATTGTAAGGTGTAAGGTGGTAAGGTGCTAGGGAATGCATTATGTCAAAGAGTGTCCTCACAAAGACAAGAGTACAGTGTGTGTGTGTGTGTGTGTGTGTGTGTAGGCAGCCACGTTTCCAGCATGAAGGCAGATGATCCACGGTTGTGTTTTGATGTCTGTGTGGGAGTCGACACACAAGAGGTTGAGTGCTGCTTTTAACATATGTGGGAAGATCGCGTACGTTTGTGTCGACATGCTCGATCGACGCGCTGGTACATACATCGTAGGCACATTAATGCACAAGTGAGTCAAGGCAAATATGTTGGCTTAAAAACAGAACGAGGATGCTGCTAGAGAAGAGAAAAACAAGACAAGAGAGACACTGTACAGACAGCGCTGATTAGGGTCAGTTCTCTGCCATTAACCAAGTGTAGACAGGGGAGGACCAGAGCCGCCAGCCGACCCCTCAGCTTTTACAGGGCTGCCTGATAATAAGGACTGGTGCCTTGGAGGAATGCTGCAGATGGAATGTGGCATTCACATGTCTGCGCACCCTAAATGCTGATTTTCTGAATGTGTATCTGCTTATCAAATCCAGCCTAGCACTTCAGCTGCTGGAAGCAACAACATTTTCCCAGGTTTGAAATCCACCAGAAAGCTTCTCCCCCAAGTCTCTTCAACCTGGCCTCCCTATCTGCCTGAATGATGGGAAAATACTACCAGAACAGCCTCTTTTCCTTATGCTAGTTATACGCTTGCTAGTTGTGAGCCTCTTGGGAAAGTAATGAAATGTGTCTTCTATTAGTTGTAATTGACAAGTTGGAAAAAACAGCGTCCACTCCAAGTGCATTTATAAATAGCCACAAGAAGAGCATTTAAGTGGCATCAGTTGGCATTTGTGACATGTGCAGTTAAACAGAGAGCTAATGAAAATGCTGCAGTCTCTTAGCAACATTACCACTCGAAGATATTCGCCCTCCTGGCAAGCATAAAAATAGATGGAGACACAGAAAGACAGACTGTTTATAGCCTACATGTAAAGATAGAAAGCAGTGAGAGCAAATGGACGGGGTTTGTGAATGAGACTGTGTGTGTGTGCTGGACCGTCATCTCTCTTCCACCCTCATTGATGTGCCGGTCCATAAACACTCAGCCGTGACTCAGGCTCCCCAGTGGGGCCGCGGAGCAGTGGCTGATGGGTAGATGATCTGAGCCACACAGCTGCAGCAGCTCAAGGTGAGCCGCCCCGGGCGCATAAATCTGCATGGGTAACGAGGAGCCGCCGCAAAGGGCCCACTTAGAGCCATTACACAACGTTTTTGGTGTGTGTGTGAGAGTGTTGGAGAACGTTTTGAATATAGAGCAGGGGTCAGTCTACTCCCTGCTTCAGCCCCGCATTAATGTGTATCGTTGAGTTATGTAACACATGAGGATGGGGTCGCAATAAAGCCATCAAATATCAAATTACTTCTTTATTGTTTTTGAACACAGAAGTGGTTGTGTGTCAAACATGGCAGCCCGATCATATGGCGCGCTGCTACGCTCCTTGAGCATTCACTCGCTGTGTATTTTCTCCTCCATTGGTGATCATAAACCGGGTGTGTTTGCGCACCACACCAACACAGCTACTGTATATTCCAGTGTGCTGTCAGTGATGAACGACTCTCCGAAACACCCTCTGCAAGTCAGATGAGATCTCTGAGGTGATCGATTGCTCGCGCCTACGTCTCCCCCTAATATGACCGATTGCTTATTCCTCTCTAAATATCCTCTTATCCTCGGCACAGGGTCGGAATTCTGCTTCCGTAACTTCACCAGCTCCTCCAGCATGATCGAGTCGCCAGGATTCCCGGACAAGTACCCGCACAACCTGGAGTGCTCCTACATGATCATCGCCCCGCCCCACATGGACATCACACTCACTTTCCTGACCTTTGACCTGGAGAACGACCCCCTGCTGGTCGGAGAGGGCGACTGCAAGTACGACTGGCTGGACGTGTGGGATGGGCTGCCGCAAGGTGAGCGCACAACACATGCACACACTGGATGAAATCCTTACACTTATTAAGGTGCATGGAAACTCATGCTTAGAAAATGTTCCCACGCATTAAACTCATATCCACTTTCAGCACCCACACAGACTCCCCACATTCCCACTCAGAAATTTGCATACCAGTCTCCAATTTCCTGAGCAGCCATCACCGCTTTGATGTAAGCAGCCTCGCTGTACATTCCTCTACATTACATAGAGGAAACATGATTTCACACAGGGAGCTGAAAGTGCCTCGACACCCCTAAGGAGCAGCCCTTTCCCATGCCCCTCTTCCCTCTCCGTAATAACACCCTTCATCACCCCCTTCCTATCCTCCCTGTCCTCCCTCCTTATCACCTAGCACTTCCTTCCTCCCCAGGCGAGCGAGAGTGATGGCCGCGATGCATATCTGTTTGTACCCAATAGGAGGTGGCGAGCGCTGCAAAAGTGGCCGAGATCAGGAAGTGGCGAGGAAAAAACATTTGAGGATAATATCAAGGGCTTTGATAGTGACCGCCATAGGGTGATGTTAGTTGCTGTAGAGCTGATGAAAAGCGCATTAGTAGCAGTGAGCGGCTCGTTCCCACCTCTCCTCTTCTTTTTTTGAAATATGAAGCAGAGAGCTGCGGATTTGCTCTAATTATTCTATTTTCAGTTGCTAAAAAGGGATCCAAGTGGATTTAAAATTCCAATTATAGTCTTGAATTTGGGAGCTTTGATGACTGAAAACAATTTATACCATTCAAAGTTGAGAATTAGGAGGAAATTAAAGTGTAACCTAGTTCCAGTGAGCCAAGTCCTCGGGCATGAAAGAGGGACAAGACGGACGGGTGAAGAATTTGGCGTCTGGTGAGGGAGCTACCCTTGAGACTGTTGTAATCCTGGATGGTGTGTGTGTGTGCAGCTGATCCCAGTGCAGCTTGCATTAAGGCAGGGATTCTAGTCCCCCTGCTGGGCTCTGGCTGAGGCACACATGGCAGATGGAGGGATGGACAGGAGAGGAATGATGGGAGGAAGCATGCTGCGACTCGTTCGACAACACTTACTGAAGCAGCATGGCCACTGGAAACCTGTCTTTGCAGTGCTGGGCTCATTTTCCTGTTTTACTTTGAATGGGCAGCAAATGCAACCAGATCATACTCTGTTCTGTTCCTGTATTGGCATTTTATCACCCTGAAAACTACTTAAAAATGACACAAAACCTTGAAGAACAACAAAAAACATGTTTACGTCAATATGATTTGTGTGTGTCTGCAGTGGCTCCCCTGATCGGCCGGTACTGCGGGACAAAGATCCCCCCAGAGATCCAGTCGTCCTCCGGCCTGCTCTCCCTCTCCTTCCACACCGACATGGCCGTGGCCAAAGACGGCTTCTCCGCCCGCTACAACATGACGCACAAAGAAGTCAGCGACTGTGAGTGCGAGATAACTTTTAGACTGTGTGTGCTGTGACGGTTTGTTTACCTGTTTTTTTTTTTTATCACCACCTCTATTTCCTCTCTTTCAACCGCTTCTTCTCTGCTGACACTCATCTTCCTTTCTTCATCTTTTACTCCTCTTACCCTCTCGATCTTTTCAGCTCTGCCTACTTTAATGCTATTTAAATCTCCCTCACCTCTCAGTCTATTTTGCTCTCTCCTAAGAGAGCATGATTTCTCAGAAAATCTTCTTTTCGAATATAAATTAACTTCACCTCAATTTGCCTCTGCTCACCTGTTGGGCCGCTTTCTGTCTCCCTTTGCCCTGTGTCTGTCTGGATTTACCTTTCCGTCTCCGTCTCCAAGCTCTATAATGTGCTGCTTAGATCTTCCCTGTCCGTCTCCCTAAAAAATGTTCTTGCATCTGTCATCCATTCCATTCAACTTCTCTTCCCTCCTTCTTTTTTCCTTACAGCTTATTTTCTATCTCCACTGTAGAGCCACGTCAACAAATATACAGTTAACGCTCCACATCCCTCTTTCTCCCGCCAGCGTTCCACTGTAGCATGGCACTCGGTATGGAGTCGGGGAAGATCAGCGACGATCAGATCACTGCCTCGACAACTTTCTACGACAACCGCTGGCTGCCACGGCAGGCCCGCCTCAACAACGACGACAACGCCTGGACGCCGTCAGAGGACAGCAACAAGGAGTACATACAGGTCAGCTTTTAAAGACCTGTGACCATACAGAGCACACAAATCTGAATCAGTATTACTTTCACTTGCTGAGGACAATTAATGTAGAGAATTTGTCTAAATGATACTAGAGGAGAGGCATCTCATATACAGTGAGGACACACACATGCTGAGAGGAAACAGAGGAACTGTGAGGTGATGATAAGGAAGTGCTTCTGCACTCTCAATCTTTCCTGTCTCAAACACACGGCGGCCGGCGTGCATGCGTAGACACACACAGTAGCAGCGAGAATGCGGTGTGATTGATGAAGGCGCTCTTCGGGAATGCATCCGAACACCACGCCATTGATCTTTGCCTCCAGCCTCCCTCCCCTTACACACAACAATGCAACGATACACACACACACACACACACACACACAGCGCCTAAGCTCCCACAGCAGTAGGCCACAGTCAGCGTCCTTCTCCTGCTGTCTGTGTGACAGATAGACAGACACAGCAGCTGTTATCTACATCAGCACCGTAAATCCCTACAGCAGCTCTGTTACACTGTTTTATTCTAATCTGTTTTAAATTTCTTCTTTCCAGGTTGACCTCCACTTCTTGAAGGTTCTGACGGGCATCGCCACACAGGGGGCCGTTTCCAAGGAGACGCAGAAGTCCTACTACGTCACCACCTTCAAGCTGGAGGTCAGCACCAACGGGGAGGACTGGATGGTCTACCGGCATGGCAAGAACCACAAGGTAGGAACCAGTATAAGGATGTGAACTTGTAGTTACAAGCTCCCCTCTCTCTAACCTTTGTACTACCAACAACAGAGGCTGTTGTGTGCACATCTAGAGCCGTATCACTAGATGGAACATTCCTGAAGGAGTCGTAGGACTGTTTATGAACCTGAGTCATGACCCCAGTCATGAGGTAGAGAAAGACGGGATGGGAGGGAGGACGAGATAGAGATAGAGAGAGGAGGGCAAGCTGACAAACAAGAACAATGGAGTCCTCTATGTGCCCTTATCTGGGCTGGCTATTCATCATCTCTCTCACACCAGCGTGTACACACACTCATAAACACACACGCCCCGGGTTGTGGAGTCAGACCAGGTGTGGATGGACTGAGTAAGTTAAGAGTTTCATAGCAATGGGATGTTTTAAATGAGAGTCTGTTTATTGAGGTTTTGCAGGATATTGCGAAAGTGCAGAGCTATTCTGTAACTAAAGAGGAATGACAGTTGTGAGTTTACATTAATAGCTGCTGGCACCAATACCAACAAATGAATAAGTCAAAACAAAGGATGTAAATTTCTCCCCAGTCACTGCCAGCAAACCATACTGAAATCTAACTGTCACGCCAAGGACTTGTAATGAATGAGTGAATAGTGTGTGATGTCGTCAATCAGCACTTAGTAATCGAGTATTTACAGGGTGTGAAATGTATCTGTAAAGAGCACCATGCCCCTTGTGACCCCCAAGCAGAGCAACCAGAGGATTTGGCTCCAATCTGATGTTTAACACCTGGGACAAAGTGTGAAAGACCTCTGTCCAGTACTTGATAAGACCAGTATGACCAGTACATGTGACTAAGGGAGGCTTTACCGCTGTTGCACTTGTCACAGTTGGGACTAACCTCAGGATACATGCAAGATAGATTGAGATATGAAATTTCAAACTGAATTAAGTAGTGACGAGAGCTGTGGGTTGTTTGTGTATGAATGTATATGTACAGTGCAGGTTGTTATTGTTGTTGCAGTAAGCCCGTCTCCAGGGGATTTGAACTCCGTCCCTCACATCTGGGTTAAGGTCACTGTGGATTTGAAGCAGAAAAGTAGAGTGTGGCAATGGTGGTGGCGGCGGGGCGTATGTATGAAGGGTTAATCCACACTCTTATACCCACACAGACCGGGGGCCCCCTTCTGTGTGTACCAGTGATTGGTTTGGGTGGGATCGGTGGGGGGCATTTGATGTGCAGATTATTGAGCAAAACGTGGATTTGACTTAAAGAGTCAACATCTGTGCAATTTATTAGAACCTCTGCCCCACACTCCTTCCACATCCACAAACACAGAAAATCCACAGACCCCCCTTTAAATAACCTCTGGCTGAGCTCTCTGTCTGGAGATCATTGTGTGTGTGTGTGTGTGTGTGTGTGTGTGTGTGTGTGTGTGTGTGTGATGTCTGTCTGTACCGTGTAATCTGAGTCCGCTAATCTGTCTGAGCAAAACTCTCAGACTGATGCATCAACATGCATTTGGGAGAGTATAAGTGAAAATTTGGTTATGTGTTCAGCTATGAAAGATCAATAAAAGATAGCAGACACATTGGAGTCAGTATCAGCCAACCAAAGAGTTTAATATCCCTCAAAAGCATCAAAACATTACGTTATCTTTATAAAATGTAGATATGATTGAGTATACCATCTGTTTGTGATGATCATAAAGGAAAGATGACAGTTGCTCCATGCGTGATGGGGCTCTCGAATTACGCTTAAAGGATTTATTGAGCCTTTACATTCTCTGATGTGTAATACAGAGATCTCAGATTACATTGGATCTCTTTGTATTTGTTGTGGACAGTGATGGATGGATGGGATCCAGGAATAGCACTTTAGACTGATCACTGCAGCTATGATTTGCCTCATTTTAGTCCACTGTGCTCAGCCAGGTTCTCCTCTGGTCCCCTCGGGTTTGCGGTCGAATCTTCCGTGACTGTTAATCCACCAGTCTTGTTGTACAAACTCCCAGTTAGCCCGTCCTAAGCTCCCAAAAGACCCCTTAAGTGGCTGAAACTGAATTCTCGTCAGGGGGTCCTGTAATGACAGGGATTTGGTTCTTCTAATTGTCATTTAACAGTGAGCTGGAAGCGAATGTGGCTTTGGATTGGGAGAGCGCATGTGTCGGTGGTGTTTGTGGAAGGTTGAGCCATGAGTGTGTCCGTGCATCAGATATGAATCAGCCATGAATAAAAGGATCCACTTGGCAGTTCTTTGCCTCAATGTGTTTGTTTTTCGGGAGGGAGCGTTGCCATTTATTGTCAAGATTCATGTTCTTATTTGCTGTGTTAACAAAGACCGAAGGATTTAATGCCAATAAAGATTATTTGACAGAAAGAGAGGAGCTGAAAAAGGAAAAGGCATGATGGGAAATGGCGCTTTTTTTGGGCGGGGGGGGGAGAGTGCTGTCGGAAGAGAAAAACACCAGCGCTGCAGATTGCAATCACCTCAGTCACACCAGCAAACAGGCTTTGTGCATGTGTGTGTGTGTGCGCGCGTGCACATGTGATGTTTTTTTTTTTTCATTCATTTTCTGCACGCCGACACATTTTCAGTTTGACACCCATGTGACTTGTTAATTCTAAATCACACCACTCACATATGCACCTCATTACTTGATGAGACGCTAGCACACTGAGGAATTGCATATCTCACACACACAATGTTTTTTTTTTTTTTAACATTAAAGGCACACACTGAGGAAAATCCCATCAGCCCCAGCGCTAACCAAGCATTGTGTTACTGAAAAGCATTGTGAGGAGGTGCTAAATCCGTCCAACACGCACACACAAAGTAACCTGGGAGAGAGAAAAACGCCCACACAGCATTTCAGCCTGCTCCTCCATCACACTGTCACACTCTCATACAGACACTTTTTTACTCACTCATTCCTCAAAGTAATATGTTAAACAAACATCATTCTGCATGTGCTCACACACACTTCTGCACAAGACAATTTCTAAGGATCACTGCTTCAACCTCACACTGCTAGCTCCTCTTAGAGGCTGTAAAGGAGAGCGGCCAGCTGGAACCAGTTCCTACTGTCAACATCTTCATAGCGAGGACGAGGGAGGGAGAGAACGTCTAGAGTTAAGATGGAGGAGAGGGGGGTGGGACGGAGGGAATAACTAGAGCAAGAAGACGAGTGTAATGGACAGAGGAAGAGACTGGGACCGAGGGAGCGACAGTGGGATGAAAAAGCGGCCGGGAAACGAGTAATGTCTTGTGCAGAGCTCGCCGTGTCTCCCCGTGGTGCCATCAGCTTGAAGGAAAACACTGGCAGAGGAAGCAGACGTGCCAAAAACACAGAAACAGAGCGAGATGGTAAATGAATCAAGCTGTGATGTATATATCTATCCACACATTGTTTTCCAGAGAACAAATTATCCTCACTCTAACCAGACTCCAGTGAAATTTGCTGTTTTTGAGTTTCTTTTTTACTTGGCTCTTTAGTGGGTGTTTACTACACAAGGTCTTTCACGGTGGCCTCATTCTCCGGAGAGGTCATCAATAGTTAAATACCCGTGGTGCCTGTGTCCCGCCAATGTCCACACAAACGAGTCTGGCTCCGCATGCTGCTGCTGTGTGTGTGTGCAGGGCTTCGTTATATTTTCATGACTCTCCACACTAGGAGACACAACATGACAATGTTAATTATTCAGCCCACCTCGCTCGTGCATCACGTGACGGCTCACATATACAAAAAAACACGTCGGTCGTCAGGCAGATTAGAGAGGTGGTCCAGACTGCAGACTGGCAGCTGTGCCCGAGCATACACTTCAGTTCAGGCCACATTCCTAGCTAGTCAAAAAGTAACCGTGTTATCTATGAGTTTGTGAATGAGCAACCATCTGCTTCCTCAGGCTGTAGACTTTTAACCTTGGAAGTGATGGGTGAGGGGTCACATGAGCGACCTCTCAGGTACCCCGACAAAAGATGTGAGGCAGTAGAGGAGACAGCAGAAGCTCCAAGTTTGTTGCCTCTCCGCTCACATCCTAAGGAAAAATGTTAAGAGCCTCTAGAGAGCCGGTTCTTATTGAACACATTGTTCTTTTTGTTGTTGGCCAGATTCTCTGCTTTTATCTAAAGATGAAAACAAAGCAGAGCAGCTGGCAATATTGTAATGCACCGACTAATGGCCTCGTAGTCCCGAGGGGCATCTTCTCAGACATTTCTGGGAAGTTATAGTGGACAAATATTTTACAGACTTTTCTGAACTTTACACCTGAAACTTTTCCCGGACCTTATCGTTCCATGCTTGTTTGGTTTTTTTACTTGACAATTTATTTCTTTATCACAATTAATCATATATTTTCTTTATTGTAAAGAAAGTTAAAGCTGCTGGTAACAATATTTACACTGGACGTGACATTCTGACGCTTGAACTCTCAGCTGCACTTCTCAGCATTTTGTTTTTACTGATTTGCACAGTGGTTATAGGCTGTATCAGCAGATTAGACTGTTATCAGGCCATTAGATAGGTGTTGTTAGTTATGCTAAGCCCCATAGATGTGGGTCAGCAGAGCCC
Source organism: Pterois miles (assembly GCA_947000775.1). Lineage (NCBI taxonomy): Eukaryota > Metazoa > Chordata > Actinopteri > Perciformes > Scorpaenidae > Pterois > Pterois miles. Next base: position 1,375,200 of record CAMQGK010000076.1, on the reverse strand, counting down.
TCCTGCACCCACTAGTAGGTTTTATCGTCTATTCATATAGCTGAGGTATAAAAGACCACAACAGCGATCTCCTAGTGACAAAACACAGGGTTTTCACCCAGAAGACCAGAGTTCACATCCTGTGTGAGACCAGAAATGTGTAGTTGTCTTTGTGTTTCTAGTTATTTTAACTCAAAACACGATCCACGATTCCCCTAAACTTAACCAAGTATTTTTTCATAATTTGTTTTTTGCCTAAACCTAAAGATATTGTAGTTTTGTTGCCTAAATCTGCATAAGTTAAAATTGTGTTGTCTAAATCTAAAGATATTGTAGTTTTCCTGCCTTGCCTGCCTTACTTATATTTCCCTACATATACTGTGTTATGTGTTGTAGTGTTACGTACATACAGTAATTTACATGTTACATTTGTTGTTATTTCTATTTTCTTTCATTTCTTCATGTAAGAACAACTGTAATACCCCAATTTCCCCCTGGGGTCAAAAACATAAATCTGATTCTGATTGATTCTGATTGAATGATGGTGTTTGCCAGAGTTGGATCTATAAATAAGGCTCGTTGCAGATTGCAGCTCATATTGAAATGAAGGAAATTTCTTTGGATTGAGTCTTATTAAGAGATAAATACTTGGACGGAGTATTTCCTGTTTCAGTGATGTGTTTGTTCATTTTTCGTGCACCAGCACTCCCTAACTCCTCTTCCACATTCCTCATTCAGTTATATCTGCTGTCCTCCATTCAACCTCTCTCTCTCTCTCACTCCACCCTCTGCTCATCTGTTTTTAACTGTTCTTCTGAGGACTTGTCCTCCCTGCAGTCATCCTCTTGTTTTTCCTGTCCTCTCAGTCTTCCCTCCATGCTGCTCTTTGTTTCGCAGACAGAATATCTGGGAGCGGTAGAGCTGGGTCACTGTACGCAAAGGCGAACCCCCTCCATCATACGCTCGTCTTTGTGTGTGAGCATGTGTGGGTGTTTACATAACCCCCATAAGAGCCCACATCCACTGTTTGGCCTCTTAGGTAAACACAACGGCTGTCTATCCTCAATCCTGCAGCAGATACAGCCGAGATATAGACCCGCTTATCTGTTCAAACACTCCTGCTGCTTTGTATTACCACTGTCAGCTCCACTTGATTAAATCAGGCCATGCCCAAAATCAAATAAAACCCCTCGAGTAGGATTTTGAAGTCTCTCATATTCCCACAGCTTATGGAATTTCTGGATCATTTTTTTCATGCGCCAGACAGGGAATTTTACAAATAGGTCACTTTACACCAATGTGGTAGAGTGATATTTTTATCACTTATAGTGAAAAACATTATGAAAACAAGAGGGAATCAAATTTTTAGGCTAAGGGAGCTTCGGTTTGATCATCTGAGTAAAAGAAAACTCATGTAGGGATCTTTTTTTAAAGAAATGATGCCTTTAATCTTTAATTCAACTGCTTGTAGCAGTTGTCTTTCCATCTTTCAGTTGCGCGCAGTGGCCGTGACGTTAGTGAGAGTGTTTTTTGCGAGCAACTGTGGGTCTCCTATCAGCTGGCCCGGTCGACCACAAACAGATAGAGTGAATGACACTTAACTGTCGGTCTGTTAAAAGACACTTCCTCTGCTGAGTGTGGAGGATGTGTGTGTGTGTGTGTGTGTGTGTGTGTGTGTGTGTGTGTGTGTGTGTGTGTGTGGGATCCTGTGGATTCCTGTGTGCGGTTTCAGTTCGTAGCCACCAACAAGAGGAAGAAAGGCGATGGGGGTGTGAGAGGATGTGTGCAGACATATCAACAGTATGGTTTTGAAGAATAAATTTAAATGATGGATGTGTTGAAATGCAGGTATTCAGAGGGAGGGAAGAGGAAGTTTATAATTGCAAACACTGAGTTATGGTTGTTTGGAAAACTTGCGTGACACAAAAAGGACATAAAAGAAGACTCTTGTCTGTCATTGAATGTGCATCCAATGCCCTCAAGCATCATGGGAAGCTTGCCCGCCCATAACAGGAAGTAACTTGACCACCCTGGTTCCATTTGCCCTCTGACCCCTGCTGCCGCACCCCGCTGCTTGAGAGCAAATGGAAGGAAGGGAGTGTTCGTGGAGAAGAAGTGAATGTTTTGGGAAGTTAGTTTCTCTTGCATCCTGCCCACCTGGACACACTTCCTGCGTCTGACGGCCAATCATGTTTGGTCGTGTCAGGTCATGTCTCCTACCGCTTTTCTGCGGAGGACGTTTGAGTGAGCGGTGTGTGTGAGAGAACCCCTCATCCATCGTCGGACTTTCCCAGCCTTCCAGCGCCGAACCTTTGACCCCAAAACACATCGACAGCTGTGCCGGTGACATCGGATCCGTGTTTGGGTTGTCTCCGCTTTGTCCGGCCTGCCACTGTGTGTGCGTGTAGCCAAGCGAAACTGTGCACTGTGGGTGGGTGTGAGAAAGAGAGAGATAAGATACCGGCATCTCCTTCAGATGGTAACCTTTGTCTTCTTTTGTTTTCCCAGATCTTCCACGCCAACACAGACCCAGCTGAGGTGGTTCTGAACCGGGTCCCGCAGCCAGTCCTGGCCCGGTTCGTCCGTATCCGGCCGCAGACCTGGAGGAACGGCATCGCCCTGCGCTTCGAGCTCTATGGATGCCAGATTACAGGTGTGTTTTCTAAATTTTATTTTTCAAGAAGAAAGTTGACAGTAATACTCGTTTCCTGCTGTTATACTGTAATACTGTTTCCTGCTGCACTTTTGGACTTGGCTTCTTATTCAAAGGCGATCCAACAGAGCTCAGGAGAGATTTATGGATTCAGAGCAGCAAATTCGTGCTCTGAAGCCTTCCTTTTCTGTTGTCCTGCCATGAAAAAAATTAAAAATAATTTGCTTCAAAAAAGAACATCTGCAAAAAATCATTGTAAAACCAGGAACACACTGACTCACAGATCCATGTGTGTTTAGACTCTTTCCCACACTCCTCCCTGCTATCTTTTAAACATAGCAAGCCTCGGGCTAATTAAAGGAAACTTTTGCTCTATTCTTCTTTCCAGTGTCATTTCCCTCTCTCGATACTTCTTCTCCGCACTCGCTTTCTGTCTCCATCTCCCCGGCGACGCCTCTTTTCCCCTCTCATGGCTTTAGATCCGTTTTTGATGCGTCCTCTTTGCTCCACAAGCTCGTCTATATTGAGAAATGAGTTTCGATCAAACATTCATGGCTCCCCGTTCGCTCTTACATCAGAAACTGTGATTCGCTTCAGCCTCAGTAGCTGCTATTGAAATAACTATTAGCTCTTACAGTACAGGTACACACACATAGACAGGTTTCTAAATATAGCAGATGACCTCAAAACCATGCACACGCTTTGAAATGTACACAGACACCACCCACCGACACACGCACATATATACTTCCTGCGCCTTTTATTCATTATTTACATCTCCTGCTTTTGCAGTGACATAACAGCATGAAACTTTGATCTGTGTTCTCTTAAACCGTCAGCACAACTAACATCTCCTCATCTCACTCTCTTCCTCTTCCTCAAGCTCTCACCTCCTCCCTCCATCCTTTCCTCTCCCACTGTTTGTCTCTCTAGGAGTCTCATCCTCCTCTCCTCCCAGCTTCCCCAAGCCGTCATCCTCTCTAACTCTATTTCTCTTGCTTTTTTCCACTCTTTCCGCTCTCTACTTCCCTGCCTCCCAACTCTTCATATTATACCTCTCTTATCCCCTTAATCCTCATTTCTCCCACTCACACACCCCTTCGGCAAGTTACTTTCAATGCTACCCACTCATCCATATCTGAATGCGCTTCATTTCCAAGTATTTTTGCATGTACGTGGAACTTTCCCCCTCCATCTGAGAATGCACATAAAACGTGTGCAGCACAGTGAAGCTCTTGTAGAGAATATAAAATGCAATATTTAAAATGTTTGTGTGAGATGTGAAGTGCATGAATGCAAAGCAGGGGAGTTAATGCTTTTATCCCACTAATGGCAGTCTAATTGAACATGAAGCAGTAGTACTGTGCTGCATATCTCTTTTCCTCCCAGTCTATACTCTTAATGCTCAGTGGCCAATCATGCAATCCTGTGGTGAAGCTTAACAGCTCCCAGGTGGGAATATGTGTAACAGCGTGAGTGTATGTTAGGTCGCAGTGGAAACTTCTCCATCAGCCCCCGCCCGAGGTGAAGGTTAAAGTTGTCTCTGCCCTCTCCAGATGCTCCATGTTCGGACCTGCAGGGCCTGCTGTCCGGCCTGCTGCCCGATGCCCAGATCTCCGTCTCTTCCAGCAGGGATATGGTGTGGAACCCCGGCACCGCCCGCCTGGTGGCCAGCCGCTCCGGCTGGTTTCCCGCCCCCGCACAGCCTCTTGCTGGAGAGGAGTGGCTCCAGGTCCAACATTTACATTTATTCAGCATTTTGACTGCATGTTTCCAGATGACATCACCTACAATAGAATATTAATGTTAAACTAAACACCACAATAGAAGCATCTACTGGTACTTACACTGCATTTTATATCATGTGCCATGTGGTCAGGTTTAGTATGACGGAGTATTAGGGTCACATTGAGGAAAAATAAATAAATTGAGAGAGATTTCAAGAATAAATTTATAATATTTCAAGAATAAATAACATGTTTAAGAGATAAAATTTGTAGTATTATAGAGTAAAGTCATAATATTAGTAGTACTTATACGTGTTATTTTAGAGGGGAAATAAAGTAGCGTGCTGCCTCTGTGAAAATGAGGAACGTGGAGCATCATCTGAATTTGTACTTTAGTTTAGGTTTTACAAATAACCAGTTGCTCCATCTGTTGTATCAGGACATTGAAAATGTCCTGATCCTGAGTGCAAGAAAGGAGGAGGAAAATCTGTTTTTTCTCATCAAGTCATGACTTTATTCACATAATGTTATGACATTAAATTACGTCTTTTTTTCTCATATTATGACTTTATTCTTGAAATCTCTGTTTTTTCCCTTCAATAAGACCTTAATACTCATTAGGGTCATTGTAGGTTTAGTGCTAAATATGCAAGACAAAAGCCAGCCTGCTTGTGGTGTCATTAGTTCAGGCGTCGTTCCAGCCACCAGAGGCAAGCATTCACCAAGATGCATTTATCTGGATCTGATCTCTACAGGTGGACCTCGGCGTGCCAAAGACGGTGAGAGGCGTGATCACCCAGGGAGCGAGGGGAGGCGACGCAGGAAGCGGGGCAACCACAGATAACCGGGCGTTCGTCAGGAAGTACAAAGTGGCGCACAGCCTGAACGGGAAAGAGTGGAATTTCATCATGGATAGCAAGACCAGCCTGCCCAAGGTGGGTGAGGGAGGTAGAGGGGGAATCGATGTTTGCGAATAACCCCCCCAGTACAGACATCGAGATTTATATTTATGTCTTTTTGTACAGATTTTCGAGGGGAACACACACTACGACACCCCCGAGCTGCGTCACTTTGAGGAGATAGCGTCCCAGTACATCAGGCTGTATCCAGAGAGGTGGTCTCCAGCAGGAATTGGGATGAGAGTGGAAATACTCGGCTGTGACCTTCCAGGTAGGACACTCTGATGATGCGTAAATGGCAGAGAGGCATTTTATGTATGATAATTTTCTGCCTACAATCCTCTATTCCAGGCCGAATTATTTTCCCTGTGTTGCAATGAACTGATTTAACCAGAACTGATTGGGCCTTGAGGAAGGTGGCTCACCAGAAAAGTGAGACTCACATTAGATATGCATGAGAGTCATTAAAGGCTGAGAGGTGAAGAGACACCCAGTGGAAGCTTGGTTGTGATTTTGAGACTGTTTCACCTGGAAAATATTAGTTAGCTACAACAAGTGTTCATCAGCAGGGAGTGGACAGGGTTCGGTTTGAAGGAATGCATCCCCAGAGAGAGAGAGGGAGCATTTGGTTTGTTCGCTTTCCAGCATGGTCTGTTATCCAGATGTGAGGTAGCGCTGGAGAACACCGGCACACATATGGACTCTCACTGTTTACCACTCCCTCTGTGCCTGAACAGGACAACTGGGCTGTACAGCACAACATGCTCAGCACTTACATACACAGACTCCTAACATTCACACACACCACTGTGCTGTAATCACGCCTCTGTAAATGCAAGTTATCTTTCATAGAGGTGATGTGTGTGTCAGCATGTGTGTTTGTATGAACGCTGATGAAGTGCACTGCTCTCTAGTTAAATAGAGATGAAATATTACACTTACTATGACAAACTTTCATTTTGTGTTGATTTTGGCGTCCCTGTGGGGAAACGCAGAAGTGTTTCACCAGACTCCCTTTAGAAAACGTCTCATTTTACTGTAGCAGGGTCTGACAGCCTGCCCCATGTAGTCCTGGTTCTGGTTCTCCCATGCCTCCCTTCCGTCTAGTGGGCCCAGCAATAGGCCTCTACCTCCAGCAGCGTTGTGTCACCGTTGGCTCCCAGCGGGGACTGGCAGAGCCTCTTACTTTTGCTGCTCTAAATACCTGGTGTCTTTTTTTGTCCCAGGGTACGGATGTGCTTTGCATTTACCCTTTTCATTGACAGGTGACTTGTGGTAAAGGCAGAAACACAACAACAACGAATGAATGAACAGAAACCCCAAAGATGGAAAGAAAATGAAAGAACAAGAACCCTTTTGCGGAGGGGTGATTTTTATCAGATGGCAGGGAGGGTTTTAGGGAAACGTGTCCCAACTGTTGAGGGTCACGCATTGTTCACAGGCCTCCAAATCTCAGCAGGAATAGTGGATTACTGCTGACATCCTGTAAATCATTCACTTCCCTTTACACTTAAACTATTCTGTTCTGCCTTCGGTTGAGCCCTCTTTTGAATTCATTCTCATTGATATGCTTTAGCAAATAGATTTTTACCCCAGATCTCTGTGTTTTATAGCAGCAGCTACCACAGTGAATCAAAGTAAGGTCTCTCTCCCCGTTCCTACACATGGTTGCAGTTCGTTTTTTCCCACCCTGAGGCCCAGTGCGTGGGTCCGTAAATGTTTTTGTTTTTTTTTTTTTTTCCGTTACCATGCCTCCCCTCCTCCTCCTCCGTTACTCATCACTAGCACCTCTTTTCCATGCTCACTGCCGTTGCTCCTGACTCCTTCTGTTTACCCCTGTTGATGCACGACTATCTCACACACACACACACACACACACACACACAGCCTCTACAGTGACAGTTTTTTCTAGTATATGTGCTCCAAAAAATGAAAAATTTATGAGCTCAGGATGGAAATTTTAGAGACTGATCTGCAAAAAAAATGCAAAATATCATCTCTCCCTTTTTCCAGGAGGATCATTTCAGACTTAAGAGCACTGAATTGTAGCTGCACATACACACCTGTAATGTAAATCTCAGGTGTCTACTGGATTTCTGGTTTCTTCATAACATCAGTAAATATGGCGGAGCTCACTATAAAATGATTTTTCATAGTTGGGTCCTATACTTATTTTGGCTGCTCATTCAAGTCACTGTCAAAGCATCCTTTCCTTAATCTTCAGTGTGTGTGGATGAACGTTGATCTCAGCACTTAACCCCACCCAACAGAATATCAAACAATGGCTACTTGTCTTTCCCATCATGTTCTTTTGGGGTGTATGAACGTGCGTGAGTGCCCATCCATATCTATCTGTGTGTGTGTGTGTGTGTGTGTGTGTGTGTGTGTGTGTGTGTGTGTGTGTGTGTGTGTGTGTGTGTGTGTGTGTGTGTGTGTGGCCTGCCAAGAGGAGATTTACAGAAAAGCTTTCTACATAATTGAAGATTTTTTTTTCTCCTCTCTGACATATCGCTGAGTCAGATTCTTTTGGAGGGAGCAATGTCTTTTAGCGTTGAGCTCTTTCCACTCTGTGTACGCATGTGTGTGTTTTTGGTGGTTGAAAGATAGGCATGTGTGTATGCATGCGCAGCTGTGGTGCGTGTGTTTGTACATGGAAGCGTGCACTTCCATTATCTATGCCCGCAGCTCCCCTGGGTCCGATTCTAAGTGTTGGTGCCTCATCCCGTGCATGATGATGACTTGCATCATCACCTGCAGCAGCAGACACATTATGTAAGACAACACTCTGCTGCAGAGGGACTCGTCCTGCATTACAAGGCCCCCCTCTGCTGCGCATGTACAGTAGGCCTCCTCGCGCAGCTCCGTGACATCACACACAACCAAGGGCAGGGCTCAGGGCGAGGTAGGCAGGTCACATACGTTCACACACATTCCCTCACGTAAACATACGCACCCACACAAAGTTGCTCCCATTCCCACTGCCCCCGACACTCCTGTCACACCCTGGAAAGGTCAGCACATTTACACTGTGACAAGGCCTGACCTTTGAGAGCATAAAGTGCTCAGGAGCTGGGTAGAATCTTAATGCAGTAAGCCGTGTGTTTATGTGTGTTTAGCTGGATGCACACATGGGAGCGTGTGTGCTCCACCGCCCATAGGTTTATTTTTACGCCCAGTCCCAAGACTTAAGTGGAGGACGCAAAGGTTAAACTGGAATAAAAAGGCAAAAACAAGCAAGGGGAGATGGAGTAAAGAGGAAAAGAGATGGAGGTTTGAGGAAGAGGGTCGCTTTCCCTTGCTGTACCTTCCCAGTGGGCTGGCAGCGATAAGAGTCTCATTAGGTGGTTAATAACAGGCATAAAGGACGTGACATTAACGTTGGGTTAATGTCAGAAGCCATCGCCAGCTGTGGCCGGCCCTTTTATGTGTGCCATTTCTCCAGCTGGGGCTCTGCCGCTCTCATTTCCACAGGAAGTTCCTTTAAGCGGATCAATTGTGTATCATGCCGCGTTTGTTGCCCTTAGTCCCTTTAATGATAATGGTTGTCATGCAGAAAGACCAGTAGGAGGCTCTAGTGTTGCCACTAACAGCCAGCCAGCAGAGTAAAGTGTCGGGATGAATCCATTACTTTTTTTTAGATGTTTGTTGTGTTTTGTTTCCACCTGATGAGCTCCGTCTCACAGGAGAGCTTCAGGATTTTAAGTTTCAGAGTTGTCTGGATAAACTTACATGAGACATGTTGGGGAAAGCTAACAAATCAATATGAAATTTAATGTGCTTAATGTCAGTTAAATAAGAAAAAGAAGCCAGGGTCATATATCTACAAGAGTATTAGGGCCACATTGAGGTAAAAATAATAAAGAAATCTGAAATTTCAAGAATAAAGTCATAATATTGTGAGAATTAAGTCAGAAGTTTACAAGAAACAAAATCATAATATTATAAAATAGGACTTTTTGCCCCCTGTATAAAAATGAGGAACGTGGAGCATCTTGTAAAGTTATACTTTAGTTTAGGTTTCACAAATAACAAAATACTTAATCTTTTGCCACATCAGCACTACATTATCGTGAGTATCAGGACCTTAAAAAGATTGTGCAAGAAACTGCCTTTATTCCGAAGAAAGAGCCACATGGACCTGGAGGAAACTGCCTCTTTTGTGGAGGAGGGAATTACTTTTTCTTTCGTAAAGTTATGACTTTATTCTCGTAATATTATAGCATTTTTTCTCGTAACATTTTGACTTATTTCTCATCAAATTTTGTTTTTTAAATAATATTATCATTTTAGCCCTAATACTCCGTCATACATATACTGTATATCTGTAGCTGGTTATACAGCTTACACAGTTTATTCACATGATAAATTTGGATCATAGACATGACCCAAACCTCAGTGTAAACTCCCACAAACACACCAGTGTTGACCCATCTGCTCCTAATAACGCAGCGCTTTCTCCCACTTCACATTCCAAACTGCAGCCTGCTCAACATGTGTGTTTTTGTGCACACGTGATGTGTTTTAATGAGCAAACTGTTATGCCTTTAGTGTGTTCTTTCCGTGTGATACTGTGTATGCGTGATTCAGTATATGTTCAGGGCAGAGAGAAAAATCATGTGTTTCACTTTGTGTTTGCTCTCCCTTCTCCTGAGTGCGCATGAGTTATAGAGACACTCTGTAACACACACAATAGCTCACACATGACATGCACACAGGGAAAAAGAGTGTGTGTGTGTGTGTGTGTGTGTGTGTGTGTGTGTGTGTGTGTTTGCTCTGTATCGGCCCTGACAGCCAGTGAGTAGTCCCAGAGTGTGATCATGCCGTCCAAGGTCGAGGGGAGTTTGTCGGACACATCCATCCATCAGCCGTAACCCCACTTCTGTTTGCATCTCTGTGTATTAGCATGCGGACATGTCTGCATATTTGAGTCAGCGTTAGACAGATACTGACGCCCGAGCACCCAGACACAACAAGACCAGTGCCCCTTTGGGTGCTCTTGGGCTATCTCTGCTTGCCTCCGTCTGTCTCTGGCACTCTGGGTGGGATGGAGACAGGAGACGGGAGATAGTTAGTTTCAGACAGTGACCTCACACCCTCCATTATGACACGCTTTAATTCACCCTTAATATGCCTCACACAGAGACATGCTGTTCATTCTCTGAATTATGGGTAAAAATACTCAGTTTCCTGTTTCCTGTTCCCCTTTAATCAAATGAGCTATGATGTGTAAATTTGTGACTTTTAGACATGATGTTATTTGGATTTGGTTATATCTTTCCACAGAGCAAAGCTAGCTGATTCCCCCTGTTTCCATCCTTCATGCTTAACTAACCTTTTGTTAGCTGAAGCTTCATATTTAACACACAAACATGGTGCAATCTTCTTCATGTAACTCTAAGAAAAAAAAGGCAAACCATTCGCTTCTTCTAGCTTACTTTGCTATCTAAATCAGTGGGATGTAGGCAGAACAGAGGGTTATTAAAGGTGCATAAAACACTATACCTCATTACTTCCTGATTCCTTTCTGCCTTCGTTGCTTATCACTTCCCCTCCCATCTGTTTTTCCCAGACCTCCCTCATGTATGCTACTGTGGAAAGAGAAACTCCACATAAATAATCTTTTAAACAAACACTGAATGATTAATGTGTGCTCTTTACAGTAATCTAATGCCTGAGGATTGTTTTATACGGCCACCTTTGACTTGAGTTGTTTTTGTTTCCGTAGAAACCACTACGCCGGCCTACACCGTCACACCAACTCTGCCTGCTGACATTGAAACCACCACGGTCCCTGTTACAACGACAGGTGAGTCCAGTATTTTGCATTAGGAAGTAGTAATAGAACAACTGAAAGGACTGTATAACGTTATGTAGAATGCCTCTTTATCTGAAATGATTAACTTTGTGCCCTTTGGCTCTGACTCTCTTTCCTTTCCACCTCTACAGTCGCCACCTCGCCTCCATCAGAAAGCGTGTGTGACTTTGACCATGGCCTGTGTGGCTGGACGCACGACCCCAACGCCCCGCTGCTCTGGTCACTGCACAGCCACGGTGAGTCTCATCGGCCATGTGACGATTCGGTCTGGTTAGCACAACGACTCTGAGCTACGACAGAACATTAGGGCCACAGCGAGGGCAAAAAAAATATGAGATTCTGAGAATAAAGTCATAATATTATGAATATTAAAGTCATAATATTAAGAAAAAAATGTAATTTAATGAGTCATACTAATTCAAGAAAAAAAAAAAGCCCTAATATTATGAGAATAAAATCTGAAATTTATGAGAAAAAAAGTCGTTTCCTCCTCCACAAAAGAGGCAGTTTCCTTTAGGTGTGTGTGGTTCTGTCATTGGAATAAACACAGTTTCTAGGGCAGTTTTTTCAAGGTCCTGATAATTAAAATAATGTGGTGCTGATGTGCCAAAATGAAGTATTTCATTATTTGTGAAACCTAAAGTATAACTTCACAAGATGCTGCTTTATTCCCCCTCTAAAATAACACATACAATTACTATCTTATAATATTATGACTTTATTCTTGAAATCACTATTTTTTTCCCTCAATGTGGCCCTAATACTCCTCCTAATGCGTCGTACTGAGATGCTTCAGGGAGCTGAAGTTTCTCTCAATGTAGCATCTGATGGACAGAGACCTGCAGGAGTTGTCTGGGTAATTTTACAAACTACGGACATCTCAGATTTCATCTGGGTGCGACATGGGATCAGCTTCTTTTATGTAGGCAGCTACAAGGAGAATTTCATTTGGGTGCATAAAATTGCACAAGCACAAATGCATTAAGTTTATTTTATCAACTTCACCGAGTCCAGACAAGACACTCATTAAATAGAGTCACTCCGCGTCTGCATCTTCGTCGAGTCCTTTTTCAATTTGATTAAAATAATTCCTTAAATTGAAACCGGTCTACTTTAACAGCAACGTCATCTGCCAGCCACGCCGCTCTTTGAGAATGAAAATGAATCGAGAGCAAAGCCGCCGCCATGTCAGGCAGCCTCACGTCTCTGTGTGTCAAAACGTGTGACGTCTCGGCAGGAAAGGGTTAAGACCCAGTAGCTCCAATTAAGTTCAGAGCAGGAGATTCCAAAGGCGACGTATTCCCAGCCGTCCTCTGCTGCCCCTCCATTACCACAGGCTCATCCCAGATGATGCTGCGAAGACTTCCATCTTAGACAATCCTTGAAGAAATAATTATTCACTTTTACTTCACACATACCCGCGGATCAAAAGTGCAGCTTTTGGCGTGTTATTAAAAACTATAGAAGACGTATTCTGTTGGGTTTAGGGAGGAGTTTTTTTTATAGCACTATTTATAATTTTCACAGGCAGGGATTGTTATCCCAACCTTGTTTTAAAATTCACTGGTTTCGAGCAAGTCTCCATGAAAGATTCAGCATTCCTCCAGCTGGAGAGAATTAAACAAGAGGTTCAGCATACCCCCTTTTTATGTCAAAATTTGTGATGTCACCTGGGTCATGTTCGGTGGGGCAAACGGATCTCACAGCAAAGGCAGAAACGCTCCTGAAGCGTGACCGATTTAGGTCATAGCCATCTTTGACAGGGGGGCTTCAAAGCAGCTTCTTTCATCACAGCCCGGATTGGAAAGGGTTGCCTAGATTAGTCAGGTTCCAGCTTTCATGTATGGAGTATCATTTCCAGCCGTTTTGACACGCCACGCCAGCCTTTGATTCTCCTGCCGATGTCAAAGGTCAGGAATCCCAGCCAGCACAGGATCATTATTTCACTGCTATCAAATCACTGTTTAATCCTCTATAGAGGACCCAGAAAGCATGATCTCCTCACCTCTTGACCTCAGTCATGAAACCAATTATCAGACACAGAGGAATATATACTGCGTTATTTGGCTTAATATACCCTGCTCCTAAAAACATGCTAAACAGGCTTCATAGATTGAATCCTTGTTTGCGTCTCGCTGCAGGACACCGCTGTGAAATGGATTAATAATGCTCTGTTGTGCTGCGTACGGCGAGGCGGTCTCGATTATGAGCTGTCTGGCGAACAAGAGGCACAACAACGGGGGGTTCGCAGCGAGAGGCCGCGATGGAAGAGGCTTCGGTGCAAATATGTTTCACTCGCTCCTCCTCTATAGGCGAATCCGCACATATATACACAAGAAAACAGTGTCATGTGGAGCGCACACACACACACACACACGCTCATTCCAGGGCTGCGAAGGGCCAAGAGACATACTGTCACACACACTGTCTGAAGTGTCACACACAGGCGAGCCTGGGCGTATGGCGGGCAGAGGGGAGCTGTCAAGTCGGTGGAAGATTTGTCCCTCCAGATACTGCTTGTCGGATCTGCTGAAAAGACCGCACACACACACACACACACACAGCGAAAGGTTATCGACCTAGTCACTCAATAACTTGAGCATGGCTGCATGCTACTGTAAGGTGCTTTGGATAAAAAGCAGATGCTGCATTAAAAGAAAAGCCTCATGGTGTTTCTGGGAAACTAAAACAGACACACAATGGAAAGTGTTCCTCCCTGATTTGCTCCTTTTTCCTGGCTTGTAAGACGCTGCTCCGACATACACAGTTGTACATGATAAAGCAGGTGATTTAATCTGCAGATTGTTGATACTGGACATTTTCCCACAGGGCCCACTTAAGAAATTCCTCACCAGACGCCTCTTGGAGTCACACACTCTCTCAAACATACTGTAGGCTCACCGATCTCTCACAATGGAATTCATGTCGGCATCCAATTTGCAAGCTAAACATCCTCTGGTGTATACAAATGGAGCGGCGTGCGTTTTTGTTGGACCTTTCCGTTGTTTAAGTCATTTACCTGGAAGGGAATGAAGAGAAATAGTCCCTGAGGGTCTTGGCCGGAGTTCTGGTAGCACTCACCGGACCTATTCTTCTGCGTGTTTACATTTGTCATTTCCCTATTGTTCTGTGTGACTATTGTGTGGCGGCAATCCCGTTCCTGTTAGCAACTGGTGATTCATTTTTTTATTGTTTGAGGTATCTCTAATTGTGTGAAAACATACTGTACATGTGTGCATATGGATATATATGTCATGATTTATGATTATAATTGTGTGAATTGTGTATGTGCTGCTTTTACACCGGATTCCAGCAGCATCCATTTACAAACATCTACACATCCTTTCATATTTCCTTCTGTTTATTGCCTCGGAGGCTGAAATGAAAGCCGTTAAATCAGGCTCTTTTTCACTTTCATTTGACTGAAACAACCAGCAAACTCAAGGTTAAAACAAAGCTCTGCTCATATCTGCCAATGTGCTACAAATACTAAATTAGCTTAGTTGCATATCATTGCTGTGAAATTATGTTTTTTTTACTTGATCCAATGTATTCTTGAGTATATCCTATTAAGTCTGAAAGAGTTTCATGTGTCCAGAGTTAGTCTGCAACACATCTGGATTTAGGAACTGTTCTCCATTTTCAAAACACTTGAAAGCGGTTGTAGTGCCTTAACTGTGCATTTACATAACATTTTACACACAAGTCCAACTAATCTTTTCATTCCCCCGCCAGAGCTCAACAGCTATCTGTACATGGACGCCAGCTTAAAGACAGAGCAGCAGCAAGCCCGGCTTGTGAGCCCTGTGGTGGCAGCCGGCACGGGGCCCCTCTGCCTCATCTTTTCCTACCAGCTGTCGGGGGAGGCCCAGGGCCACCTGAAGGTCCTGTTGCGGGACGCCCACAACGAGGAGTCTGTAGCGTGGACGCTGAAAGACGACCAGGGCCCTGTCTGGAGGGAGGGTCGCACCATCCTGCCGCAATCCCCTAAAGACTTCCAGGTAGCAATAAACCCACGTAAAGATTGTATGAAAGGCTGAAAGAGAAAAGTCATAACTTCTGCTCAATATCAGTGATATTAAAGTATGTCTGCTTGATAATAGATATCTGGGTCAGACCCTTTATTATGTCTCCTCAGAAAGAGACATGTGTCTTTATCAGGGCTGGTTAGAGGGAGATAAGTTCATCTTGGTGCATATGAAAACATCCGTTTTACTCTCTGTCACCTTAGACCAGGTTTGACTTCAAAAGGAGCTAAAGTGAGCCATATTGTCTCTATTGATTGATCTCTGCTTGATTGTTTGGGGATCGCTGTGCATTTGTCAGAGACATCACAAGCAATTATCATTCTCATAAAAAAGTCAGCTTGCAGAGATGGGGAGGAAATCACAGGAGCCGTATTAAGTTTTTATCCTCTTTCTCCTCCTCTTCCTGCTTGTCCCCATTCTCAATTTGCCTCCACCCCCTCTGCTCCCTGTCGCCTTCATCCATCTACCTCCTCCTCCTCCTCTTCCTCTTCCTCCCCTGTTTTGCGGTAGGTTGTGATGGAGGGTTTCTTTGTGCACGGCACCAGAGGACACATCTGGATAGACAACATCCACATGAGCTCGAGCACCCTTCTGAAAGAGTGTACACGTAAGTCACACACATTCCAACTCTCTGACAGACAGACTGTGGGTTTTTTTCTGCCTCCAAAATCTTTTCCCTCCCGAAGAATATTGCAAAAAATAAACAAATCCACATCCATTCGACCCACCAGCTCCCTCTCATCCTCTGTCAACCCCAACTTCGCCTCCTCATCTCGCCCTCCATCAATCTGCCGTCTCCCTTCCACCTCCTCCACTCTTAGCCCGAAGGTCCTTGAACAGTGACACACACGGAGTGATAAACACCCTCGATCCTCCCTCCGCTCCCTCGCCCTCCCATCCCAGTTTCAGAGACTGCCTCCCCTCCGAAGAGCCCGCCGAATTCTGAGATGAAAGCAGGAAGGAGAGGGAGGGACAGCATTTATTCCTCCACAAAAAGAAAAGAAGAATAGCAAAAGTAGGCCATAAACGCCCCGTGGGCCCCGGCGATGCTAATCTATGTTTCATTAGATTCCTCTTTCTCTCCTCTTCCTCTATCTCACTCCTCTGTCGTATTTGTAAACAGAGCTTTTCCCGAGCCGTCAAAGGGAATTACTAGACAGGCTGTTTCCCAAGCAACTTTCCGGGCGCTGCCTGGTGTGAGCCGAGTGCCAGCGTGGCCCCCTTAATCTGGCCCGAGCAGGGGCTTTGGAGAGGGTCTTAAACAGATCAGAGACTGAGCCGGGGGTTCAGAGCCAGAAACCTGCCGTCTTCACTTCTGACTGGCGTCCACTGTGTTGTGGGGTTGGACCACAGTGGGGAGCAGGCAGAGAGTCGTTGAGGGCTGCGGCAAACGCTTCTGGTTTTGTGTGTTTTAGTGTTTTATCAGTCATTTTTGTGTGTCATGAGAGTCTTGAGAGATGACATTCCCAGCCCCCTCCTGCCGCCATGCTGCTGTGTTTCCTCCTTTCTCCCCTCCTTAGCCACTCCCAAAGCATTCTGGGATGGTGCTTATCACCCAACGCAGTTGAGTTTTTCACAGCACGTTGGGGTTCCCGCCAAAAGCCGCCAGTTCCCAAGTCGGTTTCCCTCTTTCTTTCCCTCCCACCCGCCCCCCGACACACACACACACACACACACACACACACACACACACACACACACACACAGACACACACACCAGCTCTCTGTGTTTGCATTCCAGGCAATCAAAGTGAAGGTTCTGCTCTGTGCATTTGCAGCAAGCCAAAAAAACCCTGCCCGCTCCAGTTTAACTGGACTCGGCAGATAAACAACTTGAAATGCGTGAACTTTGAGAACACACACACACACACATACTGTATATACACATATAACTCATAGCCCATCTCAGATTCCCCACTCGCACAGTGTTTGAAATTGCATTCTGGCAAAGGAACCAAGTAAATGTCATAACTCATGTGAGTTATCTGAGGAATTAAGTTAAATTTCCTCAGGAGGACTTTGATAGTCTTGTGACATTTCTGTGACATTTGGCTGACTTTTCCCTCATATTTAAAGTTATCTAACAGTCTCTCTTTCTCTTCCCGTCTCTCTCTCTGTCCTCGCAGAACCCTTCGCGGCTTTTTCTCCTGAAAATTCAGGTGAGTTTGACTTTTGGTATGATGTCACTTCCTCTCTGGTCTTGCTTCCTGCCCGTTGGTATGCACTAGCCTGGGGTTTTTTGCTTGGTGGCACTAAGTTATCTCATCAGCCCAAAGCAGTCCCTTCACCGACAGCACAGAGGCTGCAAGAGTCCACATGATTAAATTTGCATTCATTATTATTAAAACTGGTGATTCATCATCACCAAACACATACTGAACCCCTCACTAAAATCTTAATTATCAAATTTGCAAACACCAAATGAGTTTCTCAAACTCAAAGTTGAGAAATAGATGATTTTAATGTGCTGTTTTGCACTAGTTTTACCTCGTCAGTCTTAGCGGAAACAAAGGATTAGTCTCAAAAGAGCCAACTCTGCGTGCAAGGCAAGCTAAATCAAGCGCACCTCATGGAGCCAGATATTTGAAAAGAGCTACATATTCTCAGCTCCGTGCTGCCTGACACAGCCTGAAGGGTTTTAAATAACTGTCTGCCTCATGAAAAATATTTAGAGCATCCTGGGGGACTCTATGAGATTGATGTTAGTGTTTTGGCATCTCATAATGTCTTCCAATAAGATAAGAGCTCGGCGGTTTCAGTGCGAATGTGATGTGTGTGCACTTCCTCGGCTTTTCTACTCCTCCGCCTTCATACACACACAGAGAGTGTCTCTAACCCTTGACAAACACTCACAAACACACACATTAATATCACCACACACACACACCAGTGTCCCCAGTGAAATGCAATCAGATAGAGTGACTGAGCAGCGGCAAGCACGGGTGTCTCTCTCTCCTCTCCCTAACTCAGCTCTGTCTAATGAGTGTGTGCAGTGTGAAGTAGCAGCAGCATGCACCATTTCCCTCTGTAATTATGTGACACGGTCCAAAAATCAGGATGTATTCAGCTCTGCTTCACTTTCCCTAGTTCAATTTGACATTCTGTTCTCTCCACATCAAGTTTGAATGATGCATTTTTTTAGTTTTTCAGTGTCCTCGGGGGTTCATTTTTGCATAGCAGTCTTGGATAGTCGACTAGAGGCTCCTTGGAAGGTGGTTAACTGGTTCTTACCAAGAATTTGAGAAGGGGGTTCAAGCCAGGGGCAGCAGAGTAGAGGATCTGTGGAGATAGTCTCCAAGGAGACAGAGTTTGGCTTGAGGAGGAGAGGACTGGCCAGGAGGCTGATGCATGAGAAAGAGGAAAATGAACAGAGAACAGGATATATTATGCGCTCAAAACAAATCTGCCATCTTGAGCCAGCTAAATAACAACTCCCAATCCAATATCAGCTCATGAGAGCTCTGGAACACCGGATTCTCACGTGGCGTCCATCCGACTGATTCTTGCATGGTTCTGAGACTTTATCAGCTTCCTGTGCCAGTGCGAAACAGGAAGACGAAGCTCCTTAATTCAATGTGTGTGGGTGCTTTTATGACTAATTATTTTGGCTTTCGTTTCACACCAAGTCATTCCATTGGAGCTTTTGAAAATTGCATTGAGTGGATCAACCATTGGACTGATTTCAAACCAATCTGTTGATGATCTTGGTGTGAAAACTTGTCCTCCAACTGCAACCCAAGCTACATGAGAGACATGGATGCATTTTATTTTTTCCTTTTTTCATTGGCCTTGGAGGTTTATTTTATTTATTTTTTTGCAACTGGCATGCTTGTGCATGTTCACATGAGGCCTGCTGTTCGTATGATGAAGACCAATAGGGATGGAAAATAGAGAATTAAATGTAGAAAAGTGCCACTCCTCTCTTTTCCCGCTGGCCAATTACTCTGTATCTCTCCACCAGGGGGAGGCGTTCCTGTGCCTCCCTTGCCCATCCACTGGTATTACATTATGGCCGCCGGGGGCGCCCTCCTTCTCCTGGCGGTGGCCATCTTGGTCAGGGCCCTCTGTTGCTGTCGACAACACCTGGCCACCAAGAAGAGCCAGCTGTCAGTGGCCTATCACAGCTCCTCGCAGTGCTTCCAGTATTCTAACTGGTCCTCCAGTATGGCCGCCCCAGGGGTGGAGCCAGTCCTGACAGTGAGGCTGGACAGCCGGGACCGACACCGTACCCTCTGCTGAAAAGAAGCACTTAGCCGCGTTGTGTTTGACAGAGCAGGACGCCAACTTGTGATGTCGGTGGCGGTGTGTGTCATGATGCCGCAACATCCACTCGACGAAACCCCTCCCTCATTTAGTTTACAGTTGCAAGGGTGATGATGACTAAACTGCCAAGTGGAAATTTGCAAAGAAACACTGTGCTCTCTCTCTCTGTGTCTGTAATGGATGTAGCTCCGGTTGCTGTTTTCTTCTTTGTTCCATTAAGGAGTTTGCTGTTGACATTTCACACTATGCTGCTCCTGATGAGAGGACTGAAGTCTGAGTAAGTTATTTATCCGAGCAGCTTGCCTCGGACCATTGAGTGCCGTCTGGCTCCTCATAACCCCAACGGTCCTCCTGGAATGACCCCAGCATGGACGTACACACAGACATGTGTGGGGCTGGGAAGAGAAGGGGGTTGAGTCAGTCCCGCCGCGAGAGCCAGCCAGAGCTGCCAAACCACAGGCTAAAACAAGACCCCAGAGACACAAGGAGCTCTGCAGCACTGAGAGAGAGGAGAAAACTGTTAGGCTGAGAGGCATTCAACATGCTCGCTGTGGAAACAATCTGGCAAGCCCCAGAAAATAAAGCTCTTGGTATCTCTGTAATAACAACACGAGATAGCTGTGATATGAGTTGTACCAGTAGTGAGGGGGTTGTCCTCCTTCCATTGTGCTTTTCAACAGAGCATGTGCACATTTAAAAACAAAGGAATGCAAATCCATCATACTTTAAGTCCCGCATCACGAATGGAGATAACCAGCTCGTTTGATTAAGCGTCTTGTCTCCTCCTGATAAAGGCATCAGTCAGTGATGGATGCGTCCGTCTTCAGTGTTTAGTGTTTCATCTTGATTCTCTGGCGTAATAAAGCACGTTGTTCCCACTCCCACTTAGGCTCCGCACCACCCACTCCCCCGTTGTTCCCCATGTCTTTGAGCTGCCCAGATGAAACTCGTGCTGAACCGAACCTTGTTGTGATTTCAGTGGGAATATGTGCTTGTTGTTTTTAGGGTTGTAAATAGACACAGCTGTCTGCCATCTCTGTTTCTGTCTTGATTTATGCTCCTACAAATCCTACAATGCCGCCAAACCAGCTGCATGCCATAAGTGCAGTGTTTTGCCGTATATGTGCACTCTTGAGAGGATTCCAAGATGTTATGGAAACCAGAGCAGAGCTCCAGAAATTGATGGTTCTTCCTCTAGTGCCATAAGATGCCATGAGTAGCTATTAACATATAATAAGACATAGCTAATACTCTCACACTAATGTTTAACATATCTAAAAATCTATTTTATTGTGAAATTTCTCTGACTGAGAGACAAATTGGCAGCAGTTGCTCTCTCATCAGTTGGTACAGAGGTGGGGAGGTTCAACACAAGCTCAGTTCAACATCCCAGATTGAATGAAATTGAGGTCTTCACTCTGCGGCTTAACGGGCCGTGCTTTCGTGATCTGTCACACCAGCAAAAAAAATCCATCACCCCACTATAGCCCGCAGCTCAGCAGAATGCACCTCCATTTGTTGCCACAATTTCCAAGCTGCACTTTTCTCCTCCAAGTGAAAAAGAAGTATTTTTTGGCACGCTCTCGCTCTGTGCTTTTAAATCAGCTCGGGGAGGAGGGATTGGACACCCTACTCGGGCCATCTCGACACCGTTACGCTCCAAGCCTCTAATAGTTGTAATTAGTTAATGGACAGATAACATTTATTAAGGCTGCGGTAAGCACTTTTTTCCTCCCATCTACCGCACCTCCGCCGCCCAATCCGCTGCCAACTCGAGTTGCCCCGGAAACAGCATTAATAACGCTATTGGCTATCAAAAGACCTCCAGATCTAGACGTGTGCCTTGCCAAGCAGTTACTCCCACTCCCGCACGCTTGCCAAGAGCAGCGAGCGCAAACACTCACACATAGACACACAAAGTGAAAAGAAAACTCATCTAAAGTATAAGTACACTTGAGCTATTTGGCTCCACTAAAGTGCTGTAGCCATCGCTAGTTTTACCACCCTTATAATCTTCCACTTCACATACATTTCAATTTTCAGTTCACACCACCTGGCCGTCTCACACTGCCACAAGCACTACTTAAATGTTGTTGTTGTTTTCCTTTCATCATCTTATCCACCACTCTTAAACTTGACAGTAACAGTGTCGATGATTTTAACGGTGATAATGATGGGTAATGTTAATTATTTGATGATGTTTGCATCTTTATTCACACGGAATGAACAGTCTTATACCATCAGTATGCTATGTGATGACTGTGTGTTCGACAGGAATGTATCATAATGATCTTTCTCTATTAATAAAGTCATATTTTTATATTATTCAAAGACTTATGTGTGTGTATGGATGCAGAGTTAGCAACAGTGAACATGAATTTACAATATCTAAAGAGTTATGTATCAGTGTGGTCCTGTTATTGCTGAGCATTACAAAAGTTATTAAAGTGGAACCAGAAACAGCCAAATGCTGAGCTATAAAGACCATGTTTCCTGTGCTTCTATCCAACAGTTAAGGTACCAAATGAATTTGGGGATGGACGTCTTTTCAGTGGCAGAGACCCACTAGGTGGAGGTAAAGCACCTTTTGATGAGTAAAGACAGAATTTTAGTCACTTATCACTTTCGTGAATTTAACTTTTTCTGTCCACTTTTTCACAGTCTTACAGTTCCCCGAGTGGAACACGGCATCCCCGACGTCTGAGCCCCCGGTGACCCGCGTCTCAGAGAAGGACAACTCGTGGCTGTACACCCTGGACCCCATCCTGGTCACCATCATCGTCATGAGCTCCCTGGGCGTCTTGCTCGGGGCGGTGTGCGCCGGCCTCCTCCTCTACTGCACCTGCTCCTACAGCGGCCTGTCATCCCGCTCCTCCACCACCCTGGAGAACTACAACTTTGAGCTGTATGACGGCCTCAAGCACAAGGTCAAGCTGAACCAACAGCGCTGCTGCACCGAGGCATGAGGAGGTTTTCAAGGGAGGAAACTCAAAAGGAGAACGAGAGCCATTTTGTGAAAACCTCTCATTATTTTCTTCATTTCCTCCAGTTCACCTTCAGTTTAGTGGTGCAGATCTCTGGACGCATGGACAACGAGAAAGACACTTTTTTTTAACTGCCCGGAAAACGTGGCACAGTCCAGTGTTGGTAGTTTTTGTGGTGAAGGAACCGACGAGAGAAAGACTGGGGTTACCCAGGTGGATCGTTCCATTGTGGGGATGTTAGGCCTCAAAAATATCTACACATATCAATTACAGATTCTTGCTCCACCAAAAGAGAACTGTCTCTAAAAGCATCGTAGATTTGTAAGAGGTCTAGTTTTGAAGCTGGATACTGTTAAACTACACAGTCAGAACACGTCATGTTGGAACGGTGGTAGGTTAGGAACGTGCTTAGAAAGCGTCTTTTTTTGATCACATGTGAACACAGTGGCCTAGAACTTAGCTCCTTTGTGTGGCCCGTTGGCTTTTTTTGTTCCGTCGTAGACTCTGCTACCGATCAGCCTCAGTTATCCTCTTAGTTCCTGACAGTCTGTGGTATTTTTAGTCCCAGGCGTCCATCGAGTTTCTGCTCGGTCACTCTCTTTCTGTTTAATGTTCTCCTTCTGGCCTATTGCCAGGCTGTGATGGCAGATAAGTAGAAAAAAAGAGGTGTATGTGTGTGTAGACGTGGGGAGGGGAAAGGGAGGGGGGCATTTTATCACATTCTTTTAATGACAGAGAGAGTTATTGTTAGATTTAGTTGTTACTGGTTCCTGTCAGAGAGAAGGTCGTGTTTACATTGTGGTTAATGGTGAAAGGTCAAGGAGCTTTGGTCGGTGCAACCTATGGATTGCTGGTAAGGGCAGAGACTGAAAACCATTGAAGGAAGACAAACAAAGAGAGAGTGAGACTGACAGCTTCGGGTGACGTTCTCCCCGTGCTTCTCCATCGACTGACTGTGTGCCCGGACACACGACAAGCCTTAAAAGCAAAACTGTTCGCGGAAAAGTTTGAAAAAGGAAACGTTGAGGCAACACAAAGACAAGAGAGGATCTCTCTGTTTTACATGTGGACCTCAAAAGCCATGATTTAAAGGACCTTATCCTCCCCAACTCACACACAGATTACGCCACCGCCACCTCAAAGTACAGGCTAATTGTGGCCTGTTTTTTTTTTTTTTTGTTTTTTTTATTTTTTAATGTCGGCTCTTGCACAGCAGGGCGGGCATTCTTCTGGACTGTTTTGAATCAGAAAGGGTCTTGCACGCTCTGAAAGGACTCATAAGCCATGAGAAGGAGAGGGCAAGAGAAGAAGTCTCCCTCCCACGCACATGCACACACACTTCACTTGTATGTACAGATGTATATACAGAACATGAACACACACCCTCTCTCCCTCAGAAACACACACACTGAGGGGCACTCCGACTGAAATGAAGGGAACAATAATCGCTGCTGACAAGCTATATATTTAATGCCATGGATTCACATGCACTCAGCATTTCATCCCACCGTCACCATGTACGTCCCTCTCCTCTGAGGCCCACTTCTCTGGACCCCACTGACTCTCTTCAAAGTGCCTTGGAGCCTCGGGGGTCCAGCTTGCCTTTGGAGCCGGTATCAGACACAGTAACTTGACACTGACAGTGACAGTCACAGCGCCGCCTTCTGCCAGGGAGGACCGACCGACGTCTAAAAATGACAGGATCCCCCACCACCACCCCTTTCGCACTGCTTGGACTGCTGTTGTTGTTGTTTTAAAGGGGTCTTTGTACAGAAATGCTCTTTTTATGATTGTTATTATAATTATTGTTATGATTATTTAATAAAGGATTTATACCATACTGAGGAAAAAGATGTTCAAGTTCATTCCTATGAACGCTGCTCAGTGGCGCATGATGCCAAAACATCTCAACTTCTGAGTGGAAAAGTATCCACATCTTCTGTCAATCTCCCGCATCCATTGCGCCCATGGCACGGTCATGGGGTCACAGCCGTCATGCTGTTGTCACGGCTTGCTAGCTCCGCCTTCCAGTCCAACCTCGGTTTGGGACTCATTCACATGAAAGGAGGAAGGGAAATAACTCTGGATTAACTATCAGTGTATTTTACAAGTTATAGGTCCTAACACTTTAAATAAGAGCTATTCGTACTGGGAAATTGATGGGGGAAAAAAATATGGGTATCTCTTTCCCAGTCTATGGGAAAAAGTCGTTTTGGGCCCAATGGCATCATGTGACACAGACGTAGTTGTTTGGGATCAAGGAGCAGCAGTCTTTCTGGGGGCTTGGCTGATGCTCTGCACTTTGTATGCTCCAAAACGTCAGGCGGTGTAGAAACAAAACTGTCTGTGGAGCAAGAATTCAACAAATTTTACCAAAAGAATGTTACGTAAATAAAATTATGTACAAAATAGCTCTGCTTTATGCTCTGAGAAGTCTGGTACCTGAAGCCTGAGGTGTATACTGTATATTTTATATATCTATATACTTTTTTCATTGCTGGGGAATTGTAATTTTCCATATTCTGTGAATTTTTAGCTTTTACAAAGCGATCTCATATTTTTACACAGCCTGTGGCAAGGTGCACTAAGTGCTGAGGACAACTTGCAGAGCCTTCATGCACAATGCAGCAGCCACGCTGACGTAATTTTATGGTTTGCGTACCTTGTGCCGGCTCCGCTATGGCAACATTTCCATACTTTTACATTGAGTAAAAGAGCAGAAATTGATGCGTTCGTAGCATTTTTGACATTCCTGCGATACTATCCACAAACTGTCTGAGACGTTGAGTCAAACTCACTTTTAATTGCAAAAGGAAAACACATACACATACATACATAACGCCATGTTGTCA